>OV121091.1:21064338-21664338 GCA_921293015.1 Phorcus lineatus | reverse complement strand
GCGGATAATTAGTAATGTCCAGCGATTTGCATTATCTGTGCATTAGTTGTAAATTACGAAGTATTGGTGTGCGCTAATGAAGAGCAGCATTTTTCTGTTACAGTGACTGTTTGATGCATTAATTTATCATATAATACCATTTATGAGCTGACTCCTATTACAAGTCGACCCCCTATTCTCAGCTCCAAAAATACATTTTCCCTGTGCTGTTGCAGGACTTTGTCCAAATTCAGAAAAGTTTCGATGCAAATGCTATATTGCAAGTAAACGCAGCGCCACCTATATTTAGCTATATTAATACAACCGACAGCTTTCACTGATATAATTATCTACTGCTTGGAGTTTTGGGGTTTCTTCCATTTGTAATACTGATTGATGTGATGTAGGTGAATCGCTATTGAAAGCCTCGCTGCAGCCACTTCGTTACATTACATGTATTTCTAACTCTGTGAACTTTAATGTTTTTAATTATGTGGAGCACAGTGGTGTAGGGGTTAACATGCTTGCCTCTCACCAAAAATATGTGACTTGGGTCTCATCCTGTGTTTTGTCCCTGGGCAAGACACTTCATCCACTTTGCACTCAGTTCACCCAGCTGAACAAATAGGTACCTGAACAAGGGGGAAGTACGGACCTATGCATACTATCCCTCCAGGGTAAAAATACTCATGGCGCTTTGAGCAAGCTTTGTCATGAATATATGCGCTGTATAAGAATGCTATTATTATTATTTTTATTATTAGCATAACACTTACCAGCAGAAGATATGCTCTAAATAGGGATAGACATATCAATATGGAGAAAGCTGTCTCCAATCAAGTATGTGTTGGTCAGGCAAATATGACAGAGGTAAACGGAAAATTTTCTTTTTCATGATTCACTTTCCTTAACAAAAAAAGGTCTTGTAGGGTTTTTATCGTTATCATAAACATAAAACACCTTCAAGCCATGTTGGATACGGAAAGTCCTTCTTCCATTCAGTCTTTCTTTCGCATAGTGTGTAGTACAATAATGTTCACTTTGCAAAGACTATGTAGAACTGAATACCTCTGCTGATCAGTTTTATACTTTATTTTTAGTTAAAGACGTGCGTACATGAATAAAACGATGTTATGTCCTTCCTATTGCTGTAATGTTCAAGTGTGAAGGGAGGCAACTCGTCTTCGACAAGCCTGGCTTGCTCTCGATCGATTCCATAAAGGAATCTAGCGCGCATAAGGTTAGGTTTACACTTGATCATACATGTATATAAAAAGGGACATTGCAATTGATGGGAAGTCATAATGCTTATCTAAATGAATTGTTTACTAAAATGAAATAAATTTAATAAACATAAAATAATAAAATTGAAAAGTGGATAAAACATAATTCCAAATCTTTAGTTACAAAATAATACATGTAATGATTTAGCTTTATGAACCAAATCAAATTATCTTTATATATATGGAACTTTTCAGGATATAAATTGTATGCAAATTCACCATTTAAATCAACAAACGAATTCCAATTTGCATTGTACTTTTGCAGTGCCAACATCTAAGCATAAAACGAAATCATGATGAAAAATGTTATATGATTTAACAAAACCATAAATCAAGATGCAAGAAGATAATTCAATCTTTCTTTAGATATATCCTTACATAACGTATTTTACTTATCGAAACGTAGAAAGAGTGCATTTCAAAATTCTAAAAAAAACTAAAAGAAGCATAAACATGTAGATAAACTACTATCATGAAGATAAAAGACGCTCTTCAAATTATTCTTAATATGAAATACCCTATTTTCATTCATCGTTGACCCGTTACCACCTGTTAGGTTTGACGAGTGCTTACTGCCATGAGGCAGATTTCAGTTTCGATAGCGAGGTCAGCGATCACTTTGATTGTCACTTCCTCGCATAAAGTACAATCTATTTCATCTGAAATCTACATCGCACTGGATCAGACGGCATTACGACCACCTGCTTGTGGCAACGTAGTTACGCATGTTTTTCTCGTGATTTCGTAAATTGCCACCTGTGAAATTGACAAGATTGTCATTGATAACTTGTCTCGTTTAACCGTAGCCTTGTTGGATTCAGAAGAATTGCAGCGATTACTTCAAGGACTTTTACTTTGTATAAATTGAGCTGATGCAATTATTAACCTTTTTGTGTGAATTCCATTTGATAAATTGCACGAGGATTATTGATTCAACTGTGATTCTAAGTCAATCATCGGCAGGGAGTATTATAGTATATACATATAAACCATGTTTTTATCCAATCCTTTTATATTTCATTTTTGTGACATTTTTAAAATATTGTTGTTTTAAAACAAACACGTTTGTGTGATTTGCTTGTTTATCATTATTGGTTTCCTTTAAATTTCGAAAATATGTATAACTTAACATTCATGATCGAAATGTACAAAACAACGTAGCAATTATTTCAATGCAAATAATATCCTCAAAAATAGTTTAATATGAAGTCAATATAAACAGTAATAATATCATGTATTGAAAATTCATACCTTGGTAAAGTAGTAAAATAGAGGAAACAGAAAATGATCAAATTCTAATCAAAGATTTTGTTAAGGAGATAGTCTTGATTTCATGTTATTCAATAGCAAGTCATGGGACTTTCGTAGGGGAAACCATTAACGAAACTTTACATTAAACGTCAGCTTATATGCAAAGGGATGCAAAAATCTAATTATATATAAAGACATGGTAACTATTCTCGTGTGATATTCTCATAATATTCTCCGAATGCCATGCTGTATAACATACAGTTCTTAAATCATGCCACAGTTCGAGCATGACAATATAAGGATTTAAGGACACATGTATCTTTTTTGTGCCGAATGGATATTTCTATTTTTCTATACATCCAATATTTGGTCAATGAAATAAATATCAAGAACGGTTTTATGTACATTATCATAAGTTATGGATATAACCACATCTGTGTCTATGTATAATCCAGTATTGTTTCTAAAAACAATTGACGTCCATCACAATTGACAATTCAATACTTTCAACAGATTCATAAAACTGTTATTTCTTATCTTCCCCGTTTCGTCCTTATGTTTGACAAGTCTATGTAACCAAATCATGTTGATATAAATCTTGACGCTTTTATAAAGTTCTTTTTCATACTATTGTGCATGTTAACATAATGTAAGAATGGATTGAATATGATTCATTTGAACAACATAATAAGTTTTAAAACTTATCTTTAGAGATAGTTTCTCAATTATTCCTGTAAGTTGTCTTAAAGGCACCCTAGTACGTATTTTCGCGCTAAAACTGGCTAATTGAGGTATGCTGGGACAAATTCAGTCACGTCTATCGATATAATTAAATGCTTATTTACATTAAAATCAATAATGAAAAGGTTAAGACTGCCGAGGTCAATAAGGGATATGAAAAATCGTCGGCTGTGTACAAAATGGGAAATTTGAATAATTAAAACTGCAGATCATGGAATGTTTGCAGGTTTTGAGCATATATTAATCTCTTAACTGAAAACAATTGATTAAAAATTCTCAATAAAGGTATGCCTATTATCATCGTTATCCATAACGGCTACTATTCTTATCTTCAATTTATGTGCAAAATTTGCATGTAGTTCATGCCGTTTTAATGCATGATGAGTTATCTTGATAATATGTTTTTTTTAAATGACTTACATGGTAAAATACCTGAGTGCAGACCGTTAGTGATATAGATATGAATTATCTTTGCGTTATTTATATTTCGAATTTTAGCCTATTTAATATTAATATAATATAACGTTTGATAATGTTCGTGATGCCTGCGATCTCACTATTTTGTTTCATGTTGATATGATAGAGACTGAGAGATGTCTCTTTCAAGGGTCATAGATTGCTTTATGTAATTTGACGTAAGTCGACATGAAAAAGCATCAGTGTTAATGTCAAAACATTTTAGATACATCCAATTACTTTCGCAGCTCCTTGTAAATGAAAATGTATCAGCACTTTATTAAAAAGGACCTGTTATTGATATACGAATAATTTTCACCGTTACTTCACTCAAGTTGTGCGTCGATTTCAAGAGGCCGGTCTGTGGATAGTAATCCTTTCCAAAGGGTTATAGGTCACTTTTTAATAAGGTATGATATTTTATATTTAATGACTCCTTGTTTTCATTAAAAAAGACAAATGAGTTTGTGCAGTTATGTTATTCCAATTACAAAAAGCAAAGGCAACCCAAAACTACTTCACGAGGCAGAAAAGGAGTCGACAAACTCTTAATTAATAACAGGTATGTTGGGCATGGAGAAAAGACATAATTCTTAGTTGGCTGACAGGGGGTTTGATAGCAATTTCTTCTTAACGACGGACAGCCTCTCACTGTTAAATTTGTCAAGTTTTCAGCGAGTAATCTTCGGCTTGTCAAAAGGATCAAAGAAAAGTGCCATCACTGATGTCTGTTTCCCCTGAAGAAATGTATTTATCTTCATTCCTGGAAGCCGCAGCAGCGAATACTTGAGACGAATTCTTTGATTATTCGTCCTCACTTATGACGTCATTAACGACTTTTCGTCCCTTCATTTGCACTCTCGTAACCTCTCTCGTGGTTTGAGAAAAACATTAATTTTATCACGGTTTTCATGCAAAGATAATAAATTTGGCGTCACGGATCCTTACAATGAAAATTCTAAACAACGGTGGCAAATTCTCGTTGTTCATCATAATTGTGCTTACATCTTTGTTGCATTTAATGTATTTTTATGATAGGACTTACTCTATTTTTGACTAAGTAAAATTTAAGAACGTTAAGAAAAAGATATTTTGCTCCTTTGCACTTTTATTCATTATTTTATTGCTCATTTTCATATGTTAATAACGTTTTGGTCTTTACCCTTTATAGAAAAATTGTTTTAGGTTTCTCAATTGTTTGATGTTATATGCATATATTCAATGATTGTTTTAAACATGCATGTTTTAATGGAACAATGAGGTTCACAACTGATCTGTCATTACAACAATTATACCACATTTCATCACATGTTCTTAAAAAAAGGAATATCTATGTAATTTATTAATATCTAGATCTCAATTTATCATATTTCATCAAAATAAATATGTTTTTTATTCAACTGTAGAAATATTCGTTAAATTATTATCAAACCTTTGGAAAACCATAAAACCCATTAATCATAGAGCTTTGTTTACAAATATCTTATCCCTTAGACGTTTAAGAAATAGGAGAAAACAATCAACATTTCGTACCTCAGATCTTTATTCCTTTACATTTCATTGTTTTTATAAAATTAGTATAACCGACGTTTGATATTTCGTTTGTAAAGAAACTATCAATCAGCAAGAAGTAGCGGCAATCGTAGCGGACAAGAGTTATCTCCCTTCGACCTGTGACTCAATACGCGCAGAGCCGTACCATTTTTCTCTCGCCCGCGTTTGTCGTTACATGGGCGGCCCCCGTAAGAAACTCAAAACTTGTTTGCTAACAAAAAAGTGATGCACCAGTTAACCAAACTCCAATATGTATTTTAAAAATCAATAATTCAACTGGCATTCGGTCATACATAAAGAGCATTTTAGTTTGATATTATATATAAATTATATTCTACCGTATTTTACATCATTCTTTATCTTTATGGTGTATACAATGCAAACACTTCTTACACAAGCAAACTGAAGTGTAATATCAACAAAACGAAAATGACATTTATTGAAAATTTCTCAAATGAATCATATTTAAATATGAACTTTATAAATATTATTAAAAATAACTTAGAAAATATAATCAGTTAAAAAGAAATTACATATTCGTTTTTTAATTCAATAATGTACAGAACGAATTAAATTGATGAAATTTCGTTTTTCGCCAAAACATCCCATTTGCATTACTTCAATAATACCCGCCATGTGAGCATTTTCCATGTGCAGCGACTTGGAAAAGGACATGTTTCGCTACAAAGCTCACTGCGTTTGGGAGAAAAATTGGCATATTTATGGGCTTTGGGCCGTCGCATCGTATTTTATTGCTTCGCCGCTACTTCTCCTAATATCAATGACCACATGGCCAGTCGTGCAACAGTCAACATTTAGCCCGGCACACAACAGGAGCCATTTTGAATGTTGCATTCTGGTTTAGATTTTACACCAAGGAAGTATATGGAATATATTCAGTAAGTTGAATGAATCTTTTGTTTTGGTTTGAACGTTATAACAGCTTTTTGACAAAATAAATCATGATTTCGTTTTAAATTAAATCGTTGAAATTTGGGCCTATGCATTCATGCATCTTTATTTATTATTATTTGTTCTTTAAAATAGTTTAAAATTGAAAGCAAAAAAGAGTATGTCATGAATCCTGATTTCAAAAGAAATTAATTTTTAAAACCACTTCTAATAACAAAATGTCATAAAGATGAACTTACACATATTATTGTTAAAATTAAATCAAGTCTTCAAAATTTAATCATTTATTACAATTTACACGATAGTTGAATTTTCTGTATTAATTATTTTGAAGATGTTTAAAGCTTGTGCAAAAGTTCTTGCTTTGTCTTGCTAAAGCTATAACTCATTGTTAAATCCGCGTCCATGTCAGTGCAAATACAAGACCTTCCAGTGTGAATTATTACATTGGATTAGATTGACCTGTGCCAGCTGTATAACGAAACTTAAGCTGTTATTTTCTTTCCAAAGACAGGCTTTAGCCCGCATTAGCAGAACTCACATCCCTTATTTTTAATTCGGAGACTCCAAATAAATGAGAATTAAAGCTAGTACCATATGGACCTTAGTTAAACTACTAGTATGCGAAAATCGTCCTTAAAATTAAATTTTAAGCACTAACAATTGATTAGCCAATTAAGTTAGAATTCCTCACAAAAATGGAATAACAACGAGCGTGCGCCGAACGAAATTTGGAGTAACAATTAGCGATCTCAAAAACACGTGATGTGAAGATGAGACTTCCAGCGGAACTTTTGATCCTTTAATGACCACCTCAAGTGGACATGATTTACACAAATCTAATAATCGATCATTGTCCAGTCTTGTCCATCCACCGGTCACTTTACAATTCTTTGTATCCCCAAAGACGACACTTGCCTCCCTAGTTGAGCATGCGTCTTGGTTGACACCTTTTAGTAACTCGAGTTCATTTATGTGCTTGTCTAGTAGGCATTAAGAGAAAATCAATGAAATTTTGGCAAGCATATATGACACGACTTTTTGCCTTTTTCTTCAAAATATTGAATAATATTTATCAAATGTTCATTTTCCTAAATTTTATTTTTTATTGAACATCATAATCATATAAACTGAGATAATTGCATTTGTCATTTGGGATATAACGGCGTCAGTATAAGATAATTATATACGTATGAGGTAAATGTATAAAATATTTATTATGCTATCATCAAAACGATATAACGGAACGCTGATATTTTTTGTTTGATAAATTAATTGTTTTATAAATTTGAATTCTAATATAAATGTGATATCTTATTTCTTTATTATTGTTTTTAAATAATAATTGATATATACTTACCATTTTAAAATGTTATTGCTTATTTATTAATTCATAGCTTAGATTTTTTACAAAGCAAGTTTTGGTAATTTGTGTTAAACTACCCTGTACTCATCGAGGAATATTATTTAACGTAAAGTCTATTGACTGTAATGTGTTCACATTAATTATCAAGCGATCATTAAAAAAAAAATTTAAAATTTTATATTGACAAATATAAATTTAAGAAAAAAGATAAAAAATATCACAAATATTTTCTGAATATCAGGTAATATTTCTAAATATTCGAAATGTCGTTCAGGTAACATAGCAAAGAAATTGCTATTCATGACGATTTACTCAATGTTTCTGTAAACCCAAGTTGGATTTGTAACTGGAGACTCGATGGCATTTTGAATCCAAAATTTGCCTATCAGTTTTGCTATCTGTTTCAGTCACTCTTCCCATCTAGTGCCGGATTCGCTGGGGTAATTAAATGTCTAGCGAAGACCCATAAACCATACGCGACAACGCTTAAAATCAAGAATAGAGTCCTGGTTAGGGCCATCGGGATTCGTCAGTTCTCAAAGGTTAGAGGTCACGTGAAAGGTCAGGCAGTTATTACCGAGCATGCTAACGTCCTATCTTCATAGCTTGTTCATTTCAAGCAGTCTTGAAATTGACATCCGTCATGGTGTTTTTGTGCCGATGAAATTAACTGTGAAATCCATAATGTATATTAACCCATTCACAGAAGCTCTTTGAGAGAAAACATGCTTATTTCCTGAGGAGACATAGAGAGAAGGCCAATGTCTTATTGATTTATAGGAAAACGAATTAGCGGAAATCTAGAAGGGGATTATGTTCAGCCACATTATCTTCCGACTCTCAGGCGTACCTAAAGCACAAATAATTTATTTTCATGTTATGTTTAATGGCCAATGTCACTTAAAATAATTCAAGTTAAAATGTTTTAAAGCGAAAATGTAACATATCATTTGAATTGGTTTTACAATTATAAAGGAAAATTGCTTTGTCAAGTACTTTTACATGCTGATCTGATTTCTTCGGTTATTGTATTTTCAATTAGTGTTTCTTTTAAATTATATGGGTTTTAAAAATAATTATCGTATCTATCATTTCATAATAATATTTGAACTTTGATATTTTGTTTTTGTTTGGAAACAAAATACATAAATCCATAATGGTAGTTATCAAATTAATTTTTACTGAAAAAATACACCTCAGCTTACTTTCAACACAAAAGGGCAAAACAAAAATATATAATACTAAAAATTGACTTGATATTTCGTATTTGCTTCCAATGTGCAATGTGTAAATATATTCCTCAATAAAACTTATTTTAAATTCGTGTAATGATCACATTTATGTATGATAATTTACTAACATAAATATTTCATTAGTATTAAACTCTTCATCAAAATCACAGAATAATTTTTCAATATTTTTCTAAATCAATTAAGTATTTTGCAACAATTGATATTAAGAAAATATATGGTTAAAGGAATCAACAATAGTAAGTGACAAATAATGTGTGTAAACACTTTTTGTGTTCCGATTTCGATCTCGCAAAAATATGTGCTTTCTTTTTTGTAGAAATAATTTATCGGATAATAACGTTGGATACAATTATCGTTGTATTATTTTAAAGAAGAATGGTATACAACCGAAGTTTTCTCTAACTGAAGTTGTTCTCACTCTCAAGTTCATGATGCTACACAATGCTAATAAGATACATAGACAATCTGCTTCCAGCCGAGACAAGAAAATGCTCATGTCTACTGCACGAAAAGACACCACACAGGAGAAAAATGTTTTTAATTTCTATGCACGCAATGTCATTTTAAGACGAAGGAACATCTCGACCACTAGAATATTACTTTTTCCCTAGAATAATTACTTCTAGCAAAATTCAATAAATGCTTGATTAATAATTAATTACATACAGCTTTTTTGTATTGTCACAATAGTATAGATTACACACTTTTCATCGTAAATATCTTTTTTTAATGAATTGAGTTATTGCCATAGATATTATTGACATAGCATGGTGAAAGCTTGACATCGGACAGCACCGATATGATATGATATGAAATCAAAGGACAATAAAAGAAATATCGCTGCACCACTCGTGAAAATAGAAACTTCCTAACTCAGAGGTGAAGATTAACATGTTACTACTAAAAGAAGACAGGTATCCTCTATATATTTTACGACTGAATGCATACAGGACATGACGAATGAAAATCACAATAATTTGTTTAAAGATTATGATAACTTCAAAAGTAATTTGTTATTACACAATAACATCTATTATCTATGAGTCCGAAAAAAAAAACAACGACCCCAAATATCGATGGAAAACCCAAAAGCCTAAACTGTGCTTAAACGTCAATGATGCAGTTCCGCTGTAGGAGTCCCTTTCGTTAGCCTTGTATTCCCCATTTTGTGATAAAAGGGGACCAGCGTTAAAGTGCTCCCCATCTCGTGACAGGCACAAGTGTTGGTAGATAGTTTATGGGGAGTCGGGTCATCATTGCCACATCAAAGAGATATGAAGGAAGCAAATTTGACCAGTCAACAATGAATCAAGCTAGAGTTTGGCGTTGCCTTCGCGAGTCATCAATGGTCCGGCCCCTTTCATGTTATGCGTATTCACAGCAAGGCTTTAACTGCAGCGAACAATACCGTCGCCTGTTTTTGTCAGTGCTTGTCTATTACACAGTGTGGCGGAGAGGGCCTCAGAGTTGAACAAGCTTTACCCTAAAAGAAGTATTACCACCCGTAAAAGCCAAAGCAACAGGCTCAAAAGAGTCTCTCCAGTCCGACTGCTCCATTTAAATATCGCACACATTTGTGTCAATGGAGGGGATGTTCTCTAGCTTGACTATGAGTTCCGCATGAGTGATTCCCCCACATCAAGCGCGTTGAACATTATGAGGTAATGTAAGAGAGTTCCCCATTATATATCGTTTAGGTGTCTGGTCGTCGGGCTACGGGCCTCTCTTCTCAACCACGATTCAGCATTTCCTTCATCACTGTTAATATGTAAATAATTGGGCATTAAATCATTATGCTATTGAAACCTTGTTTAACCGTGAGGCTAAATGTCTTTCACGTATGCATGGGTAAAGTGGCTGATAAGCCAACCTTTGACACTAAAATGTTGTAAATTACAATTTTTGTTTTGGTTATCTGTATAAACTTTAAACCATCTCCATCGCTGACTTAGATCTCGATGTTATATATGTTTTTATATATTTGGTAGTAAATTAAGGTTTGTCAGTTTCACAGCAAAGAACCTTTTAGAGGTTGTATAGATGAGTGGGTGTACTAAAACCAATCTGATATTAATTATACAACGTGACGTCTCTAGAAGTTGTACCTCAAATACAAGAAAACATTACCTTTCACTCGCTTAGATCGATAAAATGTGACTATAAAGAATAATATCGTTAAATTCTTTTTCAGAAATAACTAACTACCAGGATATGAAGAATAAGGCTATCAAAGCAACGGAAAAGAAAACAATGGAGTTGCTAGTAATTATCTCTTTTGTCCATTAAACACCAATTAAATGTAGAAATAGAAGTCTAAGAAAACCTGATTGATATCATCCATACAAATCCAAGAATTTCAAATTCTAAATATTTTCATAACAGATTTTACTCTTAAAAACGTAACACAGTGAAACAATGATATTTTAATATTGTCATTTTGTCAAAATAAGGTACGAGTTAAAACGTAATGTTAAGTTCTTTATGTAAAGCTCGGGATGATTAAATCAAGTCCCATATTAGGTTATTTTAACCACCAACATTGCACTATAATTAACGTAAGCGTATTTAATCCGCTTCTTGTTAGACCATTAACCAGACATTGTTACAGTTAAAATTTCGGATATCAATGCTAATAACTATGTATATCCTTGAATAAAAGAGTGAGGGAAAAAAAGCGTCCTCTCCGTGTTCAGTGCTTTGTCAGGTAGAATAAAAAATCAAACTAATTAGGATACAATTTGCAATACAAGCACAAAGCACCAGGGTCTATAACTAAGGGGGTTTCAACGTAAAAAACATGACACCTTTTTTGGTTTGGGCTTACGGTTTTTGTGGTTAATTAGAAAGGTTTACGAGATGGATATTGGGAGTTGAAAGGAAAATAAAGCTTTTTGGGGACTTATTATAACTAATTTGAAAATTAAACAGAGAACTGAGACACAAGGAAGTGGAATGGGAGAAAGGGAAGATGATTTCTGTTACATTTCATACTTGAAACAAGATTTAGCGTCCTGTTCAAGTGGGTTCTGTTCTCACACAATTTGGTTGATATAAAAAATAATTGTTTACCATATTTGCTAAATAAAGATATTTATTTTCAACTATGTAACAGTAACCATAGTAAAACAAGTATTACCTAAATCTGGTCATCATAATACCATCATAAATACCATGTCAAAGGTACAGACACTTTTTAGACGGAGTAATTGATTTTGACAGTTTTTCTAAATGGTATCACATAAAAAATCTTTTACACTATTTAATAGTAACCCGTCAACAAGGTTTGAAGATATATTGCAAAACGACGTATGTTAATCGTTTTATTTATATCAAAAGGATTTATCGTAACCCACGAAATGGTCAATAAGTTTATCAATTAATAAAATGCTTTAATGATATATCTGACAAAACACCTTTAATTTTATATCATGTCATAGCTTGCATAGAAACATTTGACTTGGAAAAAAATTTATATTTAGGAAGGACAGGATTTAATCTCTTATAACTTCATGGGTCATTAAACAAAATAAGTTGTAGACCAAGTTTTGTCTTAAGTGCGTCCCGAAAGTTCGTTCACAGATTTAGTGCAAATATCGTTTAATTTGGATAACTTCATATTTAATAACAATGAATCATCCTCCATCCATGTGCCGTAAATGACCATTTTCAACATTATCACTGGATTGTAACGTGGGTTGTTTACTTTTGAAAAGAATAACAAGAAGCGATGAGGAATCAGAAATCCGTTCCCAAATTTGGAAATATGACTGTCCTTATCTACTCATGAAACAAGGTGCATCTTAAGTACTTTGAATAAACATTGTATAAACTTAATCACTTGGTTTTCTGGTTGTTGATGACTTATCAATGATTTAACCATAACAATAGTTACATTTTCGAAATGTTGACTAAATGACACAGCAAACAGTTGAACTGTGTTAAGTTACTCTTTAGTATGGAACTGCACAATATGTATAACATCCCTTCTGATCTTATATAACAGCGTTCCTTGTCTTTACTGAACCGTGTAAAAAAAGTATGTGCTGTTTAAGATAGGATAAGACTTTATTATCCCGCAGGAAATGTTGGTTACATCGTAAAACACAAACAAAACAAACCATGTGATCACAACATAACACAATTTAAGAGCGCCGAGAACGTAAAATACATATAAGAATACATGTAGGTAAGATGACTAAACAGACAGGTTAAGATAAGGCTTAATGTAGTAAAAAGACACCAAACAGTAGTACTGTGAAAGGGAAACGCTGTGCACTACGATAGGCAGGTAGGTGTACAATCATTTGGTTTTTAGCTGAACTTCTGTTTTTAACGATAAAAACGAAATCAAAATCAAAACTTCAAATCCACCGTGTGAGTTTGATTTCATACTCATTGTCGTCTCATATGGCTTTATCCAATATGACGAACGTACTCTATCATAAGAAGAGTTCTTTCCATTTGTAGAATCTCCTACATTCAATCAATAACCCTCATTGAAACAATACAGAGATTTATAAAGTATACCTTAACATGTTATGATAACATTCAGAGGCAATTGCCAAAAATGGATAAATGGAAGTATTATCAACATTGTGAAGGATTTAAGCAAGTGTTATGTCAAGGATCTTCGGAATCGAGCAATTTCCGTCGAGGTTAGAAAGCGATTGTAAAACTTTTATCCTTTTGGTGGAACGCTGATTACCTGATTCCATGCTGGGTAAAAGAAAATTGACATGCGTACCTGCCATGACCCCTTTGGAGCAGTACTGAGGTCAGAAACGAAGCAAGGTACGACAGGAAGGTAAATAAGGTTCCCAACTGATTTAAATGGGATTGGAGCTGTTTGTTACCTGCTTGGATACGCGTGTGGACAACTTGTTAAAACACTCTCTATCCAAAGATCTCACTTCAACCATACCCTCTCATGAAATCTTTGTAACCAATGCCCCACAAGTTTTGCTTCTTTTTCAACAGTTTGGAACACGGATACCGTAATTATCATTTAGTATGTGTGTCTTGTAAGCAATATGTGTGCATCGCACAGATGAAAGTACTCAAGTCTTCTCTACGGTAAGGAACATGCTGAATGGTTAGTTTGAATCAACACAAGGCATTATTTGGAGCTACCAATCAGGAATTTGTCCTTCTAGCCAAGCATATCTTCTACAAGTTACAAAGGTAAAAACGGAAGAAATAAGTGAACTCTTTGTGTAGAAAATAAATGATACTAAATGACCTTCAATTTAATGGTATATTTTATTAAACGAGTTAATAATTTGATACCAAACGAGAGAAAGCGAGTTTTATACCAAATCGTTCACGAGTTTAATAAAAACTGTATTACATGGAAGGGAAATTAGTATTCGGTTTTTTTGCTTGTCCACATGAAATAATTATTATTATCTGCTGAAAATTAAATTTCCGCAACTTGGCTGCCATTGTGACGACGGGGTTAATATTATTACGTCACAATACGCAATATTGTGACGTCATACGCGCAGCGGTATAACACTAGTTTGATACTGCCGTATAAAGTGTCGGGCGAGTAATAAAGTAAAATATATGATCTGATATATTTTGCTCAGCATTGTTTTGCTTTATTTGATATTGTTAAATTGAAAGGAACTCTCACTAGAAATTTTTATTTACGAGGTTAAAAGAGCTCGAACATCCAGACATGTCATATAGACGTAAGGATATCCCTAAACACAGTCTCTCCTGGAAAAGATAACAAACTATTACTACCAATTCAGTATTCGTTATATATTAACTTGGGTATCTCTTCAACATTTATAAAATCAAATAACGCAATGAAAATGCCTCAATAACAAGATGTTAAGTTTCTTATCCAAAATACGTGTCTGCAATTACTATTGGAATGAAGCGGCAGTAAAATTTAATAAACTGTAAAAATCTACTGGCATTTAAGAAACTGATACCTAACAACGACTGCAATTCACGACTTGCTCGCCGTTCAGTTCAAATACGAACTATTGATTACAGCAATCATCGATATGATAGGGAAAATGTATAATTTATTCAATATTCATTCACATTTTGAAATACATTGATACAAGGAAACCATGGTCTACCTTAACGAATTCTTTACCTACTTTGTCAAAACGGAGAAAATTGCTTAACCTAAATCCTGAACAGAAGCCAACGAATACCCAAGGAAAATAATATAAGGGGCTTTTAAATGGCAGTGTAAAGTCCATCCGACTTGGGAGACAAAAGTCAAGAAACTGTCTATCAACTCAGGGTTTCAAGAAACCGAACACCCATACTCCTTCTCAAATCACCCACCCCCCTACTGATACAAGCATTGAGACATAGCGAGAACTGGTTACAGCTCCGCGACATGACACGGTAAAAGGTGTGAGCGTAGATGTGTACTGTCTTACAGAAGCCATGAAATGCTAGAAATCTACATGACAGTAATCTGTAGTAGTGTCTTGTCACCAAGGGGAGTAACTCTGACGGGTGGTGTTATTGCTGATGAGGGGGGTGACTTCCCCATTGTTACCAAAACACCCCTCACACCGCCTGCGCAACTTATATTACACCAGACAGATACATCATTGCCTGCCAAATCGTCTCGTGGACGGGGGTAAAGACCTGACGTCCTAGGGGCTCAGCTACGGATGGGTCACAGGGGTAGGGTTGTTTGTAAGTATGAATGGAAGGCTTGGATGAGTAGAATGTAGACTAATCTGTGCCCAAGGTTTTTTGCACGTACTGCGACTGATAATTATAGTGGAATTAAAACTAGTTAGTGTCATTTTGATAGATGTTGTGTCATTCTGATTCTAAGCAACATAGATACCTCGACATCCGCCAGGAAGTTTCTACATATTGAATATATTTACTGTGATAAGGTATCAAATGAAAGAAACAAATTTCAAAAAGAAATTTTTAAAAGTTTATTTTTTCCTTAGCTTTATAACGATACTTAAATTATTGTATAGTCGAGACGAAACCAAAACACCAGTTCTCAACTGTTGTTAAACTTGAGATTAAAGAATTTCAATCATTACGTTTTGAATACGTTTGCTGAGTGTGTGGTTGTGGTTATTGATATAGCCACGATATATTTTCTTAACAAAGTTTAATGTTCCTGAAAAACCTTTTTGCTTATGAACCAAGGAAGTCATAGATTCCTCGGATTATTCATAACATTACATGACATCCTCCTACCTTTGACATCCAAATTGCTACCGTGGATTGCATTGCATTTGGCAAACCGAGACCCAAAGTGTGAACATATGCTTCAGATATTAGCACAGTACACTCTTAAGTTAAGATAAAATGGTGTAATAAAAATTCTTTAACACTACGGATATGTGTGCTTGTAAGGTCGACGTAGCAACACGTACAAGAATCATGTCCGTATGGTCATTAATTATCCGAATATACCATTATTGAAATTGAAGTCTTGTGGCCAACCTGGTTTTACTGCAAAACATGACATCAAATGACCTTACTTCAACATGTTATAAAACTAGGTCCACAGACAAAACGTCAATTTTTACCACTTCACATCACATCTATTGTATTTTAAACTGTGATGTTGTATTTTTAATAATCCCGGTTCTCAAAGTTTGAGCCATTCAATGGAGACTTTTCATTGATATGGAAACTTTAGAACCCCAAGGTAGATAATGTTCACGAAGAATGGGTGCGATTTCTTTGAATTATAGCATACATAATTAGAGAACTTTAGTCTATATATTGACAAACGACATGTTGGTGAAAATATTATCACAAGTGGGGAAGCCGAGAGTAATCATAATTAATTGCTTACCTCACGATATGATAAAAAACATGATATTTATCCATAAAAAAGAAAGGTTGCAATAACCTAAATGATTGAATTAATGTTTTACCGCAATCGGATCGCATTTCATTACGCCGGCTCCATGCTGACATCAGCTTTGTATTACGTTAGAGCAATATTGTCACTTGTCACTTGTCACTGATTTCACGTACAAATGTTATTTTCACTAGTGATTGATTAATCGATGGGTTATTTTACAGTCATTTATGTCATACATTGGTACTAATCATGACATGTCATACATATGTTACACGTAGGATACATGGAGCGTGAGAGTGACAGATACGTGAAAATGATTTCGTAACACAATTTAAGTAGAAGTAGCAGGTTTTCGGGTCAACGAAATGAAAATGAATGTTAGAAACTGTAAGGCAATTTTATGGGGGCATCAAATGAAGCTTGTGGCAAACAAACGTACCATGTTCGGTAAAGCTACGTGAATCCATTTTCCTACCTTAAATGGTTAAAGGTGTTTACACTAAAATGGCGAAGAGCAGTTTTCGCTTCATAATTGACTATTTCTACTACAACTTCGGATAGTCGGGTTGAGGTGTTTGACCCTCTGAATAAATTCGTTTGGCATAAAAATATAATGATTTGGGATAATTTGAAAAAAACTCCTCAAAAAACATGTTATCTCCCCTTTAAAAGACCACTACCTGAATATTCTCTAATATCAAGTTGTCAACACGATTTGACTATCATAAAGATATCTCGGAGAAGGAGAGATAACCGAGATGATGTCACATGACCTGGCACAGGATTCGGTTATCTTTTTCTTTCAACGAATTTTCCAATCAGTTGTCTATGAAATGCAAAACTCTAGAAATAAACAACATTATAAGGTTTTTGCAAAATGCTTTTTAACGGAATCATTGAAGATAGCAGTCCATCATATGCTTACATGGTGAAAACATTAAACTCGTTGATTTAATAAAAACAAATGAAAAAAAACCTCGGCCTTAAACAGACCCAAGGGTTCAATGTCAAAAGAAAAGTGTTTAAATTTAGGGGTGTTATCGGACGCTTGGTGATACTCAGGATAATTAAGCTGCATATAAACAAAGGATAATGATTTCTATCCCGGTGGTACAGAGTATAAATAACCTCTAACACGAAGCGGTTTAATCACGGCATATATACATTACGAAACAATGCAAAAACATCAGCTCCATTCGTGGTGTACACATATTAACTGATGTTGTTTTGTCGACTTTAGCGGAAATTAATTTTATTGCTCCAATAACTATAAAATCTGTGAGGAACAGTGGATCGTTACGGTATGACACCCAAACAATGAACCCAAGGTTAATGTTTTAGTGACATTATTACTTTAGTTTTCATGGGGAAAATTTTTTATAGCTTTCGTTTTCGGTCGGTCGGATCTTGATAATCTTAGGATGAGTTTTTGTTGTTTACACTCAAGAAATATCTAGAAATACGTTGTTTATAATCTGATAGATTAAACTAATTGCTGGTGCAGAAATTTGTCAAAGAAAAGTACAACATGCAACATTTTCTATTTTAATCAAATATATCAATTTAAACATTTATTTCATAGCCTTTAATGTCATTTGCATTGTTATGTGTGAATCATAATGACTAATAATATTAAAATGTTATATTCGTATACTATTGCTAAAATTATCAAATAAATGTTACAATGCAAATTTCATTATTTTAATGCATGAAAAAATCAATCATTTAAAAGTATATTTAAAACCGTAATATAAATATTATTTATTCATTTCAAACGGATGCGATCGATATGATTTAACTCTAAAATACTTGGATACAGGAAATGACGTGTAAGTTCACAAATAAATAATTCGGTATTTCAACTGGAGCCTCCTCAAACGTATCTTATTGCATCCAGCTTTACCTATTAGTTTACCAGTGAACCAAAATGTAATAAATCTCCCATTTATCAGTGGTGATATCAGCGTATATCTTTTAAAAAACGTGACGTTTCAACATATTCGATTCTACAAATATATCGATCAATTTCTCTTATTATACTTAGCTTACAAAACTTGAAATATATGTTCATTCACACAAAAAATATATCATAAATGATATCACAATTTGTGTTTTAATGTTAAAAAATCTTATGTTCGATATTAGATAATTTCAATATTTCTATTAAAAAAGAGATAGAGAAAATGTTTGAATTTTCATAAATGTCGATTTATCTAAAGTAATATCAACTGATGGAAATTCGTTACAGAAGTTGAAAAAGCACATTCCATTTCCATGTTTAGCCCGTGACGATCCTACACGAAGCAGCGAGCTAGTCAAATCGGACGTAACTTTACAGGACAGACGCAGAATCGACTAGGAGTCGCCAGACAAACCTACGGAAGCAAATCCGAGAATATCTGAGGCGTTGCGCTGTCAATAACACAGTATCACGGCTTGTGACCTCCCGCCATAAGCCTTGAATTAGCAACTGATTTGCACTTACCGTGCTAGCAGAACTCAAACCAGTGGTATCCGTGTTCTCAAATCAATAATCCAAGAGCAACGAAATCAAAGCCCTTTGTTACCCCCTATCCGTTTTAACACGTAATCCTGCTTTTAGAAGACACACAACATATGTAAACTCCATTTTGGGATGAATTTAGGCATATTTCAAGATTTTACCGAACATATTCGGCGTTCTTTTCGCAACCGTGGTATCAAAGCTACTGGGGAAGGATTCATTTTCAAGCCATATAGGCTTTCTTGGGCAATACATTTCGGCATAAATCTATGATTTAGTACCTATAATGTCAGAAGAGAGCCGTCATTTTCTCGATTCTCTGGGTCACGTGACGTAATAGAGCCAATCCCGGCGCCACATTTAAACTCATAAAACTCAATGAAAGAGTAATTATCTTCCCGTCCCGACTTTAAGAGGGAGATAAAATAGGGGTTCTGAGCCCCGGCGGACCAACTCTAACTATATATTTTGAGTGGCCCCTCTAAAGTTTAAAATTACACGGCCGAATTGTGCTAAGCAATGAATTATCGCCGCGGAGAGAAACCAAATCGGCTCTCACCTTAGAGATCGCGGAGGTCCTATTGAAGTTAGGCTGTGGAAAATTACCCATAATTTTACTCTACTTAAAAGCATTATTCTTCCGCTGAGAAGAAAGATTATTATCGCTACTGATATGGCAAACGAATGCCTTTGTTACATATTCTCGATTTTACCAGTTTGAAAATGTCAACGTGAATACTTTGATAATGATAATGCATAAATTGTATTCATCAATGCCAAAAAAGTTGAAATCTGAAATTAAAATATTGAAATTGACATGTTGATCCTGTGTTTTGATATCGTGTGACGTTTCTAAAGAAACTAGATAGCTTGTAACAATAATGTGCGAAACTGGTGCTGTAATCAGAAGAAAGATTACAAGCATATTATATAGAGTACGTTATTTACCACTTGTGTATCGATTATCAAATATATAAATGCTACTAAAATGTTCGAAGTCATCAAATGGTTATCTACCCTATAAACTATCATATACACTATACATCGCTTTAAAGGTAACATACAGTTGACGACTTTAAAACCACGTCGTATAAACATGCATTCAACTCAATTAGGAACTTTGATAAGAGTTTTTTACCATTCTTGGTTTCGATACGTAATTGACATAAACTATCAATAGCCATCCAGTTAATTTCTAATTATGCATCGAATGATATAGTAAGGATACATTTAGAAGGAGCATGTACCTGAAATTTCATTAAGGAAATATATTTAATGGTGCAGTGTTTCATTTGTTTATAATAAACAGTTTAAAAGGAGTAAGTTTAACTGGTATATAAACGCACGGCTTATAAACAGTTTAACTTGAACTTGAAATAACACGTTATAAAATCTATTTCTTTGAAAATACACATTATAATTACAGGGGGGAAAAAACAACAAAAGACGGTTTAAAAAAGTGTTTCATATGTGAAAGATCTTAAAATTGCGCATTCATCACGTGACATTAGGAATAATGTAATTATATATCAAATTATTTAATTATTTATTGTTATCATTAGCAGTATTGATCAGATTGACACAAGCTATGAATATTTTGTTTTATATAAATTGATAAAAAAAAAAGGATATATAACCGAAAGTGATAATTGTGTCATCGCTGCGCAAAGCTACAGCGACAAAGTTGTCCTGACGTTATTTTTGTGAAAAGCTAAAATACGTAGTTTTTTTAAAACTTTTTATCTCCAGATTATAAGAGTGTACACCGGTCACATGCGATTGTTGAATCAAATCAGATGGGAGCGTATTACTAAACTAAACAATCTGAATGCATGTAAATATAACCATTCACTAATGCAGAATTATATTTGAGGACTAGCACAAAACATGTTGACAGCCAGGAATCGCTAAAATCGACATCTAGTAAAGAATGCAAATACAAATACTAAAAGAAAACGGTAGACTTAAATTTTGTCTATGAAATATTCTAATAATTACTGTTCCTCCATACATGAAATTATTTCGTAAGAAATCTTATTTTATTTACAAATAAAGTCATGAATCAGGACAAGAAAACAAAATCACTGAGAATTGTTTAAGATTCTACATTTAACTGATAATATATGAGAATCAAGTCAGTATGTAATTTTGTCATAAAAAAACTTCACTTTTTGGAGACAAAGGGGATATAACGAACTTCCGTTTATTACTTTTTTATTAAACGAGTTAATGATTAAGTATAAAACGAGCTACGAGTTTGATATTTGACCTCAGTAATCAGGCATGATTGCCGAAGATGACATCGTGACATCGGTGGTAACATTGTGACGTCACAACCCCACAATATTGTGACGTCATACGTACAGAGGTATTACACTAGTTTGATATCATTTTGACAGTAGATTTTGTACAATGCTCTTAAGGCGTAAAGCCCATGGTATCACAATTGTTTTACATCATCAAGTGATGACATTACAATGCAATGACGAAGGAAGCATGATGACGTCACAATGCTGAATAATCATCGC
Organism: Phorcus lineatus; assembly: GCA_921293015.1. Lineage (NCBI taxonomy): Eukaryota > Metazoa > Mollusca > Gastropoda > Trochida > Trochidae > Phorcus > Phorcus lineatus. The sequence goes on along the minus strand of OV121091.1, from coordinate 21,642,693 downwards.
ATTGGGAGTCTATGGGTAGTGCAGTGTTCAGTAAACGTGGTAAAAAAAGATTTTGGATACAATATAGGATATCACCCTCTTGTCTCCTGATATCAAAGTATATCAGCTTTCATAGATAAAAGTAAAAATAGTCTTGGCAATCCTTGGTTATTTGTTAATGTTATCAACTCATGTTGATATAATTGAAATCAAAAGACACTTGGGTGTCTCAATATATGGAATTACGAAGTACATGCGAAACGGTAGGACAGTACGAAATGCCTTTGCACTAATGTCTGTATGACCGATTTAAAATGTCAAGAGGAACTGGATAATTGAGTAGTTTGTTACTCAAATGCAAGTTTACATTTACTGATATTGTCTAAAATTGTTGACAAATTGAAAAGTAAACATTTCAAAACTTAATCAAGACTAAGCGCCTACAAAGTTTTGTACAGTGTTGATACTGTCTTAAAACTGTATCGAATTGATAACAACTGCGAATCAAGAAAAAATGAATGTTACGGAACAATGCAAATTTCACACAATCAAAGGTGAGACAAGCATGCGACTGTCTAATGTCTGCTCTTCACAGGCTAGTAAATGCTCTCTAATTGGCTCCTGTTGGATGTGAAGTATTGCCTGCATCTGGTATTGACAAGGACTTCACGTGTCTGGCTATCCTACAACTCCATGCTAATGTTCATCTCACGCAGATGCTATTTTCCATCTACCTAATCCCATGCGTGGAGATACAGACGACGATTCCCTAACTACCATATATCATTGCTTATCAAATTAAAGACTTTGACAGTCGAACTAGACGAAAATTGCCCATAGCTGGCCGTTTGGTGTTCATCTTAGCAGAGTTGGGTTTGACAAGCAAATAGATACGAAGTGCTGGCCTTGGAATGGAATTTCGCGGCAGGGGTGTTCGTAAATCCAAGATGGCGGCCACCCCTCAGACTTCTGGTGCGTCCAGAAGACATTAAGGAAGGCTGCTATCGGTGGGGTGTCTTCGATTATGGCTTTCTAATAAGGGATTGGAACATGAGACAAAGAAAGGAAATTGAAAATTTGTGTTACGCATTTAAACTCAGCAGATCCTGCCGATAAGGTCTATTTTCACTAGTTAGTGCAAGGTGATTTGTCGTGTTCTTCTAGCATGACCCACGTGGCTTCTCTGATGATACTCGCGTTTAAATCTCGCGAGACCGACATGACACCGGTTGGTGAGAAATGTGTTTTTTTATTTAGACATGAGTATAACAAAAACTAGGGTATCGAATATGTCATTTGATTGACAACTCTCCGTGATTAAATAATTGGGGAAATTGGAGAAACGTATTATATGTTTTACAACGCAAATGAATAGCGCATTTCTCTCCACTATTACCAATTTCAATGTGACAGACATCAATCATTTGGGACTTAATAAGAGGGATTCATCTGATATAGGAGTCCACTGACCAAACAAGAAGACACTATTTGGCGGAGAAGTTGTGCGTTGTTCATAATTGTTCTGATTAGCTCTGTAATTACCTTGATTACAATACGTGTGGTACATTAATTCGTCATCTTATTGCTGGACGTCATATGTTAATGTCTTGTATTACCCATATCTGACATTTTCGATCATCGTTCCCAGATGATGAACGCAAAGTTAAGGCCATAGGATGTCAGAGAAGTCGGCGTGTTATGATGATAGAAGTTTATTCAGTATAAAGGCCACAGGCCCATGTACAAAATTTACAAGACAAAATTTAATTTGATCAACGTACAGGTTTGGTGCTAAGAAATGAAACATAACATATTTACAGCCTTTTGAAATATATGCATGGTATTAAAGTAGGGAACATCGTAACAAAAAAGCTTCTCTGACATACTTTGCACACAAATATAAGCGATTATCATTTCCAGCTTGCAAAAGAGCAGTTAGAGTTGCATCATTTTTACATTTAAAATTGAGCATATATTTTATTCTTAATTCATTATATAATGGACATAAAACATAAAATGTAATTCATCTTCTAAAACATTTTTGCAAAAAGGGCAAAATCTTAATTCTCTGGTGATATCATTTCTTCTCCCGGTATTTTTCATTATTTTCAATTCACCTATTCGTAAAAGTGTTAGAAATCTTCCTTGATTACCTTGATTACAATACGTGTGGTACATTAATTCTTCATCTTATTGCTGGACGTCATATGTTAATGTCTTGTATAACCCATATCTGACAGTTTCGATCATCGTTCCCAGATGATGAACGCAGAGTTAGGTCCATAGGATGTCTGAGAAGTCGGCGTGTTATACAGCGTAGTCAGCAGCTACAAAGAAAATAACATTGTAGATAAGCATCCCTAAAGTTTGTTCACCTACCTGCGTGTAGAAGGACGATTTTCGTTTGGAGGTCGACTTCATTAATATCAACCTTACTGACCATTGGTCATCATTATCCGTACATCCATATTCATAAAATCTATCTTTTAAAAAGCATTAACTACGGTTATGTTTCGTAAATGTAGATAAAACATAGATAATGCATATCTCGATATTACTAACGTTCTATAATCAGTTTATCTTGTAAGTTATTTGGAACTTACCATCGGTGAACGGTGCATTAAATCCAAATGAACTACGACATCGGCAATAGTAAAATTTTGCATATAATCTTAAGACCAAAAACTGAAACTGTTATGGTAAATGCTACAACAATGATTGTACCGCGTATAAACTATCGGTAAAGTTACAAATACATATACACCTTCATAAATGTTTCGTCCTTTGTTCTCAGTTAAGAGGTTTGTTCTGCCGTTTCTCTGATCAATGTGTCTCATGTTGTCGAAAACTCTTTTACGATTCTTTACATATTTGAGGCTTCGGACATCTTAACTTTTCATTTTTGATTGCGATTTCCAAGAGTAAAAATTATTTAATAAGTAAATTGTAAAAAAGCCACTTTAAGCGCAAAATATTGCTACAGTGCCTTCAGTGTAATCATGGGATCATCAAATGTGTAGTGTTAGTTTTTCATTTAGCAAGAAGAAATAAAAATGGGGTCATATTTTAAAAAATCAAGAAAAGTGAGAAACAAAGCATCAATCGGGTATAAATGCATTGGAAGCCTTGCTATGATAAGTATAAGTATATGAAAAGGCATTTTTGATAAGTCTGAAGTAAGTAATTTTTTAAATGTGTATATATCATGAATAAATATATAAGTAAATAAAAAAATTCTTCCCATACATTTATGTACATTGTGTGTAAAGTTAAAGTAAATAAATGTATATTTCCAAAATCATAATCAGATAATAGTCATTCTTGATCAAACATCGTGATTTAAAGAAACCATTTTCGTGAAACCCTATCGAGATCTCTTCTTTAATATATGAAATTGTAAATGATTCGTATTATGTTGTTGCAAAAAGAGAGCAGCCCAAAAGCAAACAGAACTTTCTATTACGGAGTCAAGGTTTGCTCCCATAATTTAGACGCCAAAAATTTAGACTTCCTAACACTCAGACGAATCAGTCAGGCCTGTTCGTGGTTACAACTTAGTGTTTCTCAATGATATAATGTACCTAACTATGTTAGAGACATAATTCGTTTGTATATTTCAAAACTCACTGTAGCAATTGTTGGGCCTCTCAGTGTTTGTTCTCTTAATGTTCAATTTCATCAGAAGAGGATAATAACTTATCGTAAAGTCTTGGCATACACTCTAAATGGCTGGCATCTTTTCCTTAAGTCCCACTGTCCATCGCCCATGCTGGGAGTGATTATGAGTTGACTTGTTTTCATGTTGATGTCAGACTCTATCTATTATCCTAAAAACGGACTGTGATGGAAACCAAACTCCTTTTGAATTATTTGATGCATCCTGCTACATCAGCGTAATTGAGTCCGCTGATCCAGCTCCTTCCATATACCCTGATCTCCTTCAGGCCAAAAGCCTCGTATCGCTAGTTATCAAACAAGCCAGTGAGACGACTCGCATCCAGCAACAGCGGCACAACCCGGATGGAAAATTCCGTTAGGCTCAAAAGAGTAACTTCAAGCTCCTTGAATAACGACATTTCATTGGCTGAAACAATAATATGTGAGCACAGCCACGAACATCAAGCCGCACCAGCCGTACGAGGGATTTGGCTCGAAAGAGATCAGGGTATATGGAAGGAGCTCGATCAGTGGATTCAATTTCGCTGATGAAGCAGGATGTATTTGATGTAGTTGGACATTTGCTAAAATGCTAATATTCATTACACGTGTGACGTCTTAATATCCATGTTAAGTTTTACTGGATTTTTTTGGAAAAGTGCTAAGGTTTTGCTTCTTTATGTATTTCAGATATGCTCATATACTGTTAAAACATTTTTAAAAAGGAATTCATTTTGATAAGTACATTCTTAAACAATTACAAACTAAACAAGTAATTTTATTCTTCATATGAATATTGGTCTAATATACCTGTTTGAATCACGTTCTTCAATAAAGTCCTTTTTAAGTCAACATTTTAAAAATTATTAATGTATGTACATGTTATGTGGATATGAAAAGATTTAAGCCATGAATCATAGAAATCATACCCCGAATAAAGTCATTGTGATCTGTCCATAAATATCTACCTCATTCCATTTGGGACAGTCTATTAGTCCAGAAAGGTATGCGGGCACTAAAGGCGAGCGATAAAAACGTTTGTCGTTTTAACGCGCCTGACTTTTTGGGCATCCAAAAGAGTCACAAACACAAATATTTACACAAGACATGGGACATAGACAAAATCGTATTGAATAACGAAGGAGCGTTACAAATCCTAATTCCATGTACATGAAGCCAAAAAAACAGGTGCTCATTGAGTGTAAAGGTTATCAGGCGATATGATTTTGAAAACTCGAGCGAAAGCGATAGCGACGCCTCTTAGTGTAAAAATTTCTTTATAATGTTATTTTCTATTCTCTTGCGATAGCCTGTTACAGTGACGCCACGATCAATTGTTTCATGATGTCGCCGACGGAAGAAATAGAGATCCGCAGCAAAGTTGAAATATGCACATGCACACATTATGTTTGTCCCATGGGTTAAACCTGTTCATGTATAATATCTTAAGTTACGATCGGATTGTTTGTATTTTGTGCATTAATTTGCCTGTGTGTTTGTCTTTTGATGTGTGTCAACTTGTTGGTGTGTTATAGGAATTGGCGTTATTGTTTAATCTTGTTACAAGGTTATACGAATCGATTTTTTTCATGGATGCATTTGAATTTCGTGTGGGTTTGTCCTGTTACAAATGTGACATTAGAAAAGAAATCATTTTGTTTTTCAAAATAAGCATCAAAGTAGCACTTAAGAATCTATAACCATACTTTGGAAAGGGTTACATGAAAACTTGTTTCTTTCGTGGCAAGGTTGAAAACCTATAAGCACTGGTTTGATATGCGCTTCACGTTAAAGCAGAATAGTCAAGTTTCAAAGAGTAGAGTCAATTCAAATGAGTTTATCGTCTATTTCTTACAAGTGACATATTTCGAAATGTTTCCACTCCGTTACGAAATACTTTTTATTTTCGATTTAACCTTATATCATTTCAAACACTATTTCAGTAACTGTTTCTGAGTTCGAATCCTCATTACTGTTCGAGCTAAGAAAGAAAAAACGATAATCATCTTCAGGCGCATATTTTTAATAGTTGCACAAGTCAAATAATCAGGTTATCGTCGACTAGGAACTCTTTTTATTGCAACAGACACAACCTTTGTCTAATTAAAATAACGAAGGAGATTATTCAACGTTTCTTAAATTTTTATGCGTTGAATTTGAAATTTTAATTTTAATGTTTTTAATAAAGTTGGAAATTAGAATGCAATCATTCGACCACATTGTTTACTTTCTGTCGCCGTGTGATAAGAAGCGAATGTCATACTTGAGGATTATCTCCCCTTAACGTATCAATCATTTGTCAGTCTTTCTAAAGCTGCAATCGACAAGGTCACGTGACTTCTCAAAGGTTCTATTGCATAATGTTGGCCTGTCGTTCTTAATACGAAATTCATTTATGCAATGTACGGATTCTAAAACACAGATACAAAGAAGAACATTGAAGAATTTTCTCGCTATAATGAATGATAAATCGTCCGATGAAGGAAATTAATGTATTTTCATCATTAGGGTATTTTACATGACTTTTACGCATTGATCAAAGAAACAGGCTTTGAAAAAAGCCATTGTCCGTAACAAACCAAGGTTATATGTGTCAAAAGTCGTTAGAGATAAATCATTTCTTTAAAATCAAAAACAGAAAGATGACGTAATGGAGGGACCCAATTGCAAGGTTGGTCGTTACCCATTGTTCATTACGCTTCATTTTGATTAAGAATCAGGTCTTTTTTTATTTCATTTTCACACGAATTTCGGAGACATCTGTACACTTCGAAAAGTAGAGATTTAAGATATCGTTAATTTCTCTTTCATTTTGGTAAAGTTAACGTCTTAAGAATTAACCATTTTATTCCACTAATTTTGCCATGAACAAACGTCTAATGTAAAACTTATGAAATATACTTAATTAAAACGATAACTTAAAAATTGTATGTAAATGGGTCTACTGACTAAATGAATACGTTTATTGAAAAGTTGGATGTTTGATCATGGGACATTATGATTGTCATTTCACTATATTTCTTAATTCACCTTTATGTAATCACTGTTAAACAAATAATTATCATTATGTCGACAAAGAATGCTGAAAGAAAAATTATTTTTAATTGTTAAAATGAGAATATTATAATTGAATAATTATGTTTCCACATTTAAAATTGATTGTGTATTTGAAATAGTTAAAATCCTCGGGTGCGTTAGTCTATAGGCCAGTCCCTGAAATAAGGTAAAAGCATAAGCAAGTCTATAAAAAAACAACTTTAGAGCTTGATTTAAGGATGAAAATGAAGAAATTTCAGCCTCCTTTTCATTTCATTTAATTTTTTTTTTAATTTGTCGATTGACTGATGCATTTTTCAGTTCAGAGTCTAATTGTTAGACTATAAGTGCGTTAATAAAGACTGTTTAAATGATGAAAATATTTCTGTCGCTAAATATTGTAGGTGATTCTCTCAATCACCTTTTGTATGCTCAGTGACCTATATTCCGTTACGACATACACTATAGTCAACCGCATTTTCAGAGCAAGTAAAGTCATACGATCTAATTATCTAGGAGCGACGAACTGCAATCACTGTAGCATGTCGTGCTTCCTACAGGGGTGTTATCTATTGATAATAGTAGATACAGTTTCAACATAAAATATATCCTTTAGGAAGAAGCTTATATGATCAACTATGTACTCACTTAAGACATAACTTTGAGAATGAACCATCTGTTTTCATAATATTCAGCAAGAAATGGAAAGGTTATTAGAAATGTTTAAATGCCTACCTAGAACACACAATGTTAGATATGACATTGTTTTCTGCGCCTTAGACTTAATGGATGATAATATTATATATCATTCAATTCTGCTCCTCTACCCAACGCACGCCAGTGGTCTAGTTGCTTGTAACATTATCCTGATATCAATATCATCATTTTTTATCACTTTGCTTTCAGAATGCCCGGTAAAAGTACGACCATTAAAAGTCGACCGGATATAAATAGAATGAACGAACAAGCTCGACTGAAAATAGTCTAGATTCAAACATTTAGGTGATATGATATTATCAAATAAATAGTTGTTGTTTATAGTGACAACATGGAAGACAACTGGGTCAGATGCAGTCAAAAACCTACATTTATATAGTTCCAATTGTATATTATTGTACTCGCAATTGTATCAGATAAGAGATCGTTCACCTTTCAAAAATCAATCAGACATTTACACGATGACATTAAAACTGGATGTTATTTTGAATGTTCCTATGTCCGTCATAGCACTTGATTTATGTTCATTGAAACATTTAGCATGTCCTGCCCATCCGTCGGTACTAATATAATCGTTGGTTTACCGAATCGTTAGGTAATAATTCTCGTGACCGCTTCAATTATATGTCTCAAAATAATTCCGTTTTCAGTAGCAATGCACCTACAAGATGGACACACTCTGTTTTTAAGACGTATATGTAATAGTATTGAATACTGATTAAGAATATATTCAATTACAAATGAATTTATGTCTATGAGTAAAGTTAGTAAAATTGACACAGAGTTGTTTCATAAATTTATATTTGGCTGAAATAATAGTCAAAATATCATCTGTCTTCATTTCACATATCGTTCCTATGCTTGCATCTTCATCTCTAAATCAAATGATGAAATAGGTATAATTTCTCGTTTTGAATGACATTAGAAAAACCGCCATTTAGGTATTAATAAGTCACAAATTTGCATCTAGTTTACATGAATATTAGTTAGTTGATCTACTAAACACTAATAGTATCAATGTATATTTTCACCTATATCTGCTGTAAATAAGTTTCCAGAAGTACGTTTGAATCTTAGGCGCGCCATTGTCCGGTTTTCATTCATAAATTACAATTCAAACCTATTTACTGTCTCCATACTGAACTGATCTGCAATGAGATGGTGATTTTCACAGACAACCACTATACTTCTCGATGAAATAACACCATTTATAAGTTTGACATATTTGACTCTACCAACTTACTCTGTGTCCCTTTAAGGAAGGCTGAATATAGTTCCTCAAGAATACCGGTATTTCCCTTACATCGCGACTTCTGACTTTATGACAGGAAAAAAGGTCCCGCAAGAACATTTTTTATATATGTTCCAGTGAAACCCGAGAGCGCTGAGTGGAACAATCGTACAATGGGTAGTTTGGTACTTATTCAAAAAGTGCAATGAGGCATTGTCTCCAATTCATTGAAAATAATTCTCTTCATCACAAGCATTTGAAAGGTCCTTGGCGAGATTTGAATCTCGGACAATTTAATCCGAATAATTTCTTGTATTTAACAAAGTATTCATCAAATCCTTGTGAATGATAAATACAAAACATTAACATAGGCTACCTTGGAAAAAAGTATGTATTTTTTTCTTCCATCCTACTCTCAGCTTCTCTCTTATCTTCTTTCTCTCTATATGTCTCTATCTCTTTATCACTTTCTCTGTCTGTCTCTCTATCTATCTCCCTTTCTCTCTGTTCACATCTATTGTTTCCACGTATATTTATCGCAAATGCGAACCACTGAACACGCTGTAATTTGTCAAGTGCATGTTCACAATGTCGGGCAACACGGATTGCGGAGATTACGTAGAGGACAATACATTACATCACACGGTCGACAAATCTGAACATTGTGACTTGTGATTATGTAAATTCTCTATCTAGCGTGGATTTTTAGATTTGCTGGCACGTGCATCGCAATCAAACCTGAACATTTGATAAATGGATATGCGGTATGGGAATTATGACAATCTAATGAAAGTCTCACAGATGTTCTCGTGATAAACGAGATTTGACGAGAGTTAGACACTGTCGTACAAGTTTGCAGGTTTTGGACAATGCTCAGATACCAGATTGACGCTCATGCATACATGATGCATGGTATCGAGCTCTTACTACGTCAGTTCGCAGGCAGTACAGCGAACGTGCGTCTGAACCGCAACCTGGCCAAGAAGCAAGCGCAAGAGCATATCAGGCATCCCCTAATGACTCAGTCTCACGCCTGATTGGTCAGATAGGTGACCGGGCCTTAATCCCCACTTTGGGAGTGCACGAGATGCCAGCATCCAATCAAAATGCAGCTGAGTAATAGACGATCAGAAATAGCTTAAAATGTATTGGATTTAGATGGTGATTTATTTTCCCTCCATATGACCGGCTAAATCATTCTTCTTTGATCTTTTCATTCCATTCGGCTGTGAAATAGGGACACGGCCATGCCGCAACGTATTTCTGAACCTTAAACAATAAGATTTTTAATTTTACTGATTAATTGTGTGCTAATTCCATGCATATTAATGCATTAGAAATTTTATTTAATTGTTCTCACAGATATTGAATGAATTTAATCTCACTTGATTAATTATAATCACCCTGATTATGAATTTAAATAAAAAAGATATTTTTTCATATTTCTATGTGAATATGATAAACAAAATCTAATGAATTGTTGCTAAATATTTCAAATTCAATTTCCTTAATTATCCGATTTTTTTAGATTTAAAACAAGTTACATCCATGATTTCTTTCAGAATAATCCTTTATTTGATAACGTTTTTTTAATAAAAAGTGTAAATATAAAAATATTTAAATGTAACTTCAAAAATGACAATTGATATGCGAAAATTTTGTCTTTATCTACTCATGTGAGATTAATGTGAAATGTCACAGGGTTCAAATGAATTATAAACATATTGCAATTGTCAGTGCCATATTAGGGACGTAAGCAGGAACTAGTTTTTAACGCCAATGAATAATCCCCTATGTCTAAGGTAAGCTAAGATTTCAGAGAAGTCGTAACGTAGCTACGAAAAGCCATTGGAAGCCACAAACCATCTTCTTATACAGCTGTCATGCAAGGAGACTTACTACCTCTCTGCTTATTTGTTCTAATAACAGTGGGTAGCGACAAGGTAAGGTTGTATCACCAAATAAATATTTGTCAGTGGTGGCACGCGACGTGTGAACAGTTCCGATGCTTCTCCTATATCCCCCCTGAATGGACCGGAGACGTGACGTCGACAGGCGAGGGTGTACCGCATCTTCTCAACTTGCAACGTCGCATCAAACCACTCGACGTCTTTTCAAGTTCTGCCCGCCGTGCCAAATTCCTTGACATTTTTATGGTTCTAATGTGTTATGACCTGGTAAGAAGGTCAAGCCTATAAATCTTGTATGAAAAGAAAAATCACACCGTTAGTAAACCGAAGCGGGTATATCCGCGCATTGATCGTTAACATGCTGAGCGCCGAAGGTGAAACTCTATACCCGACGTCAGATACGTGACACCGTGCCAACGTCATTTTGTCAACTTTTTTTGGCTAAGCGACTCACGAGGCGAGAACTGCGTGAAGGTATGCTGCCCTACCTGTCGAACTAACGCGCCGACGGTTTGAGTGGTAGGGTAGTTGTAAGTCACGACATCCGTGTGGTGAAAGATCGAGGGATCGAATCCCTTTCGCTACGGGGTTGTGCTTCCCACTCTGCAACGATGAATCACCTGTTGATATATACAAATCGCAGAAGCATCGCATGTGAGCAGGGATTTAGACTGATCATAAAGTTTCATTTTTGAGCCAGCGATACGGCCATCTGCCTTGGCCATCTTGATTCTTTTATGACGCCTATTGAAAGGTGTTGTGAAGATTCGTTATCTATATTTTTTTCGAATTTTGAATGGAGATTTCTCTTATCTTAGATTTGAACACATTCCTTGCCTATGATTCATTTTACTTGTAGCTTACCAACTTTCTAATTACAGATGACAAATTCTCATCAGTAATGTTTTGAATGGAAAAGTTGCAAGTCACTGAAAGATATTGTGGTTAAAGCAATTATGATTGTATAATGATGTACAAATAGCTTTCAGTGTCGATTAGGAGTTGGTAGGAGTGGTCGACAGGTAATCGATTAATTTCTGAAAGAAAAATGACGTATTTTGTCAGATTGTGATCTTAGCTACAATTGCTACTTGTATGTTTCATTAACAGCATGCAACGTTTCTTATCGTCTTGTTATTCTGGTAGTATTGAATATATCATGGCGGAAACAGCTTTATCAAAACGTTTTAAAATAATTTGTAATCCGGACATAAACAATTTTATTCTTGTTGTACATGTAGGTAATCCTATTAGTCAGTCAACTTAACAAGTATTTTCAAACACGGACATCCTCTGTGATAGAAATTACACAACGTCCGCGTTCGTCACGGTTGAAATTGATTGCCCTGTCTGCAAATTCACACCTAGCAGACGCCAAATTTTGAAATATTTCCTTACATAGGGATAACCTCGTTAATTCATCATCAACCCTAAATTAACACTGACAGGGAGATAGTATAATGTATACCTGCGTTTTAGGTCTTGTTTGCATGCGACATGAACATCCTATTGAAAGAGACATCCCAAAGACATTGTCCATTACAGCATGTAGGTATCTACGTGACACCTGGCCTAGGTGTGTTGGCTTGCGCGTGACAGGAGGCATATTTTACATACTTTATACAGTGGCACGTCACCTTGAGTGCATCAAGGTGTTTTTGTGTCACCTGGCCGCGAAACTTTGCTTACTTTCAAGTATGTTTCTACTGGAGAAATTCTCGTTTACTTCCAGACTGTGTATCTTTATTTTGTTAAACCATGTTTGTGTTATTTAGAAAGTTTTGTAGAAGTTTTATTAGTCTTAATACTCAACAATGTTCCTTGTGGAATAATTTTATTGATAGAAACAAGTATCAAAATTGGATTTCGGTTCATTCCATAAATCGAGACTTATCACAAGGTAATTTTCGGGCTAGAGTGAATCTATTGTTAAAATATCACGTAATACAGTCTATGAAGTGAAGACTTTATTACCTCATTCTTTTCAAGAATTCGTATGTACATGTATTATCAATATTCGTACAATTATCAATTATATTTCCTTAGAAATTCTCAGAAATAAATGGTATCAAAACCTTTTGAATGAAATAATAGGACGCGGTCGGGATTCTTTGATCTTTTATTTTAGGTTCGTGTAAAAATTAGATGAGATAGATTTCAATACACTTCCTCCGGCTATTAACGTTCATTGAAAGACACACTTTCACATGTATCTGTGATTGACCAGTAAACATTCAGTGAATTGATAACCAATATAACACTCATAGTATTTTTGAAAGCGTCGCGTCGTTTTGTCCAAATATTAATGAATATACTAAAATGTGTTTTAGTCACATTTTAGTATGTTTAAGGCCTAAGTAATTTGTTACCCGACTATACAGTGTAGTCAATATGCAGTATTAATCGTCTTTGAATATTTCACTATTTCTTTAGTTGGTGTTAATTCTTTGCCAGATATATTACAAACTATAAATCCGATTTGTTATCAATCAATAAAAGATAATAACGTTTTTATTTCAATTATACATTAAACATAATTCTAAGACTATTACACCTGCAATAGATGGCTTCACCAATGGATTCAATTTGGAATGGTCTTGATAAAACAATAATATCCCTATGATAAAACACAACCGCCAGAACAGCCATTGAGAGCACAAAAGTAAGCCAGGAAGATGAATTCCATATTTCGTGTAAACATTTCCACAGATGGATATTTTTTTCTTTTAAGTCGAAATTATTTCTTCGTTACTATCACGGTCAATAACGACAAGATCCCCTGATAGAAGATTAACCAGTGTTAGCCGTTTTAGTTCTCTTGTATAATTCATTGCGCTTTCAGACGTGATAAATCTATTCTACGCAAAGGTTTTGAAAACAATTACAGCTTGTAAAAAATCCCAAACCCCTTTTAAATAGAAATTCGAAAGAAATGAGAGTTTAACATGAATCTTGCGCACATGCAGTCTGCGAATTCCTAATCCCCTATTTAATGTAATGAAAGATGGTAGAACTGATAGGAGCCTTTCCATTATAACATTTGTTACCGGGATTGTTCAGTCTTTCCCGGGGCCATTGCAAGAGAAGGAATTAGATTTAATATTGCAGGTAATAAATAAGGCGCTTTTTATTTCCCCAGACTGGAAATATATCAGGATTATTATAAAAGGCAAGTTTTAAGCTTAAAGGCGACACATTGAAATCCCCAAGGTCCTGAAAAGTCCCGAATGCTTTACGAATTATACCGTATGTCGGTGGAAATTTCAACTATAACTCTTTCTTTAGCCTTTTGTCACGTGACTTTAGCACGCTGAGCACGTGCAGTGACCTCAAGAGGAGTCAGCCAATCAGATTACATCTCATAGAAGTCGCTTTCGCCATAAATTAAGAAAACGTGTCTTTTATGTGTGTTATTTTGCGGTCGTTTTTCCGATCTGTATTATGATGAAAACAAATCCTCCTTTTTCGCCACGTGGCAAGGATTGTACCTGCTTCTTTTTTTTTTATCAAATATTAGTCTCTTTCCCCCCGATGTTATCGACATACAATTTACAAATAAAGCTCATTAACTGTGTAAAAGCGATGTGTGTATTAGTGGAATAAGGTATCCGATGACCTATGTATCGAATATCAAAGCATTTTTACACGCGGGTTCTTAATTATATTTAAATGATTACACAATGAAGAACATTTTCCTTTTTTGGGTACAAAGACTGACTTATGCAATCGAAAGTTATTTTGTGAAGAACTGTTCTCTATTCTTCTACATGAATTGGCAATCACTTTTGGTATAAAAATAAAAATTTGGATGTTGAGAAAAAATCGGTGAATCCTTAAAATATGAAAGCCGGGCTTTTATGCGATGTGTTGTATCTCAAATATGTCGAGAAGTATTGACTGTTGCTGGAAAGTCATCCTCGGTAACCCAGGGTAAACGCTCTAATAATTCTCCACCATACCCTTGATCCGAGGTAGGTTCGATGCGATAACATTGTTCCCTTCCTCTGATGGCATTTGATCCAAAAAGCTGTTTCCGACGGAATATCCAGCGTACCAATCAAACGACCTATACCATGAAACACCTCTGCCTCGTCGGTGAGCAAGAAAGGCTATAAAAAGGGGTATACTTTGATAATGTTTGTTGTAACTTTTAAGATCTAAAAACCGACTTTACAAGTATTTATTTATGTCGGGTTGTCTCGACTGAGCACTCGTTAATTAATAATTATTTTCCGGTTGGTGTGTTCGCTCACTCAAATTTCAAATAGGATTTCTGAAGCTTGATCTTGTGGTAAATTACGGTAATCTACAAAAAATGTAAAAAAGATAATTTTTCAAGAACGTTTTGTTATTAAATGCAGGGTAGAATTTGGTCAATGTCGAGGTCTATTTTTTCAAATGCAGGCATGTCCTAAGTGTTCTTTCATCCAAAAAAAAAAGAAAATGTTATACAGAAAACTGTTCACCTTTAGTAAGGGGAGATTACTCTTCATTGTTAAATATGTCTGTGATCATTTCATATGATATCCCTTTCTATATGATGATATGAGCAAATGTCCTTATCTTGAAACAGAAAACAGTTACCTCAGCCATTATGCTATACATTAATTTGCTAATAAAGAACATTTCAAACTTATGTTTATGCAGTTATCGATGGAAATACTCTGTTGATGTATTATGGACACAAAGGAATAAAGTCTCCGAGGCCATATGCAACAAGGGGCAAAGTAAAGACTTATCTGATTGGTCACTGCAAGCAAGAAGGTTATAAAATTATCGTGAAAAGCCTACTCGTCCTTTGGTCCAAGGTAAAGAGAATTATCGGGATCTTACTCTGGATAATCGAGGATGCTGGAAAGTATCATTGTTGTGCTAATTGTCAATGAGAAAACGTAATTTTGGAATTATGTAATTATTAGAAGAAGGTAGAAGATATACTTCAGTTGATAGTGTTTGAAAGGTTAGTTAGGTGGTATTCATGGAAATCCTCATGTGATTTCGGCTTATACACACATGTGAGTGTTGTAAGATTCTCTTTGAAATGTAGTAATTGTCACGTATTTGACAATTTTGGATGCTTATGTGCGATGTTTTGATGTCATCATAATTGGTGTTTGTACGTATGAAAGCCCCCAAAACATTCCATGAAAATCACAGAGTGCCTGTTAAGGTCTCGTTTTCACAAAGGAATTTGCCACCCTCACCTTCCCCCAACACGCAGCCCCAGATTGTAAGGGTCTTACACAATTGTCTTTAACAAGTCATAAATTAATCGCCATGTACATTTAGGTCTCGGTAAAATGTCAAAATAATCAGTTTGGATTTTTTAACAAACATTTTTAACAAACGTATCAAACTTGTTGTACCGCAGGAACGGACAAACGCCCAAACCGTCTTGGTTTGCTTTTTGCAACATGTTTTGTTGTGCTATTACGTTGTTTTCCATTAATTGGGTACATCTGATACGCTGGGGTGATGCCACAACATGGGTTGCTGCATCTTCAGATAGCCAGTGCTTAAAGTCCCGATGCTCTTCACTTAATCACTCCTGGTACTTTCATCATAGTAACGCCGAGTTGAAAACTACCCTACAGCTAAAGTACGGGAGCTTCAAACCTTTCCCCTTGATTGGCTGTGGACACCAAAGTGTGAGCCAAGAGCGTAAATTACACGCAACTAAACGGTTTTTTGCCCTTTCTTCTGAGAAGTATGAAGGTCATATTTGTCGCAGCTGTTTCATTGGCTTACTGAAAACATGAGCGGGTAGTTTGAGTATACATTTTCCTGATGAAAAACCAAGGGGTGATATAGTCAACTTTCATATTTTGATAACTATAAGAATGGAAAATAACTTGCAACCTTCAGTCATAGTAATGCCTTTGGTTTGAACATCCCTAAAAACTATCGCACGCTTGCATACTTAAACCATGGGTGGACTTTCATCATACGCTTCGAATGTATGCTGGCACAGTAACGAAGTGTCAACTTGTTTTATCGAGTGACAACCAACAGGTTGCTACAATCCTACGTCTTTTCATGATCTAGATTCCAAAACACTGACTTTTTTAAGCTGACTGGGCATTATTCTCCATTCACAAAACGTAAGTGTCACTTTCCAGCAATTTGCTGAATCGTTTATTTGCCTTCACCTTCTTAACGGGACGGGAAAGCTATAGTAGGATTATTAGTTGTAGACAAACGAACTGTAGCTACAGATTGTAAATATTAAAACCTACTACTTATCTCTGACAGGAAATCTTATTGTAAACTCATCCTCGCCATTCACTGGAAGTGAGTTATTGACGTTACCGCCCTACATAGTTCCTGCATTAGAAATGATACTATTCCGTTGTTTAGAGGGGCAGCCGACAAATTAGGGGAACCATCAAGCTATCAAAATGGCGTTGCCTGTCTCATAAACTGCTTTATTCTACCACAAGCGGCCATGCTTAAGGAATTTACAGCCTACCAAGCCTGTAAATTAACGTCCAGACGATGCTTGATTAGCCAAGACGTTATGTTTTGAAAAGTTACGTACTGCAGGGAACAATAAAAAATGGCCGACAAGGATGACACGGAAATAATTCAGCAGCAAATGGTCACGTGATAATTCGGCGACCGAGGAAAGCCTCGTTTTGAGAATTGTATCGCTCGTTCTGATAAATGTACTTTATATAAAGGACACAAATAGTCCAATTGGGACAGATGATAGTTTTATCGACATTCTAGAAGTAGTTAAAGATCGATATATTTAGCAATTTGTGAAAATTCATATCGTGTGTATGTCTTGGGGCGTAAACAATGCCAAGACAACATTCAAATTATTTACCTTTCTCTGCGTATTGATTTTAATTTTAAACGTTTCCTTTATTTTCATATCACGCAGAGTAGAACATGACAATTCACGCCATCTCTTTGATAAATGTTCCCCAGTGAATTGGGCTGAAGACGAATGACGACCGAGACACTGGTTAATCAATGATGCACCAATCGAAAATATATTACAGTTACACTCTCAGCCCTATTGTATCATTCAAGAATTGATGAAAAGTGTTTGAAGATATTATGTTATAAAAACCGTTTGACAAGTTTGTAATGATACATGACAAGTTAAGGGCAAGAAGTTGCCCAGCAACGTTGTGAGAAATTAGGTAAAGAGGTTGTTATTCATAATATTTGCCTTGTATTATGAAAAAATAAAGTTTTCTAAAATGTCCTTTCTTAAAAAGCAAGAAAACAGCAAGTACGATCCACTGCTTATCTAACTTTTGCATTGACGGGATCACCATGCTTGCAATTTGTATGATCTCCACATTTGAGTTACGAAGACAATATAAACACATCAGGAAGTAATTATAAAGCACCCTCAGAACCTTTGTCTAAAAAAAGTTCAAAATGAAACGTTTTGTAAAACAAGCACAAAAACAATCAAAAGTTCACATAATTAAGAAATATCTGTGATGTGATGAGAAACAAATGGGTTATTATTTCAGTTAGATGCAAAATATTTCAAACGAAACTCATATTTTTGAGGGGGAGAAGAATCATCGTTACTAGGTACAATAATCCCTCAGATAATGTTTCCAATGTGGGGTGGTCGCATTGACTATCAGGCTCAAGTCAGAGGGGAGACGGCAGATGAAGTGACAGAGTGAAATATAGCATACACTCTCCCTCAACAACAGGAGCGGCGCGCACTGACAGTAGATGTGACATATAGATATTTCACTTCTGTCGGAGTGGAGGAATTAGATCTGTTAACAGCATTTCTCTGTTTGATATCGGAAGGAATTCAAGGATCGCGGTGTTATGCGTTCATTCGGAATGTGGATTTCATACGCCGGATTCACTAATTAAATCAGGACGTGTCACCATCACAGCTGACTTAAATGATGCGTCAAATGTACATTTCAGTGAAATAGACTAAACTTTACAAAGATAAGACTGATAAGAATATTCATACCTACCGCAGGAAAAAATCGCCTGAGGTTAATTGTTGGTGCAGGTAAATAATTGTTGTAATTAGGGCCTAGTCAGATGGTTGTTACTTCCGGGTTAAATTATTTGGGGTATTGATACATGTCTTCAATGCTGATTCGTATGTGTGGCCAAACTATTTGGGTTTGAAAGAATTACAAGCTGTGTTCGTGACAAGGAAGAATATATTTATTAACCAGCTTAGAAATAAAGTCTCTAAATGAATGTCGATATTTTACATTGTTCTCTAGACTAAAGATGGCAAAAGAAATGTATTCCTATCTCTTATAAGTTAATTATGTCGATTCGAGGAAGTGAGAGAAGGAACTCAGTCTGAGAATTCAATCTAAAATCTCACTCTAGAAATTCGACCTACGAACTCAATTCAATCTATAAATTCAACCCAACACTTAGTCTAGCAACTAATGAAATCTGTCTAGGCACACAATCTATAGGTACGCAATTGAGGACTCAATCCAGGAACTCGATGTTGGAACTTAATTCAGGAACTCAACGTATGAACTCACTCTAGGAACTCAATAAGTTACCCATGAACTCTATCTAGTTACTTGATTTAGGTAAAAAAATCCAGGAACTCAATCTAGGAAGTCAATACAGGAACCCATGAATTCTCTCCATGAACTCAATCTAAGAAATCAATCTATGAACTCACTCTATGAACTCAATCTAAGAGCTCACTGTAGGAACTCGACCTATGAACTCATTTTGGAATTTAAACTAGGAACTCATTGCCGGAATTCAAGCTAGTAAATTATGAAGTCTATCTAGGAATGTAATCTATGTACTCAATCCAGATACGCAATATAGGAACTCAATCTATGAACTCAATCAATCAACTCACTCAAAAAACTCAATCTATCAACTCAATCTAAGAACTCAATCTGGGATTACAATTTAAGAACTCAATCTTGGAACTCGATCTAGTAACTAAATCGAGGGATTCGATCTAGTAACTCAATCTAGTAACTCAGTCTAGGGACTCGATCTAGGAACTTGATCTAATTATAACCTCAATTTCAGAACTCAATCAAGGAACAGTTAGGAGTCAATTTAAGGAAATCAATATAAGATTTCAATCTAAGAACTCAACCCAGATTCTCAATCCAGAAGTTCAGTTTAAAAACTCCAGCTTGAAACTCCATCTAGGAACTCGTTCCAAATATTCAACCATGGAGTTTAATAGAGGAACTCATTCTTGGAAGTAAATCTAGGAGCTAGCTTCTAGGTGTTCAATTTAGAACTTGATTAAGACATAAAAACAAGCAATTGAATGGTGGAAGTTATTTGAAAAACTTAACTTATTTTAACTTGCAGCACGTTTACAGAAGTTTGTTTCATTACTTTAGAACTTAGTTGAAATATTATGTAAAATGATATTCGCTTAAAATATTATGTAATATGATGTTCGATTTATTCAACCATCACACTGCAAAAAGTTACGTTTTTTGGGGTCGATGGAGCAAAACATATATCTGTCAAATACTTACAGATGCCTTTCATAGCACTGCAGAAACACATCTGACATACGCTTATGCAACATTGGGGAAAATATGAAAACTCAAACTTCTTGATTAGTTTAAAGAGTTGTCAATTTTGTCGAAATATCTTTAATAAAGAACCTAAGTAGATCAATTTTGTGTTTTTATTTTTAAGATTTGACCAATATGTGTTCAGTTAATATTTTATTTGCGGAAATAAGAAAATCAATTTTTTTAAATTTTGCCACCATGCCTCTTTTGGCTAACGCCAGAATTGTTTCAGTAATACTACATCACTGTTCCTGGCTTATGGAGCGTAAATATGATCCTTTACACATTTATCTGAACGCTGTGACTGTAAAGTGTTCTATTAAGAAATAGTGACAATTTTCAAAATCAAGAGTTGCAAACTTGTGATAATACTTTAATGAGATTGGATTAAAGCTGTTTTAGTTGAGATTATGTCCTTTCTATTGGTATAGAGCGTCGGTGTATTAATGGATCAGTATAGGTTAAGATTGCCACTATATTTGAAATTATTTAATTGGAAAGCTACACCAATATTTTACTGTCAAAACCGATATGCAACTGTCTTCATTTAGTTGCATTCGCAAAGAAGGAAATTATATAACAATTGATAATTACCTACATAACATATCTAAAAATAGCAAAATGGAAAGGAAACTATGACTTCTTGTAATATAGGAAATTGTTAAGCAATATATTATTTCCTCCATATGTTTATTGGAAACATCGCAAAACTGTTTATATATTTACTGCCACTGAGTTACGATATTGACACATTTGGCCAAATAATTAATCACCTTGTCTAAAATGTAGGCTCGAAAATATTAATAATATTATTTATTAATGTAAGCTAGCCCTTGCAATAAATCATATTTGCACATTGGTTGTTATATATGATTGTATGCTGGTGTTTACATCAGCACTTGTTACGTGACTCTGTAAACATATATCATATAATCATAAAATGAAGAACACATTTGAAACAAAAGACGATATCACCCATTTAAAAAAAAGTTCAAAAAGTTGATAATAAATTTGAGTAAAAAATATGTTTAAGATATGAATATGATTTATTCAGCAACTTACTAAAATAAGTTTGGAATATTGTTTAAATCGATTTTCAACTACATTGCAAATATAACAAAGACTGCTTCTTCATTTTGAATTCGTTCAGGATATTAAAAAACCGTTTTATGAATGGTTTCATATCATCAAATTCCAGGAGGACGGTCTTTTAACTTTGATTCCAAGAAAATGGTATCGTAAAGAATATAAACCTTTATCACCACCTTTCCTGATGATGGTATTTGCTTAATGAATGTGGTTCTTAAGACATGGACCATAACTTTATCCTTTTGCCATTTTGTCCACCACATTAAAACTTGTGGGTTCTTACTTTCTCATCTCACCACCTTTCAATTAGAAATTATTATCGTCTTCCTAAGATTATTTTGAATTTAAATGTGTATTGATATAATACCAACTATCTATCATCTTTATGATTACACCTTTTTTAAATAAAAAACGTAATCTTCCGTTATTTTGTCGATGAATAAAATTAATACCAAATCAGGAGCTTTAATCAAACGATGCCATAGAACAACACATTTTGGTCATATCCTTTTCTGACTTCAAAGAGACACCAACGGGTAGCTCTGATAATTGTTTATCACATTCATTAAGCAAAACAACACACAATGCTTTCGTGGATGTATAAATATGGCTAAGTATAAATGAAACATCAAATTTAATTTTCATTGATCACTATTCAATTAGGGTACAAATTATCAAAGTCGTGTAGTCTCATAAATGTCATAAT
Organism: Phorcus lineatus; assembly: GCA_921293015.1. Taxonomy (NCBI): domain Eukaryota; kingdom Metazoa; phylum Mollusca; class Gastropoda; order Trochida; family Trochidae; genus Phorcus; species Phorcus lineatus. The sequence continues at coordinate 21,620,841 of OV121091.1, read as the reverse complement.
AAAGTCCATAATCATAGCATGTAGCTTAACGCTAGTGATAACCATCTGATAAAATGGAAGTACTAACTGGGAAGAAGCCATGTAGTCGTCACTCACAGAGGATTTTACACAGCTCATTACCGAGTAATAAGCCACTGACGTTTTCATTGAACAATTGCTAACTGGGGGTGATCCCGAAAGCGATAAATTAAAAGCCGGGCCAGATTTCGCGACATTTTGTCAAAAATGAAGGCGATCGCCTAATATTCTAAAGCCGCGCTAAGCGTCGGATACTTGACATGCATGAGTCACATTCGGAGTGAAAAAATCACAGAAAAATGATATGGTTTAGTCAAACTGATAGGTTGATATATGGGAAATTTGGTAATAAATGAGTTTTTGTTGCAACTAGGGACAGTTTCGCTTCATTGTGCACAGATGCTACGAAATGAATTGATTTTAAGATTGGATAATGTATTACAAACTTGCCTACGTCTTGGTCACGCAAAAACCGAGTTTGTTTTAGAACAGAATCTTTAAATTAATGAGCCATCGGTATTGAACCTCTTAACTTAATTCGTAGCTTTTAGACTTAAGAATTATGAAGTACTTAAACAAAATATTTAAATGAAATAGAAATTCATAACCAAAATAACAATATGTTTTCAAAACAAATCGGAAGGAAGACTTCATCCGTTAAGTTTTGAAGATTTCTCATATTTGATTGGTACCATATATTACATAAACTATTTCACTAAAACATTATAGGGATAGGCTATTATTATTTACATGAATAGTAGGAGCATAAATAATTTCTTAAGAATAATTAGATACTTTACTTCAATGGCATTATTGAATATATAATAGAGTGCCTTGAATAAAACGAGAGAGTTTATTTATCACGTGGTAAATAAAAAATCCGCACTTGTTGAAATTGCAAGCATATATCACTTATGTGCGTAAAAGAATAATTGCCTCCGCTCATGAACAGACAAGTTCATCATTTAGCGATGTAGAAGCATAAATGTGGTTACCTATTACTGGTTAGTATTAATCACTTTCAAAGGGCTTGAAAACAATGTCGCTATCTTTATATATAAGCGCTACAAACATACTACGTAATTGTAACAACGTGTCCTTTGAAATAACCAACCTAATTTTGAACGACTATTGAAATAAGATTCATCTGCATTGTCAAAGAAATCCTGATCACGATATATCAGATCAATATAATTACCCTCATTCTATATCTAGTCAATTTCCTTATTTTTTCATTTAAATTATTTTTCAAATAATTTGTCATATATCCTTATGGCGAATATCGATGTCGTTTCTCATATTTCTGTCTAGGAGATATGTCCAATTTGTATGCATTTCCTTGTCTACCAACGAAATCCCATTCATTACTTTCACAGTACGGCATTTTTGTCAATAATTCGTTAGGATTAATGAATATTTATTAAAAACAATGATGCCTGAGCTGATGAGATATTGCAGAGTTCCCGCAAAGACCCTCATTAGAATAGGAAACATGGTGAAAATCGTTTATTGGACTTGTTCCTTAAAAAGCAGTCCATTTTTTCTCCAGCTCTCCGATTGTACGGCATTCTGTATTCATACAATCATATTATCAGCGAATGTTGAGAGAATGCATTTGTTTCGTCTTGCCCCCTGCACTTTTCCTAACAACGAAGAAAATAAATAATGTCTTCTATCAAGCGCCTTGTGATTATTTATCATCAGGCCCGAACAGTGATGAATGTATCTTCCATGTATGCGTGCATAATTTAACCAATTAAATTCAAAGAAAAATTATTTCTATCAGTAAGGGCTTTATTAATGCGAATTTCTTTCCGAGCCTTTTATAAAAACATTGAATCACATCTACGTAGAAGCCCAAAAGTGCCAGCGAACACTTTGGCATTGGCACCAGAATCGGTAATTGCTGTAAGAGCAATATTCACGTTTCTGCAATAGGGGTAATTAAAGCCTGGTAAAGATTCTAGGTTCTGCTTACCGAGTGTGTAACCTTATACAAGCCTGTGAGCGGAATTTGTACGGCACACGTCGGTAATTAGTACTTCGAAACCACAGGCAGGTTCGAATCCACTAGGAGGCGACGAGGGTGGTGCCAATGATATAACGTTTCTTTAACAGCCTAAATTACGATTATGCTTCTGTTGTTATTTATGTTTTTTTTCTAAAAATTATTGGTTTAAAAACTTCATTGTCATTTTCGAGTTAAAATAAAACTACAATACCCTTAAATATACAAATTGATGAAGTTCGTGATTTGTTGAATATATTAATTACACAAAACTATTTTTGATAATTTTAGTAGGATTTGTAACTTTGGTAAAGAGCTAGGTTATGATAGATACATTTTATTATATTAAGTCGTCTTTTATTTTATTAGAAATCAGTTACTAGTAAGTGACGATGATAATAACACCAAAGGTTAATTAAGTGACAAACGTTTTGCAAATCATAGGTGTACATGTAGTTCAAGAGGCGATCATACTTGTATGTATATACAGTAAATACGAAATATACAAAGACCAATCACACGTGTATAGGTAATACGTTCATTTTTGGTATCGAATGAAACCTTTTTTCATTGTAGTGAGTTAAGCACCGTCTTCAGATAAAATAAACAAATGTTGTCATGGTCAACGCAAAGGTCATCTCTCCACAATTCCAACATTAGTCACCGTACGTGATGACACACATAAGAGGCTATATAGTTACAGGTTAAGAGGAATGTAAGCTTTTGCCCTGCCAGTAGAGCACTCACGGTGTATGACGCTATGGAATTAACACAGTTGAGTCATGACAAGCACTCAGAATTGGCACGGAGTAGCAAAGTGTCAGATAGACAGAGGTTAACCCCTTAATACCCAGGTAGACGATCCATATCCCCCTTCTGATACTATCCCCCTCTCGAGCTGTCAAGAAGGGGTTGGCGAAGATCCCCATTGTACATGTGTCACAAGACACGCGAGCCCCCTAAAGTCAACAGCTCTGCCAAGGTTAGCTAAGTTTGCACGTTATAAACCGATGTCATATTATCTGACCGTCTCTGTAAATTGTTTTACCTGTACCTTTGCGTGCAGAGTGCGTTCCGTGGGTATGGCGCTTCCTGTTTATGTGTATACATGTCAACCAGTTGATATTATCGTATCCGAGGACATGACAGGATCACCTGCGAGATATCCGTGATGTTAATGTGATGAAGAACATCTTATAAGAACAAATTGGTTTAAATGGCTTCTGCTTTTGTTTACGTCGTTTGATCTCGGAAAGGACGCATTTTCTTATTGAAATTTCAAACACTGATGACATTTGATTTTGAAATTGTATCGCTCCTCTTTTGTCATGCGCATTATCAAGTTAAGAGGTTTTTGAAACATCAAACATAATTCAAGTCGTTTCATCTTGATGACCGCGTATTATTCCATCGCGATACGTGTATCGAGCAAAACGATGAACAATATACGGATGTATCAACTCAATTATTGACTCGCGTTTCAGTTCAGCTAGTTCAGCTAGTTCATATAGCAGACAGACAGATAGGGTTATTCAGAATTAAGGCCAAGTGGCCCCAAAGTACAAATGCAGTTGTATTAGTACTGGTTTTGATCACGTGACAAAGACAAAGGTTTAACTTATCATTGAGAACACTGATATACTTTTCCGGTCCGAACACCGTTTTACAACGGGAATAATGACTTAAAAACTTGATGAACTAACGGTTTCGGACCAATTTTGAACTTTGACATATCTCTTATTGGTTGCTTAAACATTGAACAAAATATTCGTATCTAACAGACGTCTTGATTTAACCTAGCATAAACTAATATGTTAGGAATATATATATTTATATATTTATTCTAATAAAAGTGATCCAATATTCAATAACTCTCACTTTATGACAACCTGTTTCACAAAATATAGCTTTTTTTATTCATATATTTCTTTTTATTATGAGTAAATTTCCGACCTTTTGTAAATGTTGCTTGAACATTTTCAATAACTTCAAAATACCGTACTCCCAAACTTTCCGAACCAAATAAAGATACTGATGCTACTTTGGTGTCAAACAGTAGACAAGTAGAATCATAAGAAATAAACCTGTAATTTTGAAGAGTTGAAAATTGAAGAAGTGCAAATTTCGTATCGTACATCTTATTGACAAACCAGTTTGTTATTATTCCAATGACATGCGCTATCGGTGGGGACGGACATATTACCAACATAAACAACAGCTATGACATGATGTTCATTAAGTAATTCGGTTTTTTTTCTCTTTTTTTTCTGGGCTCTTCAATCAGATATATACGATTTCTGTTCATTGCAAACGATGTTAATTCAAAGTTTTGATTTATTAATACAAAGCTAATAATAATAATGTATGGGATGTGCTTACCAATAACGAAATGTCTGTTTATAATGTCGTAGTTGTTAAAAGAACGCATATTGATTGAAATGAAGCATCAAACAAAAGCCAAATTCAATTGAGGTTGTTACGACGTAATTTTAGGCTATTTACATCATACAACGATCTCTGTGACGTCATAACAAATATGTCATAACAAAATCATTCTTGAATGAATATATATGCTTTAACTTGTTTACCTGAATTGTTTAATAGTTTACATTGATGTTATGAAAATGCTGTACCCCATTTAAAAAGAAATGAAGTGAGAAAACAAATCATTCCTATTGAACGGACAAAATTATTTATCTAGTGATAAAATTTTTACAACAGGTATCTTGTTATGTGGTCATTAACATTACTTTGTTGTTTTATTGATAATATTCGTTATTATTATTGAATAGTAAATGGTTGTTGTCGGTCTATGGTGGTTATTATACGATTAAAAGTTCTATTCTTGAAATAGATATGAGTGTTACATATTGGTAAAGAACTCATACAAAAGTTGTGGTGAAAGTTGTCGATGGTATCATAGATAATTAAATTTTATGTTTTTGTGCTTTTCGCTCACCACGTTCAAGCCCAAATATTTAAACCTAAATTCATATGTTTTCATGGTTTTGATGAAAAACTTTGCTTTTCATGTAGCATGGCGAGGGAATCTTCCAAAACCATGTTCCACTGGAGATATTTGTATAAAATTAGTTTCCCAAAATCACCACCTACATGTACATGACATAAACAGTGGGGAGCATGACGCATGACGCGATCTGTTATGACGTCACAACCCTAGCTACAGAACGTTACGATGTTGTAACATAATGATGTCACACGTCACAAATCCAAACACTGGAAGTCTATTGGCAAAGCTGTTTACAGACATGTGCATTTCTAAATGGAAACTACAAAACGATTTTGAATGATACATGGAATATCTTGTGTTTTCTAAAATCAAATAAACTAACACTTGTCAGTTAAAAACAGCATTTATAGCAAAACTTGTTAGTTCATACCATTTTCAAACATTTTTGAAAAACTGAAATCAGAAAAAACTTGGTGAGATTGATAATGTAAACTGATCTCAACTTCATAGACATTTCTAACAAGACTTGCTTTACCACTCCGGGGCCGGAAAATCAAAACCGAGAATTCATATTTACTTGAGAATCTTTTAATGTATTAATCATTTGGTATTCGTAAAATCACTTCAAAGAACTCGTGCTCTATTGCTTTCTGTAAAACAAAAATGCACATTACATCTCTCCGTTTTAGTTTCTCATAATAAAATGTATTTCTAGAATAACCATCATCACATTATCATAACACATGATTTTCAACAGCTGGAAGTTAAACCAAACCATTAATTACGAACGCCTAAATCCTTAGTTAATGGAACACAAATTAACGCGCGTCCCCTCAGTACGGCGAAGTTTCACAAACCTTTCAAGGCTATCGTCTCAGGTCGTGTGTCCAAGCATGTACATTTCACCTGACACTTGTCAGTTTCAGCGGCTAGCTTGTTAATATCAGCTGACATAAGTCTATGGACATGTTATTTATTAGCATACGGCCGACTATGACTTGTTGTCATGCCATTTGGATTATGTAGCATATAGCCCGGATTATTATACACATCCTTTATGATTAATGATGCTCGGGGTTTGCAACTTTGACTTACTTTGCCACGCGAGAACTGCATATTTCACATAGCTCATAAGTGACGGAAGAAAATTGAGAATATCAGGTCGTCAAGGATGATGTACTTAGTGAAGTGATGTCTATCCTTTAAGTATCACCGTGACGTTATAATTGGAATGACGACTTGTTTACATTTTTTAAAAAGAAAATTGAAATAAAGAGTGTAAAATATCAGAGAATATAGAAAATGTTTGTTGTATTGATTTTTAATCTTACGAATTTATAAATTGAGTATATTTTTCGCAAATTGACTTATGAAGGGAAGCTTGACGGGATGTGATACCTTTTGCCAATGATCTAAATCACCGTTTGTCGGTAATTTATTTCTTATATCCTCATATCCTATACTTATTTACTTTTTCAAAATGATGACCCATTATCGAAAACGAAGCATTAACAGCAATTCCTGATATCTAATTTTCTGTTAAAAAACTTATGTCATAATATATTACACGAGTATTTTCCATATGATAGATATGAATACATGAATAGAATTTTTTTTACGATTACAAACTTCAGCTAAAACAATAATGTAAGTTACAAAATGTAACATTTATTTATAAATGCATTATTGTGTTCGTTATCTCTACTCACGTGCATGATTTTTTAAAAACAATTCTTGGAGTTAAAGCTTATGTTTTTAAACTGTCATAACTGTTTTTTCACAGGTGATAAACCACGAGGAGATACTATAGGATTGTAACTGTTCGTTTGAAAAGGGTAATCCTGTCACGGGTGATGTTTACATGTAAGTGCGGTATAGACAAGTGATTTGGTTAATAGGTAAAAAAAGATGGTTAAGTTGTTTCCGGTTGCTAAATTGTTATAAAACATAATAAATGAGGGGAAATAAAAACTTTGTATGGTGAATGCATTGACGTCTCATCTGGATACTTCACACTTAAGATGTAGGTAGCTGGATTTTGCAAGATTAAGTTGGTACGGACCCCCACATCTAATTTCATGCTATAAACTATATGGTGTTTGCAGATATACATGGTACCGTTCAACAAAGTGATGAAAGATTTGGCATCATTTCATGTTCACTCAGATAATTTTCACAAAAATTCTTCACCGGAGTAAGCTGCATGTTGAGTCCCCAGAATGTGAAATAAAGATCAGAAAAACGGTAACGCCTAATCTTTTTAAAAGAGCGTTGGCTCGATTGAGAGAGAAATATTTCTTTATTGATACGACCGATAACGAAGGATGAATGATAGGTGAATCACTTTGCTACGGTAATCACAATCCAATGTAATGTCAATTCCCCAGGGCAGAAAAGTTTCAAGTATATGTCATCTGCTAGAAAAGTTATTTTTGATAGCCAGGGAATAGAAAGAAGATGCTTTGCTTGGATCACCTTCTCAACAGAGTTTATTATATAAATCAACTGAAGAACGAGAGAAGAGGAAAAGAACGAAGTGGATGAGCAAGAGCAACGCTCAAGTCCACACTGCAACAGCTAAATGTAAATTGGTATTGCTCCTCCGTTATCCAAATCCTCCAGCTTTTCAACCATTGGAAATCTGTTTTCAACAAGCACTGCAATGATCAATAGTCACTCCGTCACCTCCTGCAATGTTAAGTAATGAAAGGTAATGTTTAACTTAGTATAGAATACTCCGAATGAAAAGTACAGGATGTCGAGTTCTTCAAGAAGTAAATAATGAAGCGTGAACAAAAAGAATTGCTGACTTACACTATGCTGTAAATGAAGTAACAAAAACATCTGTGTTGTTGTTTTGGTCAGGCAATGGTCTTTTCATTGATCCATTAAACTTTATTTGTTTTCGAGTTTTGAAAAATGAAAATTTTGAGTTAAGTAAATGTGCTTTCCTCATCATGTTTCTTTAAACACAGCAGGTATCAGGTCAAGACAACAATAACTATTCTAGTGCTTCCTGTTATTGGAGAAAATTATTTCTATCGACGAGAATAAGGTAACTACTTCTTAACAAATATAAATCACAAGTAAACATATATATCAAATGACTGCATGCGTTGGAAACAGGTATCGCTGAGACATTTTCAGGGCCTCCTTTCACAAAGCAGCTTGTACTAAGGTTCCTTAAAGGCCACTCCGTGAGTTGTTGGAGTCGTATATGCCAAACTTAATCAATGGTGTCATTTGATCGCCAAAAAGACCAAAAAGACACATTTTATAGCTTATTGTTTGTTTACAGTGACAATATGAAGGTAGAACGTCGCAATTATGATCGAAAACCGGACAGTGGCGCGCGTCAAAGTCAAACGTAATTTTGGAAACATATCTAAAACAGCCAGGAGGGCAGTTAGGAGTTGATTGTGTTTGTTAGGTTATATAATTAGTATCCATGTATATTGGACGTGACACCTCTTTGTATTTATAAGGCTGTTTTTAGATTTTCATGGAAAACCAGTATTTGTCATATTTATGTCTTTTGGACATGAAAAGTTAAGATGATTTGATTTTATATCACCACATATGACATTGAGGTTCGTATCAAAGGTAACTAATATGTTATGAAAATCACGGAGTGGCTCTTTAACTCCCATTCTTTAACATTGCACTAACGTTACCTTAAGGACTTACGATCACCTTAGGGCTTTGTGAAAGGAGGCCAAGAACCTTTACTTCTGAAAGACAAAAATACTAATGCCAACTTTGTCACTAATATATTTTATTTGTCAATTATAGTAAATTATATATTTAAAATATATTCTATGTTTGGGAAATTTTTTCACTTTTGACCAATCATCACAAAGTTTAATTTTCTGCCACTCGATATCAGGTGGATGTGCCGTAAGGTGGTTTGAAGATCTTCCAATTTGTCCATTACTTCCAGGACAACAAATCAAATTCATTCATTTTGGGGTAGCGTTCTTTTGCAAGACATAATTCTCATACTCCTTGACCCATCATCATTAAATTTTGGTATACTTCGTCTCTACATAATGCAGATGTGCCCGTTATAAAAAAAATCCAATGTTACCGTGGCAAAAACTTTGACTTATTAAGGGTCGTGTTTGTTTCCGAAACTTAATTCTGTCTTATCATCACAGAGGTGATGTGTGACGTTCTTTAGGTATCATGCAGATGTGCCTTTTGGGGTCTGAGCCCTTTACACCCTACTGTTTCGTTTCCGTCGCAATAAATTTTGCTAAGTCGTTTTTAGGGTAGTGTTTGTTTCCGAAACATATGATACTACCATAGACCCATCATCACCAGATTTAGTAACAAATTTCTTGGAATTCGTGAAACCCATGACCTGTACATCATGTTTAAGGACCATCTATTGTTTGTTATGACCAAACACTAGATATATTGATCATGCGAGAAAACAAGTTTTTAATGCCATTTAAGAAGCTACATGACCCTTTTGCAAAATGAATCAAGGACGCATGTAAACGATACATAAAGCGTTATCAAAACGTCGCACATCAGAAAAGAGCATGTCATCCAAACAATTTTCTGCAGTTGTATATTGAAAAGATTGAACCTAACCGTTGGAACGTTTCACAAAAAAAAAAAACAACAAGAATAGGTTACAGTGTGCTTGAAGATTTGCAAACTGAAGTCCTCACGATGTGATGTTACTTTACTTACATATATCTATTCATTGTCTGAATTGACAGGATGAGGGTCCTCTGCAGTGCTTTTGCTCACTGATCTAATGAGGTGGTGATGATTTTAAGCACTTGTTCTAAACTTTTCTTCACACAAAGTTCACCAAGTTATCTAATTGGTGTACGATAGTTAAGAATCCAATTACTTTCATAATTAAAAGCATAGACTTTCTATGTTGTATACAATGACAAATTTAATGATGATCAAGTTCCAATGTTAGTCTGTTGTCTTTAGAGTGTTGATGTTATGTCGGCGGATTTCCATGTCGTTGTGGAGTTCAAATCCAATCATACTTCAACGACTTCTTTATATTTTAACAACGTCGATAATGCAACGTCGGATTTCGACGTCGCTGTGGAGTTCAAATACAAGCACAGTTAAAATTGGCACAGAGTATTTTGTTGTAGTAAAACTTTGTCAATGGTGTTAACTTATCGAGGTGAAGCGGTTTTTTTCAGAAAATCAGAATCCTATATAAAATATCAAACTAATCATTCCTATATAGTGACAATATGTTAAAGGTAAAAGTCGTTACATATAATCGAAAACCGGACTCAAAAGTATTTTTCGAAACTTACCTTTATCAGACACAAAGGAAAACATAGGGTTGTTTTTTAAGTAGGTCATTTACCTATATTATATGTAAATTGGATGCAGAATTTCTACTTTTAGCATTTAAATGGCTGTCTTCCGATTTTCATTGAAAACAAGAAAATATTATTTTGGCATTTTAGAGATACATGATCGTTTTCTCTAAACTCCTGAACGACGTCTGCGTCATTCCCTACAACAGTATTGACGCGCAGATGTCAATCACGAGTACAGGGTTCTAGCTATAACCTGTATCGAACAGAACCTTGAGGAATGCTAAGCAGACTTTAATGCATGGAAATGCTTCTATCAAATCAACAAAATAAGTGTTTAGGTTTAATCTAAAATTTTCTCATAAATTCGTTTCAACAGTGATTGTCTTACAACATCAACAATACTGACGACTTGTTGAACATTTGACTTCTTCATCGTTCCTTTTCAGGGCTTACAACATATCAGAGGTTAAATGATTTCTCTATTAGTGTTTCCCCTAGGTTGGAAAAAGGTCAGGGCAAATTGGAAGGCTCCATAGCGTATTAGTATTGATGTCATAAATTATTGTCGTGGATTTAACGTTTGCTAATATAGACATTGTTTCCCCTAGTCAGTTTCAGCAGGGCGCAACGCCCTGCCCTTTTGAATATGCGCCCTGCCCTTTTTCCTGTATATTGACTCAGAAAAGGACACCACTCCTTTTAAAAGGGCACTTAAATACAAATTCATCTGAAAGTATGTTTCAAACAAAAACGGAGCTACTTATTGTAAATGAAACTGAGCCTAAAATAGTTCCTGGCTGTGCTCACCTGTTATTGTTTCAGCCAGTTAAATGTCGTTATCCAAGGAGCTTGAAGCTATTCCATTGAACTGAACGGAATTTTCCACCCGGGTTATGCCGTTGTTGCTGGATGCGAGTCGTCTCATTGGCTCTTTAGATAGCTAGCGATACGAAGCTTTTTGCCTAAAGGAGATGAGGGTATATGGGAGGAGCTGAATCAGCGGATTCGCTGATGTAGCAGGATGTTAAAAAACAGGCTCCATATATGAATTGGCGAAATGGCAAAATGATAAATGAATAATAACTGAAAATCGTTACTAAGACAACATATCATTCACGATATATAGGCGCGACACGTATTGCAACTTCTATTGACAAAATGTAGATACTTGTATGATTATAATTCATGACATAGTCAAATACATTTACCATGGAAGCTTGCTTGACATTTTTTACAAACAAAATTGCCTGATGACAACTATCAACAACCCCTTTTCATAATTAATTTTCCTTGATTGCTATTAAAACCTACGTATCTCATTTCCTAAGTCATCAGACGTTGTCATTTAGACGATGACTCGAATTAAGGTTGGGTGGTTATAGGTTCAGCGAGAATAACTTAAAATCGATGATGTATTGTAAGCGACATTAAGAAAAGCACTTCATCATTACAGGCAAAAAAAGTTACCAATGAAAAATATTGATTTTCACACACGATTCTCCTTAGGATTACACCTTGAATCAAAATGTCCTGACTGTGAAATAAAGGTAATATGATGACCTCGATCACAGCCGGAATAACCATTTTGTGTGGTAAATCAAATGCATAAGATTATATATTTAGTTTCATGCAAAGTTTGAAGCTATTTTGTGAGTTTCTTGCATTCTAATTTGAACTGATTTGACACTGACCAATGCGCTTTTCACATGAAACTCTTTCACGATGACCTGCGGTTAGCGGAAACGACTATCACTGCAAAAATGACGTTTGGGGTTTCAACTTGGACCGCATGACTTTGTATGTGTTGTAATTCAAAACATGTTTTGAATTTAAACACACTGGATCGTGCAATATGATGTACTTGCCCTTTACCTGAACACTAGCTTTTATTCCTTTGTTTTCTGTCTTTATACTATCTTATGACAAAATGCTCTGTTTTCTTTGAATATCTGCCTTCAAAGTCGGTAAGAATTGAAGATTCCTTATTGAGCGATATTGTTTTATTCCTTCGGCAACATAACTCCAAACTTTCGAATCAACACATATGAAGGTAAGAATCTGTTGAATCTGACATGTTTTAAAATCCTGACAACCAGGATAGTAGATTAGATAAGAACATACTATGTAACACGTGTATACAACATATATATGTATTTGCTATAATTTGATAGGGTTTGTGTTTAGGATCCAAACACCATTTTGCAGTGTAACCTCGCCATGCATAAGCATAAGCCTTTAATCACACTATATTTAACAGATTCCCAACTCATTGGTAGGTTTTACAACATGTATCAATAGCATGTGGTTTAGAAAAGCATCAATTGCAATAAAAAGCTAACGTGTCAATTATTCTTCATCCATAGATAAAATCGTTTGCTGAATTATTTTTTTTGGATTGAAGTGAAATATTCATTTTTATCTGTGATTAACAGAAGAACAAATACACAAGAATTTTCTCGATGATAACTTTTGTCTTCAAGGTGCAGAAGCACGTATTTTAGGAAACAAAGTGATCTAACCATATTACCAATTGCAAGGGAATCTTTTTTTTTTCATAAGAAGCAGTTCTCAAATGAACGTTATATGTTTTCCTATCCTACGCAAGTCCATTTCCTTATCTTAAACGATGAAATGCTGATCACACTAAAATGGCCGCAAATAGTTTATGCTACAACTACGGAGAACCGGGTTATGAGGTATTTGATCCTCTGAAGATAATTGAATGGGCATAAACAGGAGGGGTAACGATTCATCGATTGTATCGATATTTGCATCGTCTACTATGCGATACGAGCGCATCGATACAAAACACATTTAAATAATATATCAGGATATCTAATATAATATAATAATACATCGATGTATCACAAAAAGAGTAATGTATCCCGATAGTATAATTTGATAATAACATAGTTTGTTTCAAACAAGTAACTATATAAGCTGAAAGGTTTTTTTTCTATTTATCACATATATCATATCACATATACCTTGATAATAAGAGAATGAATCTATTTATTTATCATTTACCTTATAGCGGACCGATTATCATTAAATGTTATAGTCAGTTCGTTTTTAGAATACCACTTACATAATTTAAAGCAACACATAATGTTGTATATTTATTACTTAGTTAACTTCACAGCTAAAGATTAACCACCTTTATCGTTGTTTAACTTTTGAGTAGTGTTATTCTATACGTATGGATTCACGTGTACTGTAGGTGTGTTGAATTGAATACATTTAGTCCGAATCAGAGCGAACTGAATGGCATTTAGGTGTAAGACATTTTACAGAAGACAGTTTCAGTTGACATTAATGCCGAAGTATGTAAACTATAATCAAATATGTTTATCAATAAAACTGCTAGTTTCTAAATTAGTATCTGATGTGAGTAATGTGATCTTATACTATGGTCCTCTTAATCAAGCATGCTTTATCATTAGAATAGCTTTATATAACCTGGGAAAAAAACAATTTCTATAACTTTCCTAAATATGTTTATCAATAAAATAGCTATTTTCTAAAATTAATATCTGATGTGATAAATCAGGTCTTATACTGTGGTCCTCTTAATCAAGCATGCTTGATCATTAGAATAAGAAGAAAAATATCCTTTTCATTCGTAAGAAAATATTAATTCAATCGCTTTGATCTTACCAAAACAATCATCAAAATGTAGTTTGATGGCATTTTACATTATAGGTTGCAATTGCTAACAGTCTGATCTTAAGTCGAAGATTTTATTTTGATGGTAAATGGTAGATATTTCTCGTCTTATTCGCTGAGTTATTTGCTTACGAAAACCTTATAATTAAGAAGAACTGATGATTTGTAAAATTTCAAATTCAAGTTCATGAGCAAGCGCTGAAAAGGACTATTTCAGACTCAGCGTTACCCAGCATATTTTTTATCTTCTTGATGGGCTATTGTTTCAAGTGAAGACATAAATAGGTTTACCTATATCGGCTACGGTCCGCCATGTTGCTTTCAGGGAAATTATCATGAAAAAAGGTTCTGTACTTTTATTAATTGCATATAGATACGTCTCGTCATATTTGCCGAGTTATTTTCTAACGAAAACCTTATAATAAAGAAGAATAATTGATTTGCCAAGGTGTGCAGTGTGTTTCAGGCTATATGATTAACATTTTTTAGTTGTCGGCCTCGAGGCAACCATTTACAGGGTTTTCACACTAAAGACTCAACGTTGTTTTCAAACTTGTTTGGTGTGTGGACACGTCAGGCTTGTGTTCAGGCCATCTTAGTGCTACTACGGTTAACCTCGGGAACCCAGGGTTGTATGTTCCGAAGCTCTTCACTTTAAGACCCCTTGGACTTTTCATCAGGAAACTTTAATATGAACTTATCTACCCTTGATTTTACCAAGCTACGTCGGTTGGACCTGCAAGCCATTCAAAATAATTTAACAGAACGCTTTGGCTAGCGTTGAGGAAATAGGCTTGCAAGCTCTTAGCTCATTCGTTTACTCACAATCAGAAAGGAATGTTCCCTGTAAAATTTCAAATTCACGTTCCTGAGCATGCACTGAAAAGGACTTTATGAAAGTCAGTGTTATGCAGTATATTTTCCATCTTCTTGATGGGCTATTGTTACATAAGAATACTAAAGGGCGGATAATTTATAAAGATTATTCCTAGCGCTGATTTTTCGTGTGATTTGTGAAGAGTGTTGAAACAATGTGGTCTATGTGAAGGTATGCATGTGGGCAACTGACAACATGGTTGCAATGACTATGAATATACAGTGCAACATGAACTGAATGATTAATTACTAATGATCAACTCACTCGACAAGTTTAGTGGCCGTTTATTATACGTCACCATTGAATTGAAAATGACATAAACATTTGTTAAGAAGGATTACTGAATGTGACCAGCAAACAGGCGATCAAAGTTGTTGACGCTTTGAATAGCAATTTTACCCTCCAATCCCCCCCTCCCAGTTTCTTTATGAGTCTTTCTAAATATTTCCTATCTGTTCTCCAAAGAGACAATTTGTTATTTTTTAAAAGTGTGGATAACCACTCTGTAATGCATCCAAGATGTTTGAGCGAAACCATCAGATTATTTACGATATTTCAAATGTATTCAGTAATGTCTTCGGTGCCTTTATATATGTCATATATTTCATTCGGCCCACATATGCATTCATTGGGCATCAAATGACACAGTATTGAATACGTGTTAAGTATGTGATCCAAATATTGAAATGTCACGACCGTTGTCTGAATTTGCATATAAGTAGTGAATGAGATATAACGGCACTGCTGACATTTGATACTAATGGCTCAGATACATCACTGGCCAGAAACCTTTCATCATCCTCTGTGATAAACGACTGTCTGAGATTCTTGTTCGCGTAGGGCTGATACGGCATGCATTTATTTTCAAAGGGAAAAGTCGATTTCATGTGTAGAATTTGGTGAACAGTTCATTGACAGTGTTGCGGATTGTTCATGTTGGTTGAGAAAGACGATTTTACTTCCAGAGTTGATATTTATTGATTGAATTACAGTGGTTTAAAATACGAGAAAAATTCTGATTTAAAATTTTCGACCCTTCAGTTCGCCTATAGTAACCCCCTCGTACTCTAAGGTTAAACCAATGATGTTGATACTAAAACAGGCAGTTTCTCGGTCAAAATGCTTTCGTAAGAACTATGATGTCTTATTAAAGATAGTATGTGGTTATAGAGGGACTTAGGCCCATTGTCGGAGACACGAATAACATATATAAATATATAATATATGTTTTGTGTAACCTCTGTGTACACGAATGACGTCGCCAACAGACTCATCATAGACTGAACAAGTCAACTGAGTTGTGTGCCTTCCGGTTTGGTAATGCATTTATCAGAGGAGCTTTTACCATACCTAGACAACCCGTACGTTTTGAAATCGGTTCAGCACATTTGCAGATATCAACATTCATTTTGGTCTTGCAATAATTATATCTATACCTGATGATGTTTTTAATTTTAACTCTTATGAATATTACGCCATTCCATTTTGACGACGAATGAGGAGCAATAAATCCATCGACTCAGGTATCAAATGATGATTGTTGATTAAACCGAGGCCCATAGAAACACTCTTGATGGATTTGAAAGTTAAAAGGCGTGACATAAAATAGAGTAATGCGGAAATGTTCCCAAAACCCCATCTAAACATTTGACCCAATACAAAACAAAACCTCTCTGCCATTAGTTAAGAATGAGAGACATGAGTCCTTTTCGTAGAGTACAGCTGTGACTGCGCTAAAGTTTGTAAAACGAAATAAGCATACATCACAACTTATGACATAACGATTTTATTTCATTTGTGTCATATTGATATTCCCATTTGCAAATACACGCGGAAATAATTTTGCTCCTGGTGTTATTGACTTGTTGTATTAAATTTAATGAAAACTTTTAATCGAAATGTAACATGTAGCTGACATTGTTACAGCGCTAAGCTTCGCTCCTTTTTTAATTTCGATGATATTGGCATGACTTTATTGTAAGTTATTAAAATGTTTCTTTTCAATCAAGTACTGGCCTTAACTATTGCCGAGCCACTGAACATGCGTGGAAAACATAAATTCATTCTGAACTATTTGTAATGCAACTATAATTTGTCATTTATTTCAATTCTATATATTTAATACCTTTTATCATTTTGTAGGATTAATTTTTTACTACCATCAAAATCTAAAACTGTTAGGATATCATGTTCGGATTTCGCACCATCAGGATAGTTTTTATATCAAATTATAAATTAGAGGTAGTACAGAAGAGTCTCCACTTGCCTTTGTCGTTTAATTTTGTATCTACTCGTATAATGTACGTAGACAATATAAGGGACGTAACTCCTGCGTTATGTAACAGGGGAAGACTGAGTGAAGATGAATTGATGGTTTGATAGTTGATAACCTTGAAACACCAAAACTAACACATGTGATTCCTAATTGAATAGATAATTGAAATTACAATCATCAGAATCTTGACCAATCATTTTCTGAATATGATGAATTCATTGACTCAGTCACTAATAAAGAATTGATAACGTAAAACAAAAATAGTACATTTTGTGAAGACCGTTTGAGTCACATGCATCACTTTGTTGGTGTCAGCCTTATATTAGTCTCAAATGAATGTTGATGGGACCAGTTGATTACGTGGGTTTCTTGAATCAATATATGCCATGTGTAAGTGTATTATTATGATGTAGTGATACTATGTTCCTTGCATAGCTGTCTCGACCGGTATCAGTGTAGTTCATCAACAGTTTGCACGGCTAGCCTGAAGGGTGACCCGCCAAATGGTTTGATCTGGTTTTAAAGAGGTCTGGCACCATGTTTAAACTTAAATGAGACACTTAGAATAAAGTCCCATCAACTAGCAGTGCAATCGTGTGTATGTCAGGAAGCGGAAGATTTAAAACATTGTTTTTGTTGCATACTTCTCTTTGAAATGACAAAATGATGTCTAAAGTGGTGAAATGAATAGTCTCCAACAAAGATTTCTAGCTGGAATTTGCATATTAATATTATCATTACTATGGAAAAAAATAATTTAATTTATTATTCGTTTATGCAGTCACAAATGAAAAGAAACTCGTCTGCAGACATTTCTGTTAATTATATATGTATATTAATGTATGTGATAATATATACTAGACAGGCATTCTAATGTTTTCCTTTTCCATACAAAATAAAGTGTCATATGAAGATATATGAAATCCAGATATGTTCGTAGAAAATATACCATACATATATTATATTTTTAAAGAGCTTGCGGTCTATACATAGATATAACATCCATATCAGTACATCAAATTGTATTTGTCTGATCGTTTAACGTTTTACAAAGTATACACCGTCAGGTAGCGAGACGGATGTCTATTTCTAGTTCTCGTGCAGTGTATATTTCATCGTGGAAAAAACTTATAGCATGTACATAGCCGTCAATCATCTGGTACGTTGTACGTGAGTTTGCTCGCGTGATTGTGCCTATTCGCGCTTAAGTGTTTACCGAGGCATGTTCACGAGCAAAGAACTTACAAGTGGTTCCAAAACGACTTCAAGAGAAAGGTTTGTCCCCCTCTTTGCTTCAGACACAAAATCAAAGCACATGTTTGCTATCTTCGGAAGCAAGGGCACTTGATGTTACGGCTCTATCTACATAATTGGCGTGCTTCAGTAGTTGAATAGGCGTGGTGATTTGCTTTGAAATAAGCAGGGTTGCAGTTGAAGCGGTAACTTGATAATTGCTTTGATGAAAAACATCATAGTGTATGTAAGTTTGTTAATGCAAAACGCTTCACGAAATCTGATACTGGATAGGAATGTCTGGGATAAGTTTTTACGTTGGTTCCCAATTTGCGAATACCAAAACTGTACTTAAATCTGCTCTGAGAATGTCTTCAAATAAGAAATATCGATTGCTGATGAAACCAAGGATTTCAGTTTGTAAATCAAAATGAAGGCGCTTGAAAACTTTGAGTTAAAATGCATATGAACCTCATATCGTAATGCATTTTATTACCTTCGAGGGCAATCATATTGGAGGTCATGTTTTTCATACGATGCCCTAGGGCAAAATGATGTATGTTGATTTTTATTAGTTTATTTAATTTATCGTATTCGGTAATTAGCAGACTATTGTTTTCGTGCCCATGACATACCATGTTTACGACACTCGTGCCTTCAGAATACCTCTCGCTCTCGCTCGGGAAATACTTTTATTAAGCACTTTGTCGTAAACATAGTATGTCAAGGACACTCATTTAAATATCCTCTATTTGTTTGCTCTATTCACACGTTATGGGAAACGTGCAAGTAGTAGTAAAATGATGTTTAAATATTCTGCCTTACAAATGGTTTGTGGCAAAACAAACGTTTACAGAATTTCGTCGCGAGTGACGTCTTGATATTAACTTCTGATGCAGTGCCTTAATAAAAGACAATTAAATGCCATTTGATAACCCCAAGTGACTTAAGAAAACAAAGCTCATCAAATAATAGTTTCCATGGCGTCTGTTTACATGTCCGTTAGAGATCTCAGAGCAATTCAAATGAGATTGATCCCATTCTCAAGCCCTCGAAATCTCTAATCTCAAACCTCAAAGCAACGGGACATGGCAAATGGATTTACCATATCTATATTGCGCAGTTTATGTACAATAGATGTATAACTGTTAATTGATCGTTTTTCGAATACGACAAGAGGTAAGTATAACATTAGAAGTGCATAGTTTCCTAAGTAAAATAGCCTAGGAACAATTGTTTGTATTGACCTAACATCAATTTGGTTATGTGGCTAAATTATCGTTGGGATATATTTCTAGTGTGTTTATTCTTAAAATGACATAGAGTATCTTTCATTAAATGATTTACAGCCTTGACATACAAGCCACAATACTTTCTGAGCTGATTTTAGTTAACCACCTCACTGTATCGTGTATCCTCATTTCTAAAATACAATATATGATTGGCGCGCGTCCGTTGCAGTACATTGTCCGGTTTTCGATCACATACATAATCCCTTTACCTAACCGACAAGCATTTCGAACATTTCGGCAATAGTCAGCACTTTTCGATAATAAACATCATCTATAACGTTATAAAGACTCAAATAACATACTCTATGTCGTTTCAAAACAATTGAGACTACTCCTCACGTTGAATGTCAGTCTACTTATCATGTAATAGACGTTTGTAGAAAAACAATACACATGCATACCGTGAAAAAGACAGGACTTGTCTGTATTGTTAATGCAACAGTTCTCATACAAAAAGAGCAGTTTTTCTTGGGGTCGTGTTCCATTAATAACAACATGCATATAAGAAAATAGAACAGTTTTTGATGTGTAATATTTTATATGGCACAGATGTAAACAAGATGAATGGTGTCCAACTCGACACTTGGGCCAATGATACAAATTACTACATGAACGATATTTTACAGCCATTTGACAAAAAACAACCATCGACCACGCCTAATAAACATACAGATTTTCACATCATAACAAACGAATATTCATCGTGAAAAATCTGAACCACAGTATAAATCAGCTTGATTACCTAATTTTTGTTCGGACTTTATGCTAGAACTATAAAATAAACTTTAACTTCTGTGTTCACAACGGTAATAACAAATAAATTATAAAAAAATATGTTCAACTTCCAAAATTAGATATGATCATTTCATTATTGAATGCTTTTCAAGAGGCAGTGAATGAATGATGAGAAGAGTGGTTTTGAATTTAATGTCTCTGAACTTATAATAAATCATTTTCATTGGCTGATGGATGTCTGTGATTCTGTTAAATCATAGTGCCTTTATGTCATTGGTACGTGGAAAATTTCATTTTTGTCGTCATAAAATATGCACAAAACATCAAAACAATCAAATGAGTTTACCCTGGTTCGTATACAGAGAGTCGTCTCGCAACATTAGCGAGTCATGAACAATAATTTATAAAAATTTGATCAGGTGAAGTAACATGCCGATTGCAAGATACATGTGTTAATATCATGTCGATTGCAGGACATCATATGACACATGATGTCCATTGCACTGCGCACAAAATAGGGAATGCCGGAATCCTTATCTACAAAATTGTAAACAAAACATATACACTACGGTAACATCAATTAAACGTAAGCAAATTTTACACACTTCAGATTTGTTTGCAGTCTGCATATATTTTCACGATTTGGACATTGTACTTTTATCGTCAAACAAGTTTGAGCTATAGTTTAGGTTGTTCAATATTTAACTTTGACCTGATCGTCTTTTATATTGAATGAAATCTACTTAAGTAGACGGTGATAATGACTTTGACATATTTCCATTTAAATATGAAATATATTGAAAATAAATTGATTGAAATTAGATGAATAATAATTATGAACAGTCTAAAGAAAATATTCTTACTAACATTCCATATCTGTAAAAACCCGTGAATCTAAGAAACTGAGGTTTAACCAAACATCACTAAATAAAATATGGATTATTAACGCATTGCACATTTGATAAAAAATCATAATTCAGCAAGTACATGCTGGTAACTGATATGTTGTATTTGATATTTTGCTAGGAGAGTTTAAGTGTTTATTCATATTGCTAGAATAATATTCTTAATTGAAATATTTGAAATTGTATCAACCTAAATGAAAATATGTTCTATTTCAAGTCAAAACAATGAATGAAATTCTGCTGCTTTTGTTGCATCTTTTCTATCATGTTTTTATGGGAAATGAAATCATAAGTATTAGTTCTACGGTAAAGTTGATGGTCTTTGGTGTGGAACGGGTTGGGTTTGATATGAATATCGAAGCCATGGGTTCATTACACAAGTTCACAAATCCATTCATCTCTCAAGAGATGAATTGTCATTCTTATAATAGTAAATACAGTCATCTTCGTGAAATGTCTGGGATTTACTCATACATTAGTCGAATTACCCATTTGACCGAGGCTTATCACATAGTCTTGCCGCGTCCAATATGGCTTCACGCCATTTTACTTCCAGTCATCACGTGACAACATCACATGACAAATCTCTCACCATGAGCACGGCATGCACGAGCTTCACGATCTGCACCAGCACATCGTCTGATTTGCATGACACGTGACCTGTTGAAACCACGTGACCGTCAAAGGTGTCGCCTTTCATCACCTCTCTACGACAACGCGGCCATTTTGAATAGTCTTTAACAACGTCACATTACCAGAAAAAGACGTCATTACATACAATTTTTTCTTTCTTCTGCCGCTTTCTCCAGAGCATTAGCAAGGTTCATGTTTTTAGCTATGTGAGATAGTTTGTGCTCCTTCTTCCACTTCATTCGTCTGTTTTGAAACCAAATCTTGATCTGCCGTTCCGTTAGGTTCAATGCGTGTGCGATCTCGATTCGGCGTCTCCGTGTTAGGTACTTGTTGTAGTGAAATTCCTTCTCAAGCTCCAGAGTCTGATGGCGAGTGTATGATGTCCGTGACCGCTTAGTTTCGCCATCATTTCCATCTGAAATGTACAAGAAATTATTAATCTATGTACCTAATAGGGTCTCAAGAACATGTTTCAAAGTAATTGATAACAAACAGTTCTTCATTCAATGACGAAAATGCAATTCCATATCTTTATAGTTATTTATTTCATAAAGAAACGCAACATTGTGAAAGTCAACTGTTGATGCACAAATTACTCGAGTGTATTGTTTGGGATTTGTCGTAACTTATCATCAAAAGAATTTGTCAATTTTCACATTATTTTCAACTTCTTTAATCAACAGGGAACATATTCTTAAAGAAGGGGATTATATATGTCTTCAAGTTCTAGATACTTTTTTGGAACACTTTCAAATCTGAATTAATAACATCTTACCTAACTCAGAAGATTTTGAATTTCAGATATTTCATCCATGTAAAGAAAGATGAATTTAATTACATGTTTCTTCTCTCAAAAGAGGAAATGACCGAAAATCAATTGCATAGTATTTCAAATTAAAACTAGATGATTGTGTGCCTAACGTTGACAAGGAGACAGATGCTTATATCGGCCATGTGTTGCAATAATGTATATAATATGAACTATAAAGGATATTTTCAAATATCGTTTGGGTCGATGCAATATTAGATTCTAATTTGTAACATTTATCAAATAGATAGTAAGATGTTTTATGTCCGGATCTTTGCTATGAATGGCGAACATTTTACAAAATAGATTGTTTGTCAGAAGCATTCTAAAAAACAAAAAACAGCGCCATGACGCAGTTGTTTGTCTTTGTCCACTTTGTGTATAAGAATAAAAGGCACAAAGCAAAAAATACTGACATTGTGATACACTGTCATGGATACAATACACGCATTATATATATGAGACATAAACTGTTATTTTCCTTGCAAAAAATGTTTGTATACTTTTTTCTGTTTCAAAAAATGGTTCTACAAATCAACATAATTTTACATTAATAATGTTGCAAATGAAAACATCTTATTCATATCTTGGTATAGATTATTTAAATAATAGGTGCAAAATGTATGTTTTAGATATCTTCAATTTATTTTCAATCGTAAGAGTATAACCAGCTTATCCTGTATCGTACTGCCATTAATGCCAACGTTTTTATTCTCGCCCTACAAACTCTGCTCATGCAACGGAACCACCATTGGTTGTAAAATTTACAATAAAGTATCAAAATCGTCAAAAAACTAATAATAAAACAGCAGTGGTATAAATAAGTAATGTATCCATTTATGTGTAAAGTGATAGTTATGTCAAGTTTGCCAAGTCAACATTTTAGAAACCGTTTATTCTCTCAATGAAATCAACACCAATAGAATGTATCATATACTAAGTGTTTTAAGACAATCTATAGATTTGCATTAATATTTAAAAGTTAGTGACTTTCAAATGGTGTACTTATTTCAAGTGTGCAAGTTAAGAAGATATTGTCATAAAAAGACAAAATTTACGACTTGATATGGTGATTGTTGGTGAATAAACATTGTTAATTAATTATAGATGGCAATTCTTAAACATCAACTTTGTATTGACACCAACTTGCGATCCTTAGGAAGCAAAATAGTTCAAATGTATTTCAAAAATTATTTTGAAGCAACACGTTTTCATTTCAAGCGATCTGTGAAGTGGAAAGCCTCATCATTGAAATACGACAAAAAATAAAACCTGATTTTTCCACAATTTAAATCCCGTTTATTACACAAAATGAAAAACAAAAAAAAAAACGTTTTCAACATTCACTTTAAACCATTAGCTTCGAATGATTGAACTTTATTTTTGTAAACATAAGCAATTCGTTGCCGTAAGCATTACTCGTTAAAGTCAATAAGTGCGCTTCTTAAACTGGGGATCTCTCTGCGTCACTCTGCGACACTCCAATGAACAAACTTTGAGGATTGGGTGTAATTTGAGCGAACGGGCGGGGACGTGTTACAATGATGTCTCATGGTCCATCGCTTACATTGTAACACTAGTGCTAAGGTCTTAGTGGCTCAATGAGAGACGCGTGTTTGCTGATGGTTGTTTGTTTGGGGTTTGTATGCCTGAATGAAGAAGTTGAATGAATCATATATATTTCTGTCCTTTTCAATCAAAGTTGTTTATTTTTGGCAGCCATTAGAGACTATTTTTCTCCAATTTGAAATTCTCTGATTCCGTCAGTGAAACGATTGTGGGTATCAGAACCATAATTAAGTCTATCATGACAGCCTGTTTTTTTCTCTCGAAATCATTTAACCGATTTGTGTGTAATGACTTGCATTTTATATCAGATGAAAAAATTGTCTAAACTACCTTCGCCTTAAACATGACACATGAAACAGCCTTCGTCAAACTAATAAGTACCACAGACCTTCATTTCTCAATAATTGAGACTTATCTTGTTTAATCATTTGACAGATCTATAATCAATGTAAGAAAATTAAATGTGACGTATTTACTTACATACACTGAGATTCCAATAAACGTATACGCAGCTTAAAGTTAAGTTGAACTAGATTTGTACGGTAAGTGGAGATACGTGTGCAAGACACGTAAAACCTTTGCTGTCAATCTTATATTACTAGTTTAGATTTGTATTGCTATACCTGTAATACATGTTTATTTTGGATTTGTAACTGACAAAATTACCTCGCTTAAAAATTATTGTAAGCAATATGAAAAGGCAATTAACATAAAATCTTTTTTTCGATAGGCATTTTTCTTTTAAATTAGTTTTAGTATCTACAAAATTTATCTGTATTTTATTTGTTTATGTTGGGCCGCAGGCCTGTTACTGAATAAAAGATCTGTCTGTCTTTCTTTTAGAAAATATATTTTATTTTATTTCATATCAAACATTAAAATAGAAATTACTTTAAAAACATCAGAAACTATTTTAGAATTTCACTTACTCACTCGACTCACTAATCGCCGCCTAAGGGACTTTTGATGTATAGAATACATAGAATTAGTTTTCAACGATGGTCTTTTTTGATGAAATATTTTGATAAATATCAAAGAAAATGGTGTCATATACCAGTGCGCATTTCAAATCGATCACTTTGGTATTGAAATAAACCATTTATTCATATTCAACAGGATTATTTTGATTGATTGTCATATACATGAACTTGACACTGAAAAGTCTCTCTGAACGTATGTACATCTATGATAAGTGACATCGCAACAATGAAATATACATTGTGACTTAAGTGGCGACGTGATCGCCTTCTCTTTAAAGTGAAATATCTATCACAAGGTATAATGCTGTATGTGATTGATATGTACAACACTGAAATAGACAACTTGATAGTACGGTAGGATATCAAATATTGTGAAAGCAAATTTCGACTACATTATCACATACATAAAATTTTTAGAAATTGACTATTTTTTTATTGGTAGCCTGCGAAGTACTTTTACGAAGACTATTATGTTGTCTGTTCCTTGAAACACCTACTATACTTATGATAAAAAGGTTGTAACTATATGTACATAAAATCATCATAGATAATCTATGAAAATTTAATCACACGATGTGGTTTAGAATTGGATTTAAATGTAACACTTAGATGGATTTGTTTAACTCATATGAGTCAAATCTTTTTAACTGCCAATTACATTACGTAATAATGAATGTTATATCCGAAAAGATGGTCACTTCATATGAAAAATTGTTTAATAATTGTTGCCTATGTCTTTTGATATCACAATATCACGAAGTACAGTTTCTTTTCAAATATACATACATAAAAAATTACTAACTTGATAAAAGGCGAATAAATTTGATAAAGTTTTTCACTTTAAAAATGACGGAAATCTAGACACACATTAGAATCTAATGCCTCCTATTATGAACTTGGTTTCACTGGAGTTTACTTAATCCGAAGGTACAATTCTCAATAAAGGATATCATTGAGCTATGATGGAAAAATAATTGTCTTCCCTGGAAATTCCGACAACGTGAAATTTGATCTATTAAAATCGATAGATATCGGAAACAGGATGGGAGGAGATACTTGAACAAATATAAATCATCTTCACTGTAGACAGAATACTGGGGAACACGACGCCTAACAACGAGAAATCCCTACCACACTGACGCCAAAGTAAGATGCGCCTTATAATTGGATCCATGAATGCTTACCGTTAAGATAGCCGCCCTATTCGTGAAATTGTTTGTCTTCGTTTTAAAGTATTCAGTGTTATTCCAAATGGATTAATTGTGAAGAGCATTTCTAAACCGCATTTCCTTAAATGCTCTTTTGTATTTGATTCTGAAATAAGTATGGATACTATGCCGTTAAGTCATTTTGGATGTGCATAATGCATTGGATACAGCTGCATGCCAAAGGTTTGTTCACATACCTGAAAGTACTAGTGCAAATATCATATTTGCACTACGATTCAGTGGTAAGTGAACGAACTTTCGTTATGCAGCTGTACAGTATCGAATAAAAATAAGGTCATATTGATGTTATTGTTATTTACGTCTTCTAAAGTGTTGTTAGTTTTAAAACCCTTAGCTGCATGGTAACCATTGCGTGATGTAAATGGTTTCCGGTCCTAGTATTGGATAGTGACTAAAGATACACAAATTTGATAGTCATGTACTAATTGAATGAATTTATACATATTATACTCCATAGCAGTATTAGCTATACTAATAATATTTTACCTATTTGGAAGAACGAAAAAACCATATTTGATAGGAATAAGTACTCCACTCAATTAGAAGTCAATCCTGTGTATCTAAATAATGTGACACAGCTTTTAAAGGATCTTTAGTTTTCTGAAGGACCCATTTCTGTGTAAATTAATTTGAAGGCTAGGGTTAAAGTGAAGAAAAAAGTGATATATTTTTATTAGAAGTGACAAAAGTTTCGTCTATTTGGCAGTTTTAATCTCAGGGTAAGGTTGATTTTCTTTAGTATGCAAATTAGCCAAATTGCTTTTACCAATTTCGCGTGATACGCCAATGATTCTAACAATTATATCCCAGAGGGAATTTTTTCCCCCGTTACTTTTTTCAAGAAGTCTTGTAGCTTCGTCCTACCAGCAACTGCCCGTGAGGCCTCCAATTTAGGAGAAAACATTAATCAGAAGGTTAGATGGCAGAAAGCCAGCGATAAATTCATCGCCCGAAATTACAAATTTCCTGACCAGGCTTTTCGTGTAAGGACCGAGAAGAGGGACAGTGAAGTTCAATTTGCTTGAAATTCGGAATCATTGAAGACGAATGCCTCTTACCGAAGCAATCAACATTGTAATCTATTGTTACCAGTCCTTTGTCTGATTCGCTAAAAGTTCATAGCGGATTACTGACAGAGCGCGAAAGAAAAATGCGTTTTACTTCTCCAATCAAATTATTGTTCGGGCCGAGTCATCGACTGAGCCAGAAACGAATCACAAAATGTTTTCCTCGCTTTGGCGTTGTTGTGGTCCCACGGCAACAAAGGAAACTCATTTATTTCGTTCAGGACCCCCAAAATCCCCCAAACATTTTCGATATCTCAGGCACAGAACAATTTCACTCTTTTCCTCTGAGAGTTTCCTGTAACAGTCCAAGATGCTTCGGAAATATTTCATTCCAACTTCGTATTAGCACTTTACACTCTCGTCACATACTGTCACCTTACCACTGTGAAACCGTTTCTTTTTTCTTGGTAACCTTATTGCGCCATTTCTTGTCACTTTGTTCGCAATTATCCCCTAGTAATTCCTTTCCTGACACCTTATTTTCACCCTGTGCCAACACTTCCCTCACAAATCTATTTTTCTTCGTTAAAAACCTACGTCCTCCGCTCTAAAAAATCGCCAAATTAAAATTACGTTTTAGAACGCGTGCCACGTTTGACGTAATTAAATTTCAACAAATTTGACCGTTTATCATTTCACCAAAAAACACGGTGGACTCCACAGCACCGTGTTACTTTCAACAAAATTTAAACTCTCATAAACTGATTAAAAACGGTAATTTTACACAAACGACAAAAACCGACCAGGCTGTCCTTACAAAATCATATCCGTTGCGCCAGTCGCCAGGCGTCAGACTTGAGCTTCTAGAAAAATAACATGCTCGTGGTACGATATCTGATAAATTATTACTGTCAAACTTGCTAATTCTGCCCCCAATTTTCTTAAGATACCCTAATATTATTCCATACCCCTCTCAATCCCGTGATTCATCCCCCTTCAAAAAACTATAATTTAGTTCCCCGATTGGGCTTCCTCCAGTACTTCGCGAACGCCCCTTCCCCCACGGATTATCCCAAACAACACCTGTGAATTCAGCTACGGGTTAAATAGTATGTCTTTTTCATGGACGGTTTCACTTTTGACCTCAGTCATTCATAAACACAGGTTTTAAGGCATATTACAAGAATTTGGTGGACTTATATTGTCGCATCGCTGTTACCAGAAATTTATGGTCTGTACGTGTCAAGAAACAGCGGCCTTCTGCCAAAGCGCATAATTTAGTCTTCACTCCCTTGTGCTTAGGAAACCTTAACTGCAGATAACGCGTTCACGAGTATTACATTTTAAGTTTAGATAACAGATAATCATATTTCCCCCGGTATTTTAAAACCAGGATACCTTTAGCTTGATGGACTGTGAAAACAAATCTATTGTCCTGGATTATTGATATAGTCCCTAACTTGATCAATATTTAGCATAATTTGTTCATCTTTATTTCGATCAGATAGTGTCTTTAGGACTCGGGTGATTAACGGCGAGATCACTGATAGGCTACTCTAAGTTGTAAATATAGATGACTTTTTTTAAATTCGAGAAGTAAAATGTAGATATTTGCGATATATGTTTCAAAGTTAAAGAACTTTGGAGAATAGAAATATATACAAATACTGATCTTTTGATAATACTTTTTCTCTCTTCTATTGCGAATATGCATTAAGTGATAAATCAAAGTAAGAAGGACGAAAAGCATTTATTTACCGTTGAGGATCTTTAATTATACATATGATTTGAGTTGATAACCATGAGAAAGTTATATATTGAAAATTCACGACACGATATACATAAAACGAGGGACGATGTCATTGTAGAAATTATAGACTCCTTTGTTGAATATTCCTTTGTTTTGAAAAGAATGTAGAAATTATTGCTAAAATCTTTGCGAATATATTAAGATAAAATGAAATTGTACAAAGGTTAAAAAATATATAACATGTACGAGTTCAGTGTGCTTGGAAATATGTCACTGATAAGTATAAAGATAAAGGCTCTTAATCATAAAATTTAGCTTTTACAATCTTTAGATAAATTATCTGTGGATATAGGATTTATAATCAGTGTTATGTGTTACTTATGTGATGCCAATTAAACAGGACAGAATAATTATTTCTATACAGGAATAAAACATAAAACAAAACATGGTACATTTATAAAAACAAACAATTTTTACTGGAAGATAAAATAAATTTACGAGTATAACTTTAAGAAATAACTAAAAGAACTTAGCTTTACACTTAAAAGATTGTTCCGCGGACGTTTTTATCGCAATCTGAAAATATAACCTTTTTTCTAACCAATCGACAAATGCAAAAAAGGTGAATAGCCTTTTTAAGGAAGAAATGTAAAAAGTTTTTCTGTCATCTATAGGTTTTTTGGCGTCTCATGATTTTCGATCGACAGAAATCAAGAAAATCTAGAATTGAACGACTTCTGTGTCAGCGCCTCCCATTTTCTCATTACGGAAGTCGGGCTTGTATGACTTACGAGTTTTTGAGATGATACCTTTTAATCCCATTGCTGCTCGGCTACTTCAATCAGTTGGCACAGATTTATGGCTTGGCTTAGTAATACCTATAGGAAGTCTGGCCCAATCAAGCAGCCAGTTTTAGCAGATCGATAATTTGACCCTCGGTTACCGTAAATAACCTAAAAAAAATTTTTTATTTCTATAGTAGCGCTTATCATATTTTTGTCAGTTTATTATTAAAATTTTTGAAAACCTCGCAAATACACTAAACGTTTGAAAAATACAAGTTAGAAAAAGATTAATACTTTAAATTTGAGGAATGGACATCCATAAGTCAAGAGACCATCATTCTAATTTTAATGAATAAGAGATTATGATTTATCCAATATGGAGTGTAAATATTATTGATGTCGCTTGTTGGTATCTTTGTATTTTTATTAGGAAGCCATTTTTTAAATCATGTATATACTAGTTCCAATTTCAAGTATGTTCTTTGCCAAAATGTTGAAGATTAGAATATAAACTTATCAACATGGTAATCTTATTATTAGTGGCTTCCTTTGGTTTGGTGTTTGGGTTGACGTATGATTGGTTTGTCACAAACAGATCTTGCTTGATTCACACCTTGTACCTGAAAAAATATTTTCTTTATCGATTCTTAACAAAGATGATTACTCCATTAAATGTTGGGAAAAAAGCATAGATTATTGCGAATGTCACCGCCCACATTCAGACTGCCTTTCATACTTGAAACATTGTTGGAATCACAGTAACTGCAATAGTACGAATTCTTTGTTCTTTTAAACTTGTTTTTTTCTCAAGGAACTACATACGACAAGATAAAAACATCCAGCAGGCTGGTAACGTACGTTGACAGATGTACTGTGTCCCATTAACCATAAATATAACATTTAATTTCACTGTTACCTTTCATCACCTTTTTCTTATATCTTCAATAATTATGCTTTGTAATAGTTTCAAAAACACATTTTCAACAACAAAAACAATGTATAGGTTTACCATTTTGTCCAAATTTGTTAGAATATTTTTATTATTCATTCACAGTCTGCTTGATTTGACTGCGGTTGAGACCGACATAGACAAACCTGTAGTGTTCTCATTCTTTACAGACATAATCCGCATAATTTCTTCAAAATTCAAAATTTATTCGTTATTTCAGCATTTAATACATGTATTTCATTCTCTTTCTGAATAATATGGTATCATTCTTGAGCACTCTTGTGGCAGCGATCGACAAAATATACACTGGGTCTTTTAATGCGGTTCCTCGCAAACATTTACAAATAATGATAGCGACAGGTATGGGCTGTTTATTTCAACGCTTCCATTAGGTCGCTTCATTTAGAGGAAATTCAGATTTGGGCGTAGCCCCGTTTCACCGGAGAGCGATGTATTAACGTCATAATATGATATGATGGGAATAGAGGTAGCACACCACATATGATTATGTAACTTCCGTTTGATATCAAACATTTCCCTTTGCTTTGTTACAGTTATTGTGCTTGAATATGTATTCAAGACATATTTACTTCGCGTTTTGGATAAATGAAGTCTTTGTGACTAAAAATTGCATGGATAATGCAAATTAGGATTCAAACAGTAGAATAAAGATAATGGAGAGAATTGCTACTTTTACTTAAAAGAAGTCGTTGACGTTTATAAACATTATCAACAACGCTCCCTTGTAAAAAAAAGAGTGCTGGATAATACCAATTTTGAATGTGTTCAAATTGAAAATAAATTAAAGGATTATCCTTCAAGTAGTGCCTTTCTAGAGATCAACATGAACTAATATTTTTCCAAAAATATAATAATAGTCTTTAAGTCGTAATGCGCAATTATAAACTGTGCATCGCGTCGAATTTGGTCTAAAACTGGTCAATAATGCACGTGCTGTCAAAATCGCATCATGCCCGAAGTCATAAATTGCCGACTGACGGATCTCGTACATTTCACTGACAATGAGAAGTTGTTAGGAGAACCCAACCTGTTAAATTCTTAGTGCGCAACACCGGACGTGGTATCAAGTTACGAACATGGTGAATGGTTTTACCAGCGGGATCGGACGAGTTGTCTTTGCCAACGATGTCTTAATGAATTAATTACCAGAAACATGGCTTTGATATGATCTTTGTTTTCAAATTATTGTGAGTTATTGTATGGATAATCAAAATCAATGACAGTAGGGATTTATTAATGAACTTAATGAACTTCTGGGCATGATGTATTTTCCACGATTAAATTGGTAATTGTTTCACGCAAAGTACATGGAAGACAATGGTATAGATATATATATGTAAAAAAATTAACCAGCGAGTTAAATATTATGTTAATAAGGTTGGTTCATATTTCTAAATTGTTTATTTCTCAGTGTGAAAGAGTAAAAAACCCTTTTATCTGGAAATCCATGAGTTATGTGAGTCCCAGGAATGAAATTGAATTAAAATATCGCAATAAAGTATTTAAACAATTTAATTCGATATAAATCTGATATTCTGATCTGACGATTTGAAAAGTGATAGTAAGCTATCAGCTTACAACGTTTATCAACTTGCGATAACACCACAGTTTTTATGCTTCTACAATACGTAATCCAGACGCCTTCAAAACCTTCCTATTTCTCAGCTTGTCGTTCGCAAAGCGATGCGATAATACACAGAGACATATGATCTATAATATTTCAAATTTGTTCAACATCTTAAAACACAGTCGTCTGATTACTCAGCAAGGGGCAGTGAGGTAGGCGTCAACGATATCAGAGACAAAAGTCTCTAATGGTACAAGTGCCCTCGAAGATACTTGTCGAATTAACTGAACATAAAACCGTATCATACATTTGCACTGCGGAGATCCCTATCGTTTTCGCAATAATTTACAAGGAGTCGTGGTTAGCGATACATCACGAAGGCTTGCACGTATCCCGGGGTGCTTTATCCGAGTGGCCCTATGGGAGAGGAGATACTATTCTGACTCTACTGGTATCATGAGGATCGTCAATATACAGCAGACAACAAGACTCCATACTAACATCCTCCAATTTCTTCCTCTTTCCGTCGAGGGTTTTGACTTGAAGTGGGGCTAAGAGTTAACTGTTAAGACAAGAGGTTTGAGAGTTATCCATTGAATGCAGTGTTTTCTATAGCAACTGTTTCAACTAACTAGTCACCATTTTCATATGGTTATTTTATCGTTGAGAATCTCATTACCCTTAAATAATATTTATGTCAGCAGTTTGTTGTATATTTGCAAAGATAAGTGATTTCGCATTTTCTAAGTAAATACTTTATCTATGTTATAAGCATTGCTATACTCGTTCCTTGTCATGTCCGCTTTCCGGAAACCACCATCTTGGTGTACTGGTTTGGTGTACCTCGTTTAAAGGCATGTTTCGACCGGCGTTTTTTATGTACCATTTCAGTCCCTATGACCATCTTGCTTTGGATTTAAAGCAGGCCCGTAGCAAGTGGGGGGGCTTGGGGGGGCTCAGCCCCCCCACTAATTTTAGGAAAAACATTTTTTTTGCTCTTCATTTGAATGTTTGTATGAAAAAAGAGAATATTATAAGTTTCATGAGTCATCTGACCCTCTTCAGCAGATTGAAAAAAAACCCTCACTAAAAGTAAATCACTGGTGCCACTGAAAAGTTTGTCTGTATTTGCGTCTCTCTGATGTTGCAGGTTATTCTTACCCCCCCACTGAGCTAGCAAATCTATATTTTCAGCCCCCCCACTCTTGAAATTGGTGCTACGGGCCTGTAAAGTCAGTGATCAACAATAACAAATTTTTACCTAAATGTAATGTCCCATCGATCTTTGTCATCATAATAGCTCTGCTAAACAACAACATTCTTGAAAACATAAGTAGAGTTTGCAAAGCACTTGTCAAATATAACAAGACCTATTTTTAAAAGCAATTATTTGATCGTAAGTCAATATGGTTGCCTTTAAGAATAATATTAAAGCATGGCAGTTAAATTATAATTGCTGCTTAGTGTTGTTATATTAACAGGGTATGTTTTCCAGTTTTCTCAATGTTATGTTTTCGAAAACAGAAACCTTTTCTGAGTGATTTATGTTTTATTGGTTATCTAAGGATATGCTATCGGGGTTCATATCCACATAAAGTGATCACGATTTTTAGCGATTCCGGTTAACATTTTTCTTTAATTACTTTCAAGAAACTGTAACGTACACGCCTCTTTATTTCTAATAATATTATCAATATCATTGATTTTTTTATTGCCTACGTGTTTTATGCACGATATAGATTAACTCGGACGTAAATGTACAGTATTTTATCGTTTTACGTTCTAATCTTTTTATCCCGTTCAGTGATTCTCTAATCAACAAGCTAAACACATTAACGCAATCAGACTGTTTTCAACCACGTTTATTATCGACAGATGCCGTTTTTTCCCCAATTGCACTCATCGCATTTAGATAGTAACCTCTTGAAAATTCTATTTGTGATATATCGCATTACCCGTCACTTATACATAATAAACTTAACTGATATTAACAAACATTAGGAATGGTTTATGGCCATTTTGTTAACTTCTTTATCGAGATAATGTGAAGTCACGTGGTTTTTGGGAGGAGAGCGTGAAAAGCTGTCATTCTTAATCAAGCCTAAGTTTTTGTCATCTAAATCACATCTTGAAAATATTTTGATGTCTCTTTCAAGAAGCAAACATATAGAGCAACTCACAAGGCGAAATTGACATTTGAGTGATAGAGATACATTACGGCTGTACTTTGTTCATTACGTTAACGGCATGCAAACGGCAAGGTCACGTGATACCAGGAAATAATGAGGAGAAAAAAACTGTAGGGGAAAATCGTAAACGAGTACCGTGTGCTTTTGAAGTACCAGTTTTACGAAACTGGCTTACGTATCCTTCAGAACTAATTTTATTCCTATCAGAACAAATTTCTTTTTCGCAAAGCCCCCTACTGATATTCAAGGGTTCTATCATGGCCCGTTTCTTAGACTCATTTACTAAATGTATCTGTAATTTGGAAAGGTTTCTCAGTAAATGGTTTCCATTAAGCGATTTGAAGAAGTCAGTATTGCCGAGTAACTCTCCTGATGACGGATATGTTCTTAATCGCGTTTTTCCATGCGATACCAAACAAGCGATTCGAGCTGGTATTTTACGATTCCATTGGGAAAATTGTAAATAATGTCAGTCTTGATGGAAGCCGGTTGATGTAGTGTAAGATCAATTGATATTGCCGACGGTTTCATGTCGAAGTAAAGGCCCGATGTCGATTTTTAATCATATATTAATACCACTGTTTTCAGGTAATTTCATATGAACGATTTTGGACACAAATCTAATTGATACGTGAGAGCGTTTAGAAAGAAAGTTTGTTACACCTTTACTACTTACATTCGAACACCTGATGCCTTTATTTTCTGTCAGCGATTCAATCATATATCTGTTTATTGATTTCGTGTCATCTGCAATATGTTGCTGATATTAAAGTTAGATAAAACTTCTGTGTTTGTCATTTTGTATGTTTCCAATATAACTATCTACCGAATAATATGCACAATTTCAAACTTAACATTTAATTGCCAATTTTGGATTGAGATATTGATCTTTTCTTATAAAAAATATACTTGCTCAAATGAAAAGGAATACAATTCTTATTATTTTACCATAGAAACAAAAACTTATTTTTCAGTTGAGGGTTGGGACATGGTAAAATCGTACCAAGAGGGTAAAAACGTACCAAGTGCCCGTGTATCTTTCAATGACTACAGCCGAAACATGTTACATTCGTAGAAATTCTATCTTTCACATGTCAATAAAATCTTCTCTCACCCCCTAGTGAAGTCAGGTGGCCTACATACCACGAGCCATTTCTGACATGGCAAGCCACTAAGCAGTGTTTCGCCTTAATTTATAGGGTAGGAGGGTTCGTTTTGACTTGCAGGGGTAAATAACTAATGTAAATGCACCGACTGCAGGATCCAGTCCGAAAGAAACTGTTAGAAGAGCGGTGCCATCAGGGCGATGAAAGCTTCATGACACGTCCAACTCCTGCTCCTGTGCACCAGATTAACCTCTAGTCAGTAGCCTATCAGTAAAGTTTGAAAGATATTTTCAGAACTCTTAACATTTTTTAAAATTTATTGAAAATAACCCAGAAAATGGTTATCCTGAAAATGGTAACATCGTTACTGGTAAGTTACTACCTTTTTGAAATAAATAAAACTTCTCGTTTGGACTTGAATATCTTGTTTTCGTTGAAAGCAGCATGGCAATAAATAAAGATCAATATACGATTCGCCTGGGTCGTGGCTGTAGAAAGGGGGTCAGTATTTCAGGAAAATAAACCCTTTCGGAAATATTTGACATGCATATTGATGATTTTCTGTCACAGTTGTAAATGACTTTTTAACAATACAAAAGGTTTGTAATCTTGTTCATTCAACGGAATAAACCCTGAAATCAGTGGCTATTGTGTCAAAACAAAAAATGATTTTTTCTTCACATCTGCCTCTCGATAATCCTCTCGATTTCAATGTTCAACAACTGTTACGTTCGAGTGGGTTTGATATAGTAACAGTCGAAATTTATCAAGAAATCTGCCGAAATAAATCAGAAGTATTCAAGACCACTTTGACTCGCCAGCAAGGACTGGTCACGTGTTTATGAGTCTCGAGTTTTCCCAAGTGTCAACTATCCACCGGATCTTTTGTGACAGGGGTAAAATTTATATGGCCACCGGTATCCACGCATTGTCCCGCTACACGATGCAAGAGAGATGATACCATCACAGGCCCAACAAGATAAGTCAAGGCGTCAGGCCCAAAGAGAGAAATGTCGTAAATTTTCACAAACACCACACAGCTGGGTACGGCTATTTAAATGTTCTTAAAGTGTGTCTATTCGCAACTGATGTATATGGTATTTAATTGACATTGGTCAAATGCGAACGGAAACGAAAACTTTCAAATCATTGTATGTTGCTTTTGCTACTTGACTTAACGTATAAACCTTTTGTACTGAAAACACAATATAGCTGTTTGTAATGTTTGTTTAAGAGCCATCGTCGACACCTTACGTTTATTTTATCATGGAATTCGTTCTAGCGTTACATGGGGGAAAACGTTTTAAAGGGGTGATGGCTTATTCAGAACCAATAAAACGAAATCCCATTTGCAGTGGATTTTTAATCGCAGTGGAATCTATTTGGTATTATCAGCAATTTTAGCATTACAACGGATCATAAATCATAAGGTAGACTTTGAACTTATTTTTAACATTACATATTTGCTTTAGTTTTTAACAACGGGATGTCTTTTAAAACAAAATAGTGCCATGTGTGAAATGTTGTTTCCTTTAAATTAAATGTAAATTCCATTTTAAGCGTGAATTATTAAAGGTATTATTTTCAAATTTTCACTTTTTAAACAGCTGAAGAATCAATGGAATTATTTTTTCACAGAATTGACAAACAAAATCAAATAATGCAAATTAGGAAAGGATTTCATCCGCAAACAATAGTAATAATACCGGTATTGGGTCAGGGCAGTAGTTTTCTTCACAACTGTTATAATCGAGTCAGTTGAGCGGCTTCCCCACTCAAATTCTCATCATCGAAATTCGCTATTGTTAGAAATGCACAGGCATTGTTAGAGAATTTCCCTAACGATATAATCTCGCTTTGATTTTTATTTTACTGCAGTGACTCGCCAAGCAATCTATGACGCTAGCCAACCTGAATGTGGCCAAATACTATCGTTTTCCATTTTAAAAAAGACGCCACGGAATAATTTCGATCAATATAATCGTTGGACTTCCATGGCCTGTTGCGAGAGACTCATGTGTACGGCATTTTATGAACATGTAACAATTTTCCGTGTGAACGAACTGTAATTTTCATTTTCAAGCTCGATTACGTTTGCGAGGATACTACAAAACGTTAATGCTTGTCCTGTCTGGGTGGTTTTTGACTCCGTCCCATTCCAGAGAGAACTCTAAAAGAAATTTGGTTAAAGATAAGGATAAATATATACTTTTAACACTGAAATCGTTTAGAAAAAATATACGTTCAAAGAGATCGCTTTTTTAATTAATCAATATTTACATACCCAATTTTAATGTCATTAAGGATTGCTACATCACATCGATTTATAACAGTGACGAATATTTAAATTAAATTATGAAACGACACACTAAAGTAGTAAAATCGTTTTGTAACAGTTGGCATCAAATAAGTCTTATCGAAATAATGTTTATGTCAAATAGGAGAGGCGCAAGATAGCAGTCGATACTATCAAACTTCACACATACGGATGCTGGCGTTTTTCGAGATGCAGTCTTTAACATTAGCGTTCTAAGAGATATATCTTAACTCGAATCGCTCCACGCCCAGCTAAATAATTTCCCTAAATTATTGTTGAGTGTAATCCTAACCAATGCCTAAAGGTTGATTTTAACCCTCCGCAATTCTCACAGATGAAACAAACAGCGCCGACACTTCCCCCTTGAAACTGTACAGACCCATTTCCCCCTTCTCCCCTTCTTTTGATGAAGTTTTATCCCCCATTCTCAACTAAGAATATCTCGTATTACTGGCGTTTCTCCTTAAGAGGGGTATTTATCATGTATTTTCAGTTCTTTTAAGATATACAAGTTTCTAAATTTGTTCAAATTCAAACAGATAATCATCATATAAATTGCTCTATTGCTATGAGTTTTAAAAATTAATATTATAGTTTTTAAAAGATGTATAAAAATTGGTAGAATGAAGTCTGGTGTGCCAGTTTCGTTATAACGAGGGTGCTTTATAGCGAGGGATCGTCTTGAGACGAAGGGTAAGATGCCTTAAGTAGAATTATTGATTTTGTTGTAGTTGCAATAATTAATACGAAGCTCGTTGTCTCAAATGGCCTTAATAATGTCAGAAAAGGAGAAATTGTATTATAAAGTAATTATTGTAAATTTAGATCAATTAACAAATCCCGTCAGCGACTTTCTTGATGCGAGTGGCTTAGGATTTTCACACTTTTTGCCACTAGAGGATTTGAGTGACTCTATTTCTGGAAAATATTAATATCAATTTTCATAATAAATTTTCTTGATAAATAAATGCACAATAAGAGAGCTTAGGATCTCCTCATCATAATTGTTCCACCCATATTATTAATAGAAACTACCACATACTTCAGACAGCTTTCAAAGATTTTTCTCATTTTTAGAAATTACGATTGATTAAGTGTGAGAAAGACTTGTTCGTCAACTGTTGTTGCTTTTAAGATCGGGAACTATAGTCTTAAGAAAACATAAACAGATACATAACGTTTTCGTAACAAATAGTAATATTTGAGGCTAATAGTCGGATATTCTATATCGCATAACACGCGCTGGTGTTGCTCAATATCTTAAATGGAACAATTACGGTATTACAATATCAGATATCACATGAAGTATATAAACACGATGTAAGATTGCAATTGTTTACATATAGTAATAGAGGACAAAACTTCTTTTGATCTCATCAATACATGTCAGTTAATTACTTTTTTTAAATTAACTTAGAATATCACAAGTTATTCCAACACATCATATAGACAAATTATTGTTAATTATCTGCGTGATTGATAGTGAACATTTCAATGCATTTACTTTGAAGCAAAGGCTATGTTATTCCGTTCAATTACACGTAAGAACAGATAAAATACATGTCATAATGAAATGTACAAAAACTTGTTCTAATGTACATAAAGTGACCCCAAATGTAACAATGTTTCAATAAAAACAACAATTTGTCATTTACTTATTATGTATTCATGTATTTGCTCTCATAGTATGATAATAACGACTCTTTTCGTTTAGACGTGATAATAACAATACCATAACTACCATGGCTGTATGCGATTACAAATTACACAACATAACACAATAAGCATTGTATATGTAAGGAAAATATGAAATCAATTTGCAATGCTTTAGCAGAGACGGTATTATGCATGAGAGTGTCTTCAGCAAGATGATGGCAGTCAATAGGGAATAAATAGAATCACATCGACATGATTAATTTATATATCTCTGTCTTGGGGATAATCCTTTGTACAGACAACAATAAGGCTTTGTTGATATACTATAAAATTTCCTACGGTGAAATCAACAATTGGTTACATCTTTGTACAAAACACATATACTACAACATTAAACCACTTTTTACAGTGTATTGTGATATAGATATTTATTTTATGAGCGTCGGGCCTATTTGCGACAAATGACGACCATAAAAGTGGATTTATGTAGTAATTGTACTAATGAGCCGTGTTCTAAAGCATTGATTCTCGATCATAAAGATTACGACTCGAGTTAAATCTTTAGGCGTCTTTTAACCCTCGCAGCTTAATAGACTGTTTATTTCCCGTCTCCCTCGTCATAAATCTGTGGAATGAACGGGACTGATAGCTTGAAATCGTTGTGAAGCGCCATTGCAAATACGCGCCGCTCGTCTTCATTGGTATCGATGTTGATTTCATGTTGTGTCCTGTCCAATGAATCTTGTTTACTATACGCGCCGTCCAATAAATATAAATGAGAGAGTTCTTTAAAATACTGAGAGAAAAATAGGGTTTTACTTGGAAAAAAACCACGGGTATTTGTGTTTTATTATCAAAGTCGCTAGATGTGTTCCCAGATCTATAGATTTACAACTTGAATTATTATTTATTTCGAAGGCGCCTATTGACAGGGAGGAATATTTATCTATGTGCGTTTTTCTAGATTTCGAATAATCTTTATTCATGTTGATTTTAGTTATCTTTTAAATGATGTCGTATATCCTGTTTATTGCTTGCACGTGTTCAAACAATTTTTTTACTTTTACTTTTGACTTTATGTTTGTTAATGGAGGTAAGATTCTTAAAATTAAAGATCAATAAACATATCTAAATTGCTTGCATTACTTAAGATTAATATATTCATTAATTTTGTAAAGAATTTACAATCGCCAATAAAACTAACTTAAAATTGTATTTATTTAATACAAATATGAATTTTGATAACACTTAGGTGGTTGAAAAAGGGTAAGAGTTCATGTTTATTGGTATCATTAGAACATTTTTAAGTGAAACAAGCGTAAATCTAAATTGCAACCTTTAAACATTTCACAACTTAATAATTCAAAAGCATGCGTGATATTGAATCTAATGAAAATGATATTTGAAATTTCATCATAAAAAATACCCATATCTATTGGCATAAATTCCTGATGCATTATATATAAACACTTAAAAATATATTTCAAACGTGCCAGGTGTCATTTGAATTTCATTTTCCCTAAATATTCAATATATGTCTTATACGAAAAGAATATACACGATTTGATTTGTACACGCGGATAATGAATTATTCAAGGAGCAATCATACGAAGAAGCCTGCATAAATAAGTGTAATGTATAAAACATATTTCTGGTATTTTGGTAATTCAAGTTGCCATAATACGCTTTGAACAATGATGTGGTAATACGGTATCTTAAACCTACACACGTAATACTAAATGCACATGACAGGCGTTGTTTTCACAATGCATCATCAGTGTCTCTTTCGCTTCGTTTAGTAATTTTAAGCTAATTCTTAGCGATTTATGTCACAAAAATACCTGTGCCGAAGTCAGCGAAATTTGTATACATTTTCGAAAGCTAAAACTGCGGCGCACGGCAGACGATTATTATCAAACAATTACATTCTTGGATTTCAAAAAGGTGGGTAACGGATCCGAATAGGTAAATTCTAGTGTCTTAGAATCATTTTAAACTATCTGAAGTATATGCTGAAATTGTACGATATCCTTACAGAGCTGACATTGTTTATGAGTTTAAAAAAATGAGGAACAAATTTAACGTCGTCTAACTTTGCATCAAAAAATCTAAAACATTTATTTATATATTCACATTTAATTTCTTTTTGTGTAAGTGTTTTAGGTATTTATTTATTCCTTATTCCTCGTGAGAATATTTGTTAATCTGGTAGGAATATCGTACGTGCTATTGTGCTTATATTGTCCGGTTTAGGCACAGGTGCACACGGCTATTGTTTACGTTTCAGTCACGCAAACACTCCTGTTAAAATACAGATTTCTCGCCTTTTACTTCACAATAACCGGATTTGCATAGAAAGCCTCATGGCATGTTGAGCGAAATACTCAGATAAATAAATGTTTTCCCCTACGCTTAGTAAAGGCTGGGGTACAAGTTAAATTGTCAACATTTTACTGACAAACACACATTTTCTCCCATTCGAGAACGATGAATCGGTAACACGTGATAAACGGTCATCTGTCTTGTTGTATTTCTATGTTATTACATTATCTTATATGTAATGACCTATCCTTACTTAAATTAAGGAGTGTGCCTTGTAAACAACAATATGATTTCCCCCTCATGTAACCTGTTTAAAGATTACTATCATTTTAATTTTATACTACAAGTGAAGAGATTATTATACCTTTTGCATCTTTTTTCATCGTAATAAATTGCAAAATATATTACAAATATAGTATTTTTTACAAATTTCTTTTGACAAACTTTACCTTGCAGTTTTAACATTATTTAAATGTAACATTTATACTTCAAGTAAAAATAATTGTCAGTTATTTGAATTGATCATTATTAATTGATCAGGACCATATTTTGAATCGCCA
Source organism: Phorcus lineatus (assembly GCA_921293015.1). NCBI lineage: Eukaryota > Metazoa > Mollusca > Gastropoda > Trochida > Trochidae > Phorcus > Phorcus lineatus. Next base: position 21,578,104 of record OV121091.1, on the reverse strand, counting down.
GAATTCATTTCAGGTAACATTTCTAGTTTACACAACTCGGAACAGGCTAAATAGTTAAGAAAATTATTCTCGTCTACATTATAAATTAAATCATTAGTAAAAACGGCACGATCTTCACAGATATATTTCTTCCTACATTAGATAACCTAGCCAAATATTGATCAAATTAAACTTGCATGAGAAAACTAATGAAATGGTAAGATAATTTCAATCTTACGCTACAATACTATAATAGACATCAAGTTCGGTGGAGAATATCTAAACAATTAGTTATGTCTTCATGAAAATACAATAACAATATATATATGAGAATATAGTTATAGATAAACGACTCACCTGAACTATACTGCATCCTCCTCATCCAGGGATAAATCTGAGGTGGGGGAAAATTCTCCCGGTGGGCCGAGTTTTGATTGTGCTGTGTCTGTCCCGGGGGGTGAGGTGATGCTTGCTGAGGGGACTGGTTTTCGTGGCGGGAGGGAGGCGAACCTGTGGAATGAGCTGAGTTGGGCCGACTGTCATCTAAGCTTGTGTTAAGTTGCCCGTTGGGGAAATACCCTCCGTTTGAAGCAGACGAACTGTTTCGGATATCGCAGTTCCGATCCGAGCTCATAGGGGGGTTTGTCGTCTGCTGAAGATGTGGGGGTGAGGAGCATGGGCTAGAGGCGGGGAGGTGGGTGAGCCGTGGGGTGGAGTAAAAGTCCCCATTCTGATGCTCTATCCTGTCGGCCCGATTAGCACTGTATGGGTATCGAGAGGCAAAACTGGAATACACGCTACCCGTATGATAATTTCCAGCTCGCTCGAACGTCCCTTCCGTGCATGTTTCTAAACCGCCTGTTTGTCCATAACATGTTGAAAGCGAGTTAACAAAATAGGAACTCATCAGTATGGAATAATATAGGATCGTAAAACTGTCCCTTCCGTCAGACGATGTAGAGTCGAGAATGAATTATGATGATTCGCTTTGGAGCTTTGATTTCACGCTAGAATACGGTTGTCGCACTGAAACGAAACCAAAGATGTCACGTGATTAGTCCGTCCAATCAGACGTCGAGGGTGCTATGAGAGGTGAGAATGTCAGAAAAGACTGATTTGAATAAGGCTTGTGCATTATTGCAGTTTTGAATGGCCCAAATGTGAGATGAATTTAATGTTTTTATCATTAACCCTAAGAGTTTCCTTTTAAGAAGATATTTCTCAGGTTTTCTTCACGTGAAATTACATTTTGAATGAGAATTCGTTATCGAGGAATTGCTATTCTAAGTCAATGCGATATCTATCTGGAAGGAATCACTTTCATACGGGTTTGTCATGATAAAATAAACGACAATTGATAAGTGCGAGATAAGGAAGCTGTGTTTTAAGGCTTGAAGAAATATCAAGATACAAGAGAGAATAGAATTATAGGCCCAGCCTTCTATGACGCTATGTTAATGCGATTCCAGTCAATACATAATATAGAATTTCAAAAAGCCATTTCCATTGCATTAATATTTCAATGAATAGAAATGTGAAAGTTCTAAGATGGAGATTTTGAGGGGTAGCGTTTCGTTAAATGAACATGATATATGTCGTATCATAACATGTATAAAAAGCTTTTTAGTAAAATTCATTGTTAGTTTTCTTTTGTCCATGAACATAAAAAATTAAATAATTTACAGGAATGGTGGTTTTAATTACAAGGTTCAAACATTGAGATAATACTTTATGAAATCGAATTTATACATGCAATTTGAACTTAAAAACAAAACTATATATGGAAAACTTGCGCAAATTTGACAAAAATATACAACATGTAATAACACTTTCTTTGACATTTTACAACTTCAAATATGAATTTAAATATAAAAACCTGTTCAATATATATGAAAATTGTTTGTAATAATAATGAATGGGTGATGATAATTCTAGAAAGACGATTCGCCTATGAAGGTCCAAATTAATATTCCAAGGCAGCTTTGCTCTTATTAAAGCCTCAACGAAGTCCTAGAAAGTAATATCCCCAGTTCCAATCGAAATTCTCATTATAAATATGATGTTGAAACACACACACTTATGGAAAATTTGAGAAAAGTAATAAATATTGGTAATAAATGATTCGAATCATGAGGAGACATTTCTAAAAAGGAAGAAATTCGCTTCAAGTTTTAGCTAATACATTCAAGATATTGGCGAAATACGAGCCGGCAATATATCACAACAATGGATAGACCGCTATTTACACCCAACGTTCGCTTAACAACTGGAAGGCAATATAGATACGCTTATGTGCCATAAACAATGTCCATTGCTCGCTGATATTCTCTCACGACGCTAGCTTGCCGCGAGCAAGGCGGGAGATCGCGCGAGGCAGAAAGTCCGTGCAGCAGCCGTACCGTGAAATACACGGCGTGTCAGCAACGTACATTGTACATTTCACATTGTATGTTCCCTTTACATGAAATCGATTTGAAATTTACATGAAATGTTTTTGCTAAACATCTAGCTTATTTCGACTGCTCGAGAGATAAAAGGAATGATAAAGAATTTACAGACAATCCATCATAGATCATGCAATTATCAATGATAAAGTATTTTGTTTATGACTAAAAGTAAGTATCTATTTGTTTCTATAGCTTGAAAATAAAATTTGAAAGTGGTATAGATATTTGTTCGAAATGTCTGGTTGAAGTCTCAAGCATTCTTATCGTAAATATTATTTTCTAGCTGAATCACGCCACAAAATTAAATTAAACTGTTTGTTTTCCAAGAAGGTAAATTCCAATGTGCTAGTAGCCAGGGGAAAAAATGTCTTGTAGTCAATTTCAACGGTCTATTAAAGACTGTTCTTCTTTGCTTTAATAATTCAATTGGATTGTCAAAATGAACATTAATAATTGCTCTTAATTGTTTTATATTCATCTCTGATTAATGTCAAGTACGATATGAGTTATGAACCGGGATACACATCTTCGGGAGACGCGTCCTGTCTTGATTATAATAATGCATCCGGGTAGAGGGCGATAAAATCGTTCATATGAATAAATGTTCAATTTCCCAATTTTAGCCCGTGTTTTCTCTTCACAACAATCGCAATAAATCATGAAAATCGTGTGAACCAATTAACAGGCTGACCATAAGGTTAGGTCAGGGATTTGCCGATAATTTACAACCCTGACTCGAGTGGCCCAGATTGCAAAATGTTGATATCATCTGACGTGTTCAGCAGTTCTATCACCGATCTTTGCTAACTATGTTTACATGTTGGTGTTGTCCATTTCAAAGTGTCACTAACGAGGTGGCGATTGCGTGAGACCTATTGGAGGTGTTGATAACAAAGGGGGACATTTCGGGGGTCCGAAAATCACCGAAGGGGGCAACTCGCTCGCGTGGAAGCGAAGTGGAAAGATATTTGAAGAGATAGTGTGAAAAATAGCACCGTTCATTATCAGTGTTAGCCACTGTTCGTATTTATCTTTGTTAATGTAACGAAAAACTCATTTCAATTTCACGCTGGTCACGATGTGACTGATATTGATTATCCATAAACATCGACTACCATTTGTTAGTTGTTCGTCCGGTTGATCAGACAACGCTGTCTTCTTGTCAGCTACATATTAGGTTGTTGACAATATCGGGATAAGAGAATATTTTAAACTTATATATATTAATCGTTGATATTCATTTGTCAAGAAGATCTATGTGACAGGTTTTTTTCTTTGGGAGTAACACACTGACAGTTGAAAATGTCGTGTGAATATTTCATTACTAGACAGAAGAATTAACACTGAATCTAATCCTTTTAAATATAACATATAATCGTTTATACATACCATATGCTTGAGCACGTATGAACCAATACAAATATATGGGTAGGAATAAATCATAATAAGTTTTTAGATTCAATACTGTAAATTTAGGCATTGTTTTCTTGAGAAATTTGGTGTGTTTTCTTTTATATCAGACGTTAGTTTACAATGGTCATGGAATTATGAAAAGAAATCTGTTCCTTGCGGATCCGTTACATCCTTTCCTTTCTTTGTAACTCAAATTTCACATTCAAAACCGATTTTCATTTAACAACTTCACTAATAAAAACAAGAAAAGAAGGAACTCTTCAAAGCAGATTTTCGTTTAAAATACATCAACTGTGGTTCATTGCATCGTTTAAATAAATATTAAATTTAACAGCGTCTCAATTATTATCAATATGCACTGCCATAATATTTCAAATGAGCCTTGTGGCATTTTGTAGTCAAATAATTTTGTTTACATGATATATATTTATTTTGTTGTAATTTTATTCAATCCTCTTATAGTTTTTAATTTCATTTCTAATGAAAATTTCGAAAGTATAAAGTCTATCTAAATTGACCCTCTTTGGAAAGGTTTTTGCTGGAAACGTTTTTGTGACCTACGATAAATATGAATACCGCGAAAATGGCCATAGCATCTATTGTAAAACGTTTAAACATTATACATGTAAAAGGCTTTCTATGCTCATCCATCGCGTCATCTATTCGTGTTCACATACCTATTTTACTCATAATTTCTTCATTAGGAAACAAAGCGATTTTGAATATGACAGCTCGGTCTATTGCTAAACACAAATGTAGCCAAACAATATGATTGCGTGTCGAAGTTACTTAATAGAAAACATTAAGCACATATAAAAACTTGAAAAAAGGCATTATCCAGTCTATGTTTTCACTTCTGTAAATACATGATATATATTTCATCACAGGAATTATTTACCATGTATATTTGAACTACTGAAAATACTAAAAATCCTGTTCGAATTTAATGCCGCAATGTAAATGATATTCGGCATGAACATCACAACATCGGTTTTACGAAATGCAAATGATCAAATATAAAATAAGTAATTATACTATATTCTACTGTGGTAAAGAGGCACCAAGTTTGCTCCATGTACGCGGCTTACAACAATGTGATCAAAGGTCCTAAAATAAATCCATATTTAACGACACTCAGATTAATGAAGATAATGATAACTTGAATTATGGTTAATCTTTAATCTAAAGAGGTTTCTATTGCAAGTACTTCAAGCCTGTTAAGTCCAGCCAATGAAAGTCCCAGTAAACTACTGGCTCAAGGGCCGAAAGCTTTGTTCTAAGTTGCCCACTACAGGAGGGGAGCGCACCCAATAGACAGTCATTGAGATGAAATTGACGCTCATCAATTTCAAGACCAGAGATCTTCCCCTAAGAGCAGAATCTGATATAAAACGCATCAATGGCGACATTGACAATACCCAGGCTACTGTGTCTGTATGGCAACATTCAAATCATTCTGAAATTGAGTGAAATTGAAAACCCTAAACAAACCACGATGAAACCGACACGTGCACATATTGATGAGTCTGCTATAGGAAATGAAATAAGCACCGAACGTCTTGAAATACATCATTCTGGTAAACTTTACCTTGGAGGCTTCTTCCTATTGAATATACAATTACTTGGAGAGAAGTACTTGATAAGGTGATGGAACCGGACGACTTTTTCTTATCGCAGCACTTTGCGTTTTTTTCCTCCAATGTCCTACTAAAATGTCACGCTTCCTCTTCGACAATTTAAATATTTTTTATTCTGCTTAATTTTTTCACATTTTCTGTGCAAATAAGAATTTCACTGTACTTACCAGTTCATACTTTATAGAGATCGTACTGTGGTAAAAATAGTTGACGTTTATTTGTTAAATAGTGTGTTGTTTATTTACCTGGACCTGTCTGTCCATCTATATACAAAATCGATTTGATTGTGCTCCACACTATGACATAATTAATATTTTTACAAGTTCATACTTTAATAGGGACCGTAAATGTAATGAGGTATTATTTAACGTATACTTGTTAAATTATGTTGCTTATTTACCTATAGATTTGTCTTTCTGTCCAGTTATACACATTTCTTGATTTGATTAAACTTTACACTGTCATAAAATAGAAAACAACCATTATCAACTTTATTAGATACATGTCTACCTTTTTAGGCGAAGGTTCTTGTTTTCATCTTAAACGCACTAGTGCACACCAATATTTCTTTAACACAACGAATGCACAGATACTGCATATCTCTCGATATTATTCAAGAACCTCACTCAAATAATCTACCTCGTAAGTTATTTAACGAACATTTACGTATTCAGGTAGTAAGGTTGATTTTTAAAGACCGGAAGTATTTAATGTTACGGTACAATAAATCCGCATGAACTACGATATCGGAAATATTAAGATTTTGCTTATAACCAAAAAAGCGGAAACGGCAGCCGCTTTGGTCAATCTAATAGCGATGCTAAAGCTGTGTTATTAAGTCGGTTTATTTACAACATTGCTTTCATAAAACATAATCCATTATTTGTTCTCAGTTCAGAGTTTAGGTAAATTAAACAGCTGCACATAATAAGTGTTCAGCCGCTTTCAAATGTCTTTAATTTATCCGTTTTGTGCACAACTAACCTTAGATTTGTTATATGTCCAAGCCGACAGCGGCTGTCTAAATTTTTTCATTGTTGATTGCAGGTCAATTGTGAAGAATTTTAAGTATTTCATTGCATCGATAGAAAGCTTAAGTGATTGTATAAGTCCTCTTAAACCTTAAAATAGCCAATTTAAACCGTAAAAGCGTGCACTAGTGCCTTTAAGCATGATAAAGAGTCATTTATGTAATAAGAATATTATATTCAAGTTTTCAAAACCATGCACGTCTCCCTTGCAGTGACACAAGCACAGTGCTATTCACATTGGTGGTAAAGGTTATAGAATAATTTAGTGTACTGAATGACCTTTTCATAAACTAAATTAATGTTGTTTATGTGTCATTGATAATTGTGAAATATATTCCATGTATTTGCCAAGTAGTAATTGAAGTTCTACTTTATTTCTAGAAGATATTTTTAGAAATGTAAATTTTTCTCTCATTGAATTTTATATTATTCAAAGCTTTTTGACATATTCATATTGATAATAAAAACTGTTTTAAAACAGGAAAGGTATCTTATCTTAAATCGAAAACGTTGACAGACATGTCTTCATTCTAATCATCAAATATTCACTAAATTTATTTTATCATATGAATACTCATCATCTAATAATGATATATCAATAGAATATATACAAGGACATACTTTTATATACTTTTATCCCACAAATTATCATATAATAATCATATTCTACATTTTACATTTTAATGGGAGGTAGCACGTTTTTTGAAAGATCTATATTTCTTTAAATTTTCATTAGTTTATGATAATCATTAGTTCATGCAAAATATATCATCTTCAGACGGTCAAAAAAGCTCATTACTCATTTGTATTCGTACAGTAAATAATCAAGTATCAAGCAATAACCAATGGCAGCTATTTTCTGAAATCATTTAAAGTAGAGTTATGAAATCGAATAGTTTAACCAACAATGCCACGTTCGTTCAAAAACTGCTTTTTTATTAGAAAACATTGTCTTTCGATTGGAAACATTTATTTTCGTTTTTGTGAGATCACTTCATTTATCTAAAAAACGTGCTACTACCCCTTTTACATTGTTCGAGTCATTACACAGATCTAGATATCTCACTGGGGGATCTGTGAACAGTTGCATCTGGTCTCCGGGTCTGTTTATCAATCACTCGCATGACAGCATATGTGCTCTTGTCAGTGCTTTAGGAAAAGTAAGAACATTTTCCAAGGTTTAAGCATTTTCCTGGGCCTAGAAAAATAACCGGCATAGTTACAGCTTATTTGGAAAGTATGTCTCTCTTCAGACTTTATGCAAATAATCTGAGACATTTAAAAAAACATTGTTTTCTGTGCTAATCTTTTTGTACTTACAGAATTTCTAAAAGAAATGTTCAATAATAAAATAAGACAATTCCAATCGATTTAAATAACCAGGAATAGGACTTGCAATATTTTGTTTGTTTAATGGGTATATAAGAAGAATTAGCGCCATGAGCGGGTACTAGTACCTGGAGACTAGCGCCCTTTATGAATATCCATTATTATTGTTATTATTATTATTATTATTATTATTATTATTATTATTATTATTATTGATAAAATAAGTTTCCTTCGACCTTAATTTCAAATGTTGAAAACGAAACCGAATGTAATAAAATGTAAACACTTATCATACCTAAAACTCTAAACGTACCCTTTATTTTAGTTTAGATATTTATATAAAAAAACTAAATAGGAATTTCACCTTACTACCAAAGTTTATATTGATTTAATAAATTTCCTGTTCAATTAATGTACGTTTTTGAACTTTGGCCAATGGGGAAAAGAATTCTTTAGTGGAATGTTACCAATAGCATTTTAACACGCAGAATTAATCAACATAGGAAAGATAGATAATTGATGCGCGTCAAGGTAATTCAAATATAGATATGGTTGCCAATTTCATTCTCAATAAACGATTTATGAATGAAATACATGTATATTAGAGTCCAACAGTTAAGGTTGTTACAATATTTCATCGTCGTCAGTTGATTAATCAAACAACGTACAGTAGTATTATATATAATACTGACATATAGATATATTATTAAAAAGTACATATTGACTCTATTGACTCTTGCTTATTGTCCATAAAAACGAATTTATTTAACTTGAACTTTCAAAACAGGAATCGCTACATTTTACCTAAATTATACAATGTAAAACACAATATAATGTTTAACAAATATAATGAGGTTGACATAAATCTATTGTCCCGAAAACCTCTCTAGAAAAGTATAAGAAATGCCAAAGTGAAAAATGACGTGTTTCATATCATCTATGAAACCAGTATTTTTCATAACCAAGTTTTGAATGTAATGTATGGGAAACACAAGAGAAAGTGCTCTTAAAACTTTCTTCTTTAGACGATGTATTTGTCATAGTTAAAGAGCTCATCTATATGATATACAAACAGAACAATCTTACTCACTGCTTCAACCCCCAGTGCAGACAGCTAGTAGAAATGTACAACTGAAATCGACACGAGATAGAAGAGACCCTCGCCTGTCAGTTTGAAAACGAGGCCTTCGGGACTGCTATACACACTAACGAACCGAAAAGTACAATTTTAAAAACTGTTGTGGGAAAAGACGTCTACTTGAAACAAACAACTATCAATTTACTACATTTTTTGGTGCCTGTTTTGGTTAGATTGTAAACGGGAAAAAGTATAAAATATAAAACTAACCTTTTAATAAATAGTCGTGGTCAGTGTTAACTTTTTTGGTATTCTTATGTACCATATGGCGGAAATTATGTATTTTATTATAACGGAAAGTAGCGAACAACTATTTTCTATCACGTTTAGTTCAGCGTTGTTTCTTTGTTAGATTGCATCTTTATACTAATGTGTATTAACATAGCGTTTAACCTGATATTTTCACATCCTAACTTATTGTATCGTGCGGTGTCAATGTGTCCATCAAATTTCACAGGTAAATTGTTACTCTTGTACGAAGTTGTATTTGACAAACAAGTCACCATTTACAGAACTGCTTTATTTGTAATTGCATTTCAAAGATGGAGGAAATACATACTCTATCAGGTTGAGCGAGATGAACAAGTAATCGTTTGCTAAACTGCTGTGTTCAGTATTTACATTATTGTTTGGATAAATTTCCTGTAGGAGGAGTATTGTCGCTATAATCTCTGTATGATCATAGTAAGAACTTATAAAGGGGCACAGAGTATGCTGTAGGAGTCAAATATGTCAAACTTCATAAAAGGTGTTATTTTATTCAGAAGTAGTGGTTGTTTCAGAAAATCAGAATACTAATACTTATCAGTCCAGTATAGTGACAATAAACGGGTTAAAGTCGTGATTTGTGATCGAAAACCGGACAGAGGTGCGAGCCAATGACTCAAACGTAATTTCGGAAACTTAATTACAACAGACCCAAATACACTAGCTTTAGAGTGTTAAGTAAGTCATCGAACTAATGTACACGTTAATTGGGCACAGAATGTCGAATTTTAACGTTTGCAGAGCCGTTTTCCAATTATCTTTGAAAACAGAAAATAGAGATTAAGATGCAAGTTTAGGGTGGCGATTTTCACTTGACTCAGGTCCTTTGACTCATACTTAAGTCACATTGAAAATCACGAAAAATACTCTGTGTCACTTTTAAGAAAGTATTTCGTTCAGTGTTACGATGCTGTGAGATCATAATTTCACATCGAAAACTATTCATGCCATTTCCTTGACCTATCTGAATGTAATGAACATGGTGTCAACAACTGATTTGACTTTAATCGGAGAATATACACGATATTATTAGCCGGTTAATGAGAGTCCATATAATGTTTCAACTTCTAATCAGCGGAACAAAAATGCGGGTAATATTATAAATATTTAGTAATTATCGCAAATATTCAATATCTAAGGCAACATTTTTAATAAGTACAGGGCAATATTAAACACGAAATTCTAATGAAACTTATTTCAAATGTAAAAAGCTGTTTGTGGAATGATATTACCAAAAATGAAAAATGATATATTCAAGCATTCGACTATGAAGTAAGCCCCGATACACGTTATCGTTTTAAGTTTTCATTTATGTTTTACAATCGAACAACACTAACAATGTCAGCAGCTTTATTTTAATTTTGATGGCAAAATTTAATCTTATCACTCTCCTATCATTGAATGTGAATTAAAATTTTACCATGGTGTTACAGTTTGTTATCAGGTGCTGTCTTTAAGACATTATAAAATGATGATTCGACAACATCACATGCAGGTAAAATGAAACTTCCCGTACAGACTGTATAGTACCTAATGAATTCATATAAAGCTTATAATTGTTTTACTAAGTTGAATACATATCTTACATGTTTTGTCATTGTGATAAATGAATACATAGATATCGATTGATTTGTTTATATCAAATCGTATATATTTTGCTTTTAAATTATTTTACAATGTTAATTTCTTGTAGTTGGCAATGGGCTACGATGCATTATTTCTTTTCATAGGGCTCTAGGAAATACAACCGCCATTACACAAATGTCGCAAGAGGATGAGTGAATAACATTCATCCGGAGAACAAGCATCCAAATATTATCATAGTCAAGTAAATACTTATTTCAGAAATGCAGATTTGATGATGGCACTCACTTAAGAGAAAATTTCAGAAATTAAAACATGGTACCAGATGCGGGCTCTTTGGGAAATTGGAGATACTGCTTCATTTATATGATTTTGTTATGCTTATATAACTTTTTGTCATCAACTAAAATGGCTGTTAGCATAGCTCAATTATTTTATACATTAAGTTTTAGAGTCTAATTCCCTGCCCTATGTAGAGTTTTGTAAATAAATCTTAAATCATGAATCTTTGTTATAAAATAACAAAAAAGAAGTGATTTTAAATTCCAGAAAACGAAATATTCTTCGGAAACTAGAATATATGATTTCAGAAACTGAAATTGCCTCACATCTGAGAAGCGTTGATGTGTATCTGTGACATGTATATGCTAGTTTATGAAGCAACTAAGTGTGGAGAACTATAGAACAGAACAATGAGTGAAACGTGCCTCTGAAACAGTATGAAATAGATGGGGCTGATGTTTGGGTCTAGCACCCAATGTAATTATCCCGAGATTTCTGGATTACACCCTCCGTCTCAGTTACCCCCGTTACTTAAGAATGTTCGTACGGCTACCGTAAATCTGCCAAAAGAAGATTCTTGTGATTCTAGACAAATTTGCCGACAACTCAGCCGGGTGTCGTTAGCGTTGGGGCATAAAATGTACAAATGTTTTTGTCGCTTTCGAGAAAACGTCGACACGGATGAAACAGTGTCAGGACTTGACACGAGAATGCAAAGTAGTTTTGGTCTACTTACAATCCACAAGCCTTTACATCGTACCTCTCATACCAATGTCTCCCTTCCCCTCCCCCTCCATCCCCCACGTTGTGTGTCCCTTTTTGTACCACGTGTTTGCCTCCAACTCAGTTAGGTCTTTCCTAACATGTAGTGGGTACCATAGGGTGTTTTCCTCCTAGGTATAGTTTATTCCTAATCACTATCCATATGTACCACGGTATCTATACCATGAAGCATGCTTCTGAAATTTCTTCAGGAAGAGATGAATATACAACTCACTGTCTTCATCATTCTTCACAACCTGTAACCTCAGATTCGACCCCCCCCCCCCCCCCCCCCCCCCTACCATCCCCTATCACCTCATGTTTTCCCCTCCGCCCAAGCTCTTTGTGATATCTTGTACGAGGGAAGATACAAGTCACTGTCTTCTTTAACCATTTGGCCCCCACCTGCGTTCGGTATAGTTTATAGTTTGGATGTTTTGGGACGAATGCTAGCTTTCCCTGTTTTCGAGATGATGTTCTGTTTGTACACATGTTTGTAGCTGAACCGTTGGCTATTACAACACGGGAATGCTTCCACATCTGCTGTGGTTTGTATTTCAATCTACGTGACACGGTAACGAGCCGTTTTCAGAATTTCAGCAACGAATGCCTCTTTGCACAAACGGTTACTTTTCGAATCAACAGTGGCTTCCCCGCAGTGATGGATGGGAGCCACGCTGGCTGCCTGACAAGGAGTCTTCACAAGTAGACAGAAATCAACTTTTTCTTTCTTTGTGACTTTGTTATTATTTACCTTCTCGCTTTCCCTCCTGTATTATCAAGCCCGTCGGAAAAACAAACAAGGACATGCTATTACTAAAGAAATAACGACCAAAACAGATCTCAAAGGGCTACGGATGGTGAAGATGTGAAACGATTCCCCATACGAATACGACACATGTCCAGATACCAAGTTTTAAATGGATTCTAGCTCGTTTGAGACAACTTAGATAATCTTGTAACTGCTTCAACGGTACAAAGGTCGGACAAGGCATCTAATGGACGAAGCTGGTTACATGTCAACGCATCTGTGAGTTTCATCCACGAACTAAACCTACTTGATATAAGTCATTAATCTCCGAGCACACCTGGCCAACCGAAATTCGTGTCCTGGATCCTATTCTGCTTTAAGTTTTCCACAAAATAATATCTATATATTAACACAAAACGATATGTGTGTCCTCACCAAATATATTTGTCATCGTCCTGTTGGCAGAATTGCCGACACAGCAATTACCTGTTTAATCATAAAAATGATTTATAAAGAGTATCATGTGTCCGAGTTTCGATTAGTGTGAATGCAAATCGTTTTCCTATTAATTACAGCCTCATAATTGATAAGATGAAGTACGGGATGATTACTTGTTTGTATTCTGAATACGGAATGAAGAATGGCAGGTTTTTAGAATATTCAGTTAAATACAAAAATCTAGTACTGCGTTGTACATGAGATGTCGTTTGATGGACAACTCAAAGAAGTGTTTTAAGGAAACTCTACCAACTTCTAAGCTCTTTCCTCCTCCTAAGAGATGGGACCATATTTGGTCATTAAAGATTTAAAGATATTCACTTTAAGTACTTAAAAATAAGTAAATGGCGATCATTCTGACGAGGAAATGGACATTTGGCTTGATGTCATAAGCTTGCTGCTTCGATAGCCACTTTAGCCATTACCTTAATACACCATTAGCTATTGTATATAAATGGTGTTCTGTGATTTGTTTAACTTACGATGTTATGATATCTCCCATTTAAAATACGAACACATGTTTAAAAAGTGAATCAGCGTATTGAACTAGAATTCTCCTAAATCCACGTTTCTTGAATTCATATTTTGACATCCAGCTTTCTGACTCTGAATTATCCGCTTTCATGATTCAGTTAGCAAATCTATTCAAACCAATGATGTCATTGTAAAAAAGCCCTACTTCATGAAAAACATGTTATTACAAGTACGTTGAAACCTTCATGAAAAAAAGCGATGTCATTGTATTTAACTTCGGTCACTATGCTTAACATCATTATTTCAACCGACTTCAATTCGTTAGTCTTTTCCTTAGTCAAAGATTCCAATCACACTACTTCGTTTATGCCTATTTAAGAAACATTTGTCAACACCAGCTAAGCCTTCTAGAATATTTGTACTAAGGCGTTCAAGCGAAAACCATCGGCCACGAAGTCGAATTTACCCAAGCCAAAGCAACATCGCCTATTACAGACCCATAGCTTGGAACAAAAACCCAGTCACGGGGGACATTCGAACATTTCTTTGGAGATTTAAGCATTGTTCGGCCCGTTAGAAGAGGGAAATATATGACCCATTTGGGAGCCATTCGTCTATTGCTCTCTTTCACGATACGTCGTTATGAAAAATGACGGCATGCGGGCATGTAGCTATGGCTAGTGATTTTTGTCTTAACCCGTAATAAAATTTGCCCTCTTGCATTGATCGCTTTGGAACGGGATCGGCATTTGAAATTGTCTGTCATCATTTCGACTCTGGCACCTGTCTTTGAGAAAGGCTTAATTATGTAGATTTATCTGGAAATCGTTGTTAGTTTATTTGATGGTTACAATATTGTTTAAATGACAGCTGCAGTGCGAAAATTCATGAATACATTGTTATTGTGATTTAGATATGCTTTGATATTGTACTTGTGTTAATTCAACAGGATATTCTTGACAAAAATTAACTTTCAAATAATTGTATTTGAAACTGCGCATTTGTTGAGCACGCCCCTGTTGTTTCACGCTTGGGTAGATGAAATTATAGTGAAGGTGATTTTCACACCATTCCATTTTAAGTACTGTTAAATTAAATGGTTTTTAAACAATACAAAATTTAAGAGGATTGTATTCACATTGTCTCACATTCCATATATATTTCCATGAGTCTTATACAATGTCTTTCAACATAACCATGGCACATTCAACTATTTAAGTATTACTTATCATTATACTAATCATTAGGAGGTAGTGTTAATGTCATGAAAAATATGAATATATATCGAGTATAACTGTGCATGTCAAAGCAAGGAGTTATACATGAAAAAGACTTATGCATTTACATTAAGTATCCCTTCTATCAATTTATGTCGGTCATTTCTGAGAAAACGTTTAAGGACATTCATAACATTGAATACCATTTGATATTTAATATTAAAGACTTACATTATTAGTACAAGGTATGAATAATCCGATGTAACAAACTGTACTTTGTTAACTCCTGGATAGATTTATAATTTTATTTATATCTTCTTTTCTTCTTACACATGGGAGAGTCAATAGTGTTATTTAAAACCCAAAAATAACGAAATAATTGCTTACGTATGTTTAAGTTGACTTACTAGGATTGGTATTGATACAGATCCCTGAAATGTCGCCTCAATTATTAATATTTAGCAACATTATCAATATCAGTAACTCTCATAATTGCATTGCTTAATGCCATTTGATAAATAAATGCCATTATCTAAATAGATATATTTTTTTTCACATAATGTCATCTCTATCTTAATCAGTTATGGTATCACTCTCTCAACACTTTGCGACAATTGACGAATCATTGTCTTTAAGCGTGCTCGTGCTATAAAATAAAAGAGATTTCTTTGATATATTGGGTTACATCATTATTGAAGATCCCCCCAGAAATGTTCTGAATTGTAGGCGAATAATTGCTTATTTTGTACCACGATATCAAATGATGTAATAGTTGAAATTTAGTATCATTTAACAATAAACAGGCTAAGGGACCGAGAACTCTTGTTGGTTTCATATATATCGATTTAAATGTTCATTTTGATATTATTTTGATATACTTGATACATCTTACAAATTCAAAGCTCAAAGCATAAATCAGCAACTAAATACTGTAACTATTAAAGATAACAAAACTGAAGTGAGAAAATAATCGAATCAAGCAAATACTCAATCGTCATGAAAGATAATGGTGTAAGTTGAATAAAACTACTCGTTCAAAACGCAATAAGAAATAAAGTGACTTCAATCAAACAAATCTTACCTGCAAATAAACACATTGATAATCCGAAATGAACCGAATAGGTTAACGTATTATCGGGTACTGCTAATGAACATGCGTTCATAACGTTATATCGTCCTGTGTACATTTACACGTCGGGTTGTAAATCAGCTGTTGATTTCCTGATCTGACATAACTCGTCAATTTGACCCTATGGCATCCAGCCCAGCGTAACCTCCGATCCCCCTTGTCTTGGCGAGCCTGGGGCTGTGAAATCCCCTCCGTCAATTTCCTAGTTTGTCTATTTCTCTAATCTTCGCACGTCGTATATGTCTAATTGTCAACCTGCTATTGACTCATGTTAATTTCAATTAACGATCCTATTGTAGTGCTAATAAAATATTAGTGATGACATTTATCTCTATTGTCTTGCGGAGATTTCGCCTGATCATCGTTTGTATATCTCTTGTGTGTTGCCAATGGCGTGTATATTTCGTCCTGATCTACTTGATCGCGCTTTGTCGATCTCATTGATTGCATGTTTATTACCCTGAGTGTATGTTCATTTCACTCGGCATGATTTATAGCTGAGTGGCAGTTTATTCGCTATAGAACATGGACTACCCTGGAGATTTGCCTAGTGTTGTAGGTGTTGCTAATGTTGTAAAATCAACCGGGTATGAAATCGACACCATTAAATAACAAACGAGTTAGGCTGGAAATGAACGAGTATTACATCCGATCGAGTAGGACACATCAATATGCATTTTATGGTGACTGAAATTCACAAGAGTAAAAGGCGCCTTTTCCAAGTCGCACCTAAAACGAAATACTTTCCTCGACATATGTGGTGATGATGAATATATTTAAATTTTCACAATATATATGCATAAAAGATTTCCCGCGGACATGAAACTGCTAGAAGCGTCAGCGTCTATGAAAACCTTTACGGAAGGGTTTTATATCCCAAATAATTAATGGATAAGATTTTTAAATCAATGAGATTTCCAATTCCAACAATATAAAGGTTATACTCATGAAGCTTAGATTTCTAAAAATATGAACAAATAAAAACCGTTTTCTCGTCGTCGCCTTCATTACTAATATCAAAGGAAATCAAAGGGAGTTAAGCCATCAGATCACAGGTCCAAGCCCCGGATATTCTGACAGCATTCATTTAAGTAGATTCTCTCATCGATGAAAACATCAAAGATTTTCTGATATACCCAAATGTGAGAGGTTGCAACTAGAGCTTATTGTCACCAAGGGGGTCGGTCAATTATTGCAATTTTCTGTCGGCCCAGCGCTGGCTTGTTACAGTACATGCGTGGTGAAAGAGTAACTAATTTATCATAATGCTTAGGTAAAATAACAGGATCTCTCTGTCTCGATATATCTATTTACCAAGATACTTCCTGAGGTGCTAACTGATTTTTTACCAAATCTACAATGCAGTTTATATCATTTGAAACGAAGACACGCAATGGAATCGTATCACGAATTGATTATTGTTATCAAAAGTCAGATACATATGAAAATTACTACTTGTCTATAGCTTTTCTAAATCACTTTAGTATTTAGTTGATGATTAAACGCATCTTATAATCACTAAAGAGTAATAAGTAGTCTTGAAAATTTTCAGTTTAAAAAAACATATGAAATTTAAAAATAAATTAAAACATTTACAGGTTGATGGTGTAAAATGGACAAATATGGGAAAGGTTTGAAAGACCTGCCCGGGAATTTTCCGGGCCAGAGAGCAATGTGGTTTTAGCGAGGGCAATTGAATTTCTATGGTCATTAACCCGACTCGGGAAAATTTATGTCTTGCTCCGGCCTCGCTACTCCTAATGGCTACTCCCATCGTCCGAAGCTTGACCTGTGGCTGAAAGCAATGTAATTGTAGCCCTGCAGTATGGCAAGAGCTTTCTCTAACACTGGTGAGGAGGATTCACAGAATGGATTAGAAGGCGATTTTATAGGCTTAATATTACAGAAGTCGCTCTCTTCGTGGGATTAAATGAAAATAAAAACTAAGCCCCCTCTGGGGAATGCACTCACGGCGGAATGATAAATAGAAATCAGTATTTTATATCTCCCGGAAACATACCATAAAGTACAGTAATGTTTCAACATCATTACTTCATCGAAACACGAGTTTTTACCCCAGAACTGATCGTAAAGCGTCCTTTTTCATTTGTCTAGCTTCCGTTGTGACGCCGTTTTGGGGATTTTTTTCTGTTAATGTTCTCACAGAACATACGGTGGCTGACTGAAATAGTGCATAAATGAAGTGATAATCACCCTGCCGTGAACATGTCCATCAATTTTTTCAGGGTTTTATATCTTATATATATCTTATATCTAAATCAGTATGTTCCATGTACACGACATTTGCAATTGACAATGTACATACCATGCATGTGTTGTATATGAGTAAATACTATTGTAAATATTCAGAACCTTTAATAAATTTCAATAAAATCCCTCAAAATATTCATCGAACTGACAAATTACTATTGTATCTGTTATCTTGAGAAAGCGACGCGATCTCATATCATATATCATACAATTCCTAATCATTTTCCGGTAATCGCTGACAAATGTGATACGATTCATGACAATTATGAAATATTCAAAATGAATAAATATTGATAACTGACACTTCAAAATCCTCTGGGCACGTTCAGTCCTTATCCAGCTTCTATTTTGGCATATGGTACATAATATGTTATCAACTCAACGTGGTAAATATCCAAAATTATGCCATTTTACTGAACTTCAATTTTATAAAAAAAATTCTCCTGCAGCTTTCATTTATTTTCACAAGGAAATTTGTTTTCGAGGGAGCCCCCTCAAGCTGTTTGTGAGATGAATGATATACCGATCCATCTAGGTAGATATCGCGATTGACAAATCCTTCATGGATATATTGTCGATAAGTAAAGACCGATGTATCAAAATAGTCTAGATATCATATTCTAAAATTGTTTTCGATTTGTATGTCTTGGTTCTCTCTCCATGCGCATCCTCTGTTTTGAGACATCCTTTCCATGTGCCCATGTTTGAGAGAGAATGATAAATTATATTTTCAGTGAGAGTAATTTGTTCTATTACAATGGATTATCAATCAAGTGTTAAGTCAAATTTTCTCATGATTGGGTAAATAACGTACAAGAAGGTGTCGATTAAAGATGGGAGATAAAAGCTAAGAAGACAAATAAACATTACTTTTTAAGGCGTATCGAGTGTCTAATATATTCTTTCAGAAGCAATTTGTTATTAGTGTGTTGTGTGATGTATTTTTCCCGAGGGCAATTCTTGTATTTATGTTTTTCACGTGTGACTGTTTAGATACTGTTTATTTTGTTTTGTTTATGTTGTTTGCGAACAACGGTTGCTTCAATACAGATGTCAAGCTTTGGAATACATGAAAAAATTGGATATAGGTATGCGTTGTTTATTTTATTTATTTTGTTTATTTATATATATATTTTTTTATCTTTTGGTCTTTTGTCAACTGGAGTATCTCTCTATATGTAATTTTGTACAATTATTGCTTGACCCTTTTATGCATTATGGTATAAAACAAACATTTTAACATATACTCAATGAAATATCGTTTTCGTAACCTACCGTACTGAAACTCACAAAATACTCTAAGCGCAATTGATAGCATCAGCAAAACCTTTTTACATAATCGATTTTTCAGTAAGAAATCTTAAAATTCTTTCCTTTGTGATTCAAGACAACAAAGCACTTTTCAAAATTCTAGATTTATCTTAAAGTGACACTAAATATTTTCGTTTTTTGATTTTCGATAATAAAATGTGCATAAACCTACGACTTTTTCTCATATATCTGATCTATCAGCTACCGATTCCCGAGTACATTAAGCTCGTTCACAACATGAATACTTTATAGGGATAATGTCGCGTTTTACGACCTTAGCAGACACAGTTCAAAAGGCGCTCAACGAGCGGTACGAGACATTTCTTGAGAAGAAATTTAAATGCCCTCAAGTTAATTCGGTAGCTGATTAAGCAATTGCAAGTTCTAGAATTAAAATCCGAAAAGGAAAATAAATTACATCGTGACTAGCTTGTTGCCCGCTGATAGCCCCAAATAAGGAAATCTCCCCCAGAATATTTACGATAGAGTCGATGCCATGCCGGAATCTGGCTGATTTAACGAAAATTGGCCTTCATAAATTGTCCCGGACGCATAAAACTGTCAGGAATACGGGAGGATACATGATTGTCCCAATAAAACAAACATTAAAGCTGTTGTTTCATTGAGAAATGAACGTCGATTGAGAGCAAGTTTTAGTTTGAGCCTGGGGAATTGTGAGAATATTCTTTTTATTATGTTGTGACAGCACGTTATTAATGTAACGACTTTCAGAGAAATTTGATATATTTTTGCAAGTGATCATCAATTGTCGTGATATTGGATGATCTATGGGATAAGAAGAATCCAACCAACGATTCGTCAGCTCTCAGACTATGAATTTCGGGAATTGTGAAATTCTTGAATTTTATGAATTGTGAAATCAAACATGCTAACAGCTTAACCATGTAAACATAAAACCACTTGGGAAATCAATAAAACATTTTAATAACTTGACATTTTAAAATAACAATAAACAACGAATGAATTATTCAAGTTGTGTTTATCAGCCCAATGAATATAGGTCTCGTGTTGTTTTTACTATAATTGATTGTCACTTTCAAATTAATTATTTATGAACATTGTGACGTGTCATAAATAAACAGATATGATATTAAAGAAAGAAGTGAAAGTTTATAATATCTATTAAATGTTAACATTGTGTAAACAATGATTTTATCTTTTAAAAGCAAACCCGAACACCCCGGCCATATTTAAACAAGCAATATACATCTGTGGTTCTGTGTCGATTTCATGTTCGAGTGACAGCTAGTTCATTCACTCCTCTACACTATTCAGTGCACTACAATGGTGAAAGCAGCGGAACACGGTGCTTATAAAGACTACATATTTGTATGATAATTCGGAAATGTCAGAAAATACTGAAACTCGTGTGACTTTTGAAGTGATTGTATTAAGCGTGGAATAATACACTGCAATATTGTATGAATAATGTTCTCATTTAAGGCGACGATGGGACTGATCTGCATTCTTCGACTATTAGGTGGAAACTAGCCAACACTTTGTAATAATTATTGGGACTTGGTTTCAACAAGGGATATCATATTGAAGCTGTTAGACTCTTTAACGACCACTGCAAGTGATATTGCTTTATCGATTTCCTTCTTTTAATATTTTACTCTGTCTTATAAATACCCTGATCAATGAAAAATTTGTTATATTTATTCACCATTGTTTACATAATTATTGAAATAACCGTTTGCATTGGTAGATTATTCTAGATGAAACCGACAGATACAATATGAAAAAAAATTATCATGAAACACCACAGATGAAATATTGTTTTTCTCACAAATTTACACGATTGATGTCTGTAAAATTCCTTATCTGTCAGTAAAAAACTATTTTATTCAAGCAAAAATCATCACATTTTAAATGATTAAATTTGAGGTTAATCAACAAAAATATAATCGAAAGTGCTTCTGAAAAAGTGCAATATTCTAATTAATTTCCTAGGCGTATTATTGTCAGTGTATTAAAATTCAGCTGACGGATTTTGAACGGAAACCGTTATAACAGGACGTCAATTTAGAGGCAAAGATCAATAGCAATAAATCAATTAGCTTTGTATCAGTGGCAATGCATTTCAAAATTTAGCGGCAGATGTGTTGTCTCCAAAGAAAATAATATTTCACACGACGACACATTGCACATGCGCTACAATCTCTAAATCCGCTGACTGAACGAATTTCTATTTTCATGTAATAACCGATCTTTTAAAAAAGAGTTTTTGATGGAGTAGTATTAAACAATGCGTCATTTGTCTACTAAACATCATCTCTTTTCAACCGTAGTCATATCAAATGAAGTATTTCTTTCGAGAACGACGGCGTCATGATTTACTAAAGTGAGAATTAATCACAATCAACTCGTTAATAACACGTGACGTAAACATGGTAATAATTAACATCTCGGGCTAAACAATAAAACATTTTGAAAACCATGAGAAAAACATCCCGTTAAATTAACAAGTAATACACACATTGTCACCTCGTAAGATAATTTACACATAATTTTGACTAACGAGCGATATGACTTCCTGGAAATATTACATCCACGAGAGACCAATGTCCACTATCGGTCAAGCAGTGGTCAAAGTGGCGTTAAAAGATGATCACAACACTACAGATAACCATTAACTTACCAATTCGGTAGTAAATCTTCGCCGTGGAACGATTTCTGTAGAATGAGCTTGGAGCCCAACTGGCCGCGAAGTGAACCAGGGTGAGTAGCCCGTCGACCAATCGCTGTAGTCCGGGCTTAAACCACAAGGTTCTCAGCCTGCCGTCCTACGATAAACGCCAGTCTCGTTTCAGACGTGTTAACTTTCGCAATGAACCAATCCACAGCTCTCAAAACAAAACATACACTGGGCCAATACACCGGAGCTCATCAAACCTTGGTTGTATATGCTTTACAATATTCTGAAGTCTCGGCGCCCGTTCCTAGTCCTTATAAACTAAACTGATATCTCTATTCCCAATCTTTCGGAGGAGCGCTTGATTTATATCCCCCTGCTATGTATATTTTCCTCCTCGATGATTCACTGGATTGCTAATTAAAGTAAAGTGGCCGATTCTTCTTAAAATATTAGCTTAAGCATGTCTCTTATCTTTTCTTTGAAAAGATTGTTTGGAATAATATAACTTAAATTTCCTTTGTTATAAAACTGTCTGCAGTACGCGAGATTGTATAAGTTTTAATTTTACATTTGAAATATGACATTCACATTAAAAAGGTTATGTTTTGCATAAGATGGAATCTTTGATTTGAAAAGAAACGAATGTTTAATAGATTGTCTGATTATAATTTGAATAATCAGGATGAAATTATTGCATGCATTAATGAACATCTCATGTTATTCTCTGTCATAAAATCCATTAAGAGAAGAATTTTCAAATTTATTACTTCTTTCTTGTAATATTTCAAATAAAATGTTTGACAAATTAGTTTATCTTTTATGTTTACGATAAAAAGGAGAATTATTTAACTTTACCATAATCAGATGTTACAGGGGCATCAAACATCTCTATCGTTTGATTTCTTCGGATTATGAAACAGACTAGTATGTTGAAAATATTCAATAAAGGAGGTGCCTGTACTACAACTATAAAACAACAGACTAGTATGTTGAGAATTATTCATTAAAGGAGGCTCCTGTACTATAACTATAAAACAACAGACTAGTGTGTTGACAATTATTCATTTAAGGAGGCTCCTGTACTACAACTATAAAACAACAGACTAGTAAGTTGAGAATATTCATTAAAGGAGGCTCCTGTACTATAACTATAAAACAACAGACTAGTAAGTTGAGAATATTCATTAATGGAGGCTCCTGTACTATAGCTATAAAACAGACTAGTATGTTGACAATTATTCATTGAAGGAGGCTCCTGTACTATAACTATAAAACAACAGACTAGTAAGTTGAGAATTATTCATTGAAGGAGGCTCCTGTACTATAACTATAAAACAACAGACTAGTAAGTTGAGAATTATTCATTGAAGGAGACGCCTGTACTATAACTATAAAACAACAGACTAGTATGTTGAGAATTATTCATTGAAGGAGGTTCCTGCACTTTAACTATAAAACAGACTAGTGTGCTGAGAATTATTCATTGAAGGAGGCTCTTGTACTACAACTATGAAACAACAGACTAGTTTGTTGAGAATTATTCATTGAAGGAGGCTCCTGTACTACAACTATAAAACAACAGACTAGTATGCTGGGAATTATTCATTGAAGGAGGCTCTTGTACTACAACTATGAAACAACAGACTAGTTTGTTGAGAATTATTCATTGAAGGAGGCTCCTGTACTACAACTATAAAACAACAGACTAGTGTGTTGAGAATTATTCATTGAAGGAGGCTCCTGCACTATAACTATAAAACAGACTAGTATGCTGAGAATTATTCATTGAAGGAGGCTCTTGTACTACAACTATGAAACAACAGACTAGTTTGTTGAGAATTATTCATTGAAGGAGGCTCCTGTACTACAACTTTAAAACAACAGACTAGTATGTTGAGAATTATTCATTGAAGGAGGCTCCTGCACTATAACTATAAAACAACAGATTCGTATGTTGAGAATTATTCATTAAAGGAGTCCCCTGTACTACAACTATGAAGGTTTCATATTTTCGTTTGCGACCTGTGCTACTTAAAGTCATATCAGCATCATCTACAATAAAAATACATAGTTGACTTTATATATGTTTTTCGCTATAATTTTGCTTTACATTTGTTGTCAATTAGTAATTATAACTATACATGAAATTATTTAAATTCAAGACATTTAAACAATAAGTTTCGAAGAAACATGATTTTAATTTTTTTTCTCTTGAGTAGGCCCAACTGGTACATAGGGGAAATGCTATGCTATATTGTATTGACTGTAGTGTAATGCGGCATCTTAAACAATGATAATATGAAGTTCTCTTTTTTTGTTTATATCTTATATATTTACTTCTTCCTGATAATTAAAGTTGATTTATAGAAAACAATGGTGATAGCAATACCATTTGTTGCTATCTTGATTATTTACCAAGTGTAATTCAAACAATGGTGATAGCAATACCATTTGTTGCTATCTTGATTATTAACCAAGTGTAATTTCGTTCATATCTTGACAATGTTGAAACAACTTATATACTGCTTTATGAAATGTCCTCATTGATGTCAGTGATATCAACATCATTATCAAATTATGATAAATATTTTCATGATACACTTTAATGGATCACTGTCCTCATTTATGCACAAGACGGGCACATTGTTATTGATATGACGTTAATCTAATTAACAAAAAAAAACTTATTAGAAAATATATAGCCACATAATTTTCTCAACAACTATAAATGATCACAACTAAAGGAATTCCTAGTACAGAGTATAGAGTAAGTGATCTTTATATGATACATGAATGCTATGTTTTTTCAAATAGTATCAGGAAAGGCTTTAGTTCTTAAATTGTTTATCTTGATTTAGATATTCGTATGGACAAGAAAGCACCTTCTTCTTGCTTGAAAGTCGAAAATTTAAATAACTGTTTTTTCTTTGCGAAATAAATAAAAGACAAATAGTTTCCAGTCCCAAAGAAACATGCATATAACGTAGTCAAGTAAATTAAATAACAATAATGATGAATATCATCGCATATAAGTTATATAAATTAATGTATATAAGAATATTGTTAAATTAAAGATTATTTTAAGAAGGCAACACATAAGATTTTTAGAAAACACCGTTATACTGTTCAAATCTTGATAAGAGTGGCAGATATATGGCGGAGTTCAGGCCCCGGGGCTATATACATGATATCGACAACTGATCCAAACGATGAACACGCGACAAGTGAAATAAACAATTTCTCATTTCAAGGAAAGAAGAGTGACAGGGCTTGTTAGTAGCACACGCAGTGTACATTGCAGGCGTGTATAACGAGAAGATGACTTGTCAACTTCGTTTCCGGATTAGCAGAACAAGGGTCGAATTTTTATATAACCCCGCAGGCCTTATTACGATCCTGGTTGTTTCATAAAACAGATAGAAAAAGAAAAAACTGTTTTCAAATTTGACGAGCGACAGTCATGCATGTCATCTTTGAAATGAACATGTCCAGCGCTTTGATTGGCATAATCAGTTCGTCAGCTTACATGACATGATAATGCTTGTTAGTTTCGTGTTCATTTCAAAATCACAAGTTGGAGGAACGTCGATCTAATTACCATAGTTTTATTAATGTACATATATTATTAATAAGGACTGTTTGTCACGTATATCCACATAGATCGAGTTTATGACACGATTTCCCCCATGTGATTTATGTCTGTTGAAGTTGATAGGAATTAAATGGTTATTCTACAAGCAAGGGGCTGTAATGTGTTAGTAATTAGTTATCAGAAACTCCATTAAATTGATTTTTTTTTCAAAATTGTACAGGCGTTCAACATCGTTTCAGGAGACATGAAATGTAAGAAAAGAAATTCCCTCTATATAGTGAAGTGTATATAGTGTTTGTAAACCGTCTATTTGAACAAATAAAAAAAAAATGTACAAAAAAAGGAATTTAAAACGTCAACGAAATAAACAAGGAAAGAGGAGAAAAACTTGACATCAT
Source organism: Phorcus lineatus (assembly GCA_921293015.1). Classification (NCBI taxonomy): domain Eukaryota; kingdom Metazoa; phylum Mollusca; class Gastropoda; order Trochida; family Trochidae; genus Phorcus; species Phorcus lineatus. Next base: position 21,551,935 of record OV121091.1, on the reverse strand, counting down.
GGACATTATGACGGATATCGGAGTTCAAATACCATATCTGTTTATCAATGAAATAATATATCATAATTCATATTGATAAAATAACTTGATATCTTCCTTACGATTTTGTAAGTTTCTCGGCTTCGATGCACTATAGTCCAACATGTCTTAGACCTACTTCTAGAATAAATCATGCATGGAAATTTTTCATAATTCACCGGACAAAAAGTTGTCTTTCTATATATAGATAAGCATTAATTTTAAATTGATTTTTACCGATCGTCTCTCTCATTAATGAAAGTGATGTTTACATTCATCATTCATATCATATCATATCATATCATATCATATCATATCATGCTTGTGCATTGAGTATGTATCAATGACTTTAAACAGATTAACTCTTCCTAATGATAACGAAAGTCTGCATTATGTCAATTCAAATGTCTATCAAAAGCATAATTTGGAAAACAAAAGTGTAAATAACCATTTTATTTCAAAGCAATAACTGTCACTCTTTATTTTATTAACTAGCGATCTTTTTCTGTTCTTGACAAATACCATATTTATCTCATCCAGTGAGGTAGATGTAACCACGAGTGATGATATTTAGATTTTCTACTTCACGAGATAAAACATATGTGATATTGTCAAGAAAAGAAATATTTTCTATACATTATATGATCAGATCGTTGAATTTTACCGTAATCCGCGTTTACGTTCGGTCGATTTCAGCATCATCATCATTTGTGACGTCATGAGCATTATTCTTATTCCATACATCTTTATGAAACATCACAACAGATAATAAAGACATGATGTAAAATAATTTTTTCGTCAGTTTACGGTTAATGTCAATTTGGCAGCGAGCATTAGGGGCAACTTAGGGTCGCTTTCCTTCTCATTGTAAAGGTTCTGAATTTCTTTTTGTTGAACTACTTGCTTCTTCGCTAAACTAATGACGTAGAGCGCATGCTTTTTCCCTATTTGTTTTGCAAGAAAAATTTCAGACGTTAGCTCCAGTTGAATTTTTCCGAAAAGAAAAAAGAAAGGGGAAAGAAAGCATGTAAAGTCAATGATAAATGCAACCACATATATTTCTAAAATATCGGCACAATATATAAATCTCAATATCGCAGACAAACTCTGTTTTAGTACCATATACACTGAGAAACTCCTTGAAAAATTAAAAACTCTTTAAAACTGGCCCTTAATCGCTGTTTTTCAGAACCATGTTTTGCAAAATGACTCATCTTATTCACTTAAAGGTCGTCTTGTCATTTCTATTTTTTCGTCTTCTAAGACATTAGTATCAATAATCGTGTGGCCTGAAATTCTTTAAAAATGATTTCTTGATTGATTGATGGCTAGTGACACGACAGAAAATATCTTACATGATGTGCACTTCGTTTTAGACTAAAGACGTAAACTTTCCGCTTAACTATAACCAGGAATCGTTTGAATCGAGAATGTAGATGCTATTAGAAAGTTTTAAAGACAGATTTGTCTCTTTTTATCACAATCTATTTAACAAATATGCAACACAAATATGCAGAATTCAAATAGTATATTGTTTATTGATAACATAGAAAAAACTAAAAGTGAATATCAATATCTTGTATCACCAAGAGTGGTTTAATGTTTTTTAAATCAGTGGATGTTAGTGCCAATTTAAGGTATAGAGAACATTTTTTTTCTGCTGATTTGTCATTTCAAGTGACATTTTTCTCGTTTTTCATTAATATTCGAGTTGAAAGGCCACAAGTTATCTTGTTTTTCATTATTAACTGCATTTTCATATGTAATAAATCATGCAATTTGTTCTTCATCATCACCATCGTCACCAGTATAATAATCTTCACTCTTATCATCCTCAACACCATCACCATCATCATCATCGCCCTCATCATTGAAACGTCTCGCGTCGAAACGTGAATTTGTTTAGAGTTTAGAGTTTAAAGAAGGACATTTTCGGGGAATCTGAATGAATCTGAATTTTGTTTCAGATATTTTGCTCAGGAACTTATACGGACATAAATTTAAACTGTTCTGACGTACGTTCTTGCGATGGCAAATTTACAATGCATTATTTAACGGCAAAAAACGACATACTGTTAGTTTTACGATTTCCACATATCTGTGTCCAGATCATGTATATTCAAAGGACGGTCGAAGAGTAAACTCCCCCGCATTTCTTACACGAATGTGTTTTCCAATAAATTACATCTTCCTTAAAAGTCTATGTAAAAAACAAGAAAATGGTAGTAGTAAAATAACAAGAATTCACAGAGAGATATTGTTATTATATCAATCGACAAGTAATATCTTTTTTAATAATTGATTTGTTTTGCAAAGATCTTGGCATTGACAACAAAACAACAGTGATTTGATCCTTGGTATATGTATGTCATGCTGTGATACAAGAATAGCCTTTGCAATTAATATTTAAATGTTTGCTTTAGTATACCTGCTGTTTATTATTTGAAAATAACATCAGGTATAAGTATTTACATGTCAACGTATCAAATCAACGGCCACATTTATTTACCCTAGATATCAATACATTTTAATGACCCAATGGAGCCCTTCAACAGTATTTGTTGTTTAAAACATTGACTGATGATCAACATGCTCCATCCGGGCGTTTCTATCCGATCAAAGCTTCCATGGTCCCCCATTATCTCATATAAGTTTTCGTATTGTTGAAAATTAGTAACCAAGTAAAATGCCTTAAAATCGAGCAATAATTGCATTGTCCGAAAGAGAGGAACGATGGGCATGTGCCACTAGAATTCACTGTTATCACTGATTCTCAGTGATGCATTCACACTTTCCACATAGATGTTGCAGAATATTTCTCATTATATTCACTGTTACCATTACGTAAGGTTTGAAATATATATATATAACTCATACGGACATGGTAAATAAATTTGAATTATTGAATGATTTGCAAACATTTGTCAATGGAATGAACCGTGTTATCAATTACTCCTGAAAATAGCAGTGTATATTTTATAAGGTAATGACACCTTTGTCAATGACAATGCAAATATTCGATCCCATGATAAATAGAAAATTTTCTCTTGCATGACAATTATTATGTTAATTTCATCGAGTGAGATAGAAACTCAAATATTATGCTATCACTCGTGACGATATAATGTTTCTTCCTCACTTTCACACATAGCGTTTGTACAGAACAAACCCAAATACCCTCCTAACGTCGTAGTAAGAATTTGGAAAAAAAAACATCATGAAAAAACAATCACGATATAACCATTATGACAAAATCTACGCATTTTAATCTCTTCTGATAAAAAATAATTCCGTGACATAAGATTCCCTTCTTCAGATCACGTAAGAGCAAGGACGAATACTCCAATTTCGTTTCTTTGTTTCAGGTAGAAATCCTGAAGTCGGAAGTATTCTCATGGGCTGAAAGACTCGATGTCCCTTATGGGCTCATGTGTCTGGGACCAAGGACTTCCATCCATCTGCTGTAGCGTCCACCTCAAGCTTGCTGCCGAGGGGTTTAAATCAACGTCAGTATTCTCTCTCAGGGACCACTGGATTCAAAACTTGATAAATGAAAAGATGGATGAGAAAAAGAACTATGTAAGATCCCACTCTTGAAAGTAGAGCCGATGGATATTTAAAAGCAAGGACGAGTGTATGTTTTAATTGAACGCTCTCACGTATTTGTGTTTTTGACGGTGTTTCTTTTCATTTAATTTTCCTATCCAAGGCTAACAATATTTCTTTAATGTCTTGAGTTTTGAAAACTGTAAACACCTTCATTATCGCATGATATCCTGTGATGTTGTATATGTTTTATCATGAGAAAATGAGTTAAAGATAGGGTGATTTGTCACATGAATTAATGAATTGAGAAAAAGCAGTGTGTGAAAGATTTCGCAACTTTGCAAGCGGTGAGAAATTGATGACTTCAACTTAGTGAAATAAAGGTTAACTTGCAAGGATGAGAATGTGTCTACCTGGATATGGGTATACACACTTCCCTAATCCCACGGATGATAATCACCTAATGTTGTGATACAACTCTCCTTTGTTGTGCAAATGTTGTTTCGCAAAATTATCAAAACGTAATCGTCATATATCCCAAACTGATTTCTATTTTTTTTGGCAGGTTAAGGAACGGCATCGGAAACAGATTAATAGCTAGGCTTTGAAACATCATCGCTGTTTTCAAATCTAAATTAGTTTAATTAGATAAATTGTGATCATTTATTTCTAAACAAAAAAGTGCTACACTTGTAACACTGGTTACGAGGAAAAAATTACATAATGCAACAGCTAAGGGGAAATAATGGTTTGCCTAAGGTCCTGTATATTTTGACTATCAAACAATTGTCATACGGGTTCTTGACGTTGTTTGAATTTTAATATAAGGATATTGTAAGAATTTACTTATACCAAGAGCCGATCATGAAATTGTAAGGATAATTTGTTAAAAATTCGGATATTGGACCATACAATATTACTTTTTTCATCACACAATTAAAACTTTATCATATATGCTTTCTGAAAATGGACAAACTAAATATCTACCAATGGTTTATATTTTAAAGTGAGTATCATTCATCAAATGTTACTTACCATTTCGTGTGAGTATAAACGTGTTCTCAACGTGCAGGATATGCGCCGAAATCACGATCGTCTAACGCTGTCTTTATGAAAGACACCTATCGTGCACGACTTCGCATGACGGTGTTAAGTGACAAAACGTGTTGACAAGAACAAAATGGCATTTTATTTCAATCTAAAAGTTAAGAACTCGTAACTTTCAAATTTCGTTGAGTTACATGTGTAGTGGTGAATTGTTCCTTTATATTAGAAATCACTGTCTTACGCAGCAAATATGATGTTTTTGTGTACAGAACATCGTGTTTCGTTCAAATGCAAAAATACCCAGTCTACGGCAATCTTAAAGAATTGCGGGTCTGTAATCGGCTTGATATTATATATATCCGTAAAGTATTCGACATGGCAAAGTAATACCAAATAGTAAAAAACGTTCGAACATCATGGTTACAATTATGATTTAAAAATAACAATAAATTTCAATCCCCAAACTCTACAAAATCAGCATTTTTTCACTTATGTCGCGGAATGTTATTATTCTACGAATCATCATTTCTGTAAATTCGTCACAACAAAACATGACTTATACACTAATGCATTATTTTCTGCAGATCCTTTCATTAGATTGTAAATTTATCAATTGTTTCTTTCTTTAGATTCAAGTTTTTTCATTAATAATCACGATATTATTATAATTCATCTCTGTTGACAACAAAAATGCTCACACGAGTAAGAAGAAAGCGAATGATACTGCTAAAAAGGGTTTTTAATGTTCAGTAAGATTAACGTTTAGGTAAAGAATTATATGATTATATGTTCTTTTAAATGTTAACATTTCACATTATTTCAAATTTCGTTGGTCTCGGCAGATTTGAATGATAATAATGTTTGACGGTCCCAAACGAAAATATCACAATGTTTATTAAATTATGGCATGTTTAACTTTGATTAGAATATAAAATAATGACTGATAATTGGGGATTTGCATTGTTTTCAAATTACTAATAAGTGCTCTCGAAACGTTTTATTGACACTAAGACAACGAATCCAGTAGATTTGTATACACGTTCCATTGAGGTTGTAGTTCAGCAACCTTTCTTCCCATTGTCGATTTTAATAGAATTATGAAATAGACAAACTTAATCATAACAAATGAAATAAGATATTTGATATAAAAAGAAGTGAAATTATGAATTCCTTTCAAACAAGTACATTATGGCAAGTCAATCAATCAACAAATAATCAATGCAAATTGCAAACATTTCGTTATCTGAGAGAACAATATTCATAATTCTTTAAACTATCTTTGACAAACACGCTGTAACAGTATTCGAATCGGGCGAGTGGGCAGACACGGGCTTTCTTATCGATCGTATCATCAATGATAAATAGGTGAGAGAATTTTACAGCCGCTTCTTCTGCTGATAGGAGATTGAACGCGAGCCTCTGGTTTGCTAAGTTAACGCATGAAAAGTCCGATAATAACGCTGATCGTCATTGAAACATTATGGTTGTGTTCGATAATGAGGTATCCACAAACTTTTGATGTCAATATTAACTCTTGACTTCATTAAACATATCACAGAGTATACAGCGGGTATGTCGATTTAGTTGAGTGTAATGACAAACTAAGTGCAGGATGTCACGATGTTTTACGAAAACGGACAAAGAACCGTTGCCTGCACGTGATATTTACTTATGTTTAATTTGGAAACTTATCGAATATAGAAAGGACAATTTGGAGTTAAAGATGCTAGGTTATATGAATAGCGTTCATGTGAATGTTACGTATAATTTCAGCTTCTGTACATATCTAAAATGTTTTAAAATTTTCATGAAAAAACACAATTTCTCATATTTTTCCCTTGAAAAGAGATGCCATGTGGAATATTTGCAATTCACATCAACGGGTGTTTTTTTTTTTTGCCCGTAGTAAATTCCAATTAAAATATCTAAAAAAATTATGAGATGTGTACAAGACAAAAACTTTTGGAATATGTCAAAAACTGTCCCCATTAATGTTCCTAAATCTACATTGATACTAAACAGAGAATTTAAATATCAGCTCAAGTATATTATATATTCTCTTTACTCTCAGTTTTGCAATAAAGATCTATATACCTACATGTATGTAGGGTTACATCTACTTGAGAACAAAAAATTGATTTGTACAATATATCATGAGCAAATGAAAGTATTGTCCACTAATTGTACAGTTTCCTTTTCTTATTTCAACGACACAAGATTGCAAAATATATCTATCAACACATATTTCCGCTTATTTGTTCACTGTTATAAAACATTCTTCTACGGAAGGGTAGATTTATCATAGGATGATTACGTTTGTTTCCTTTTATTGCAATATCAACACATGACCTGAAATAAAAAAGGCCCTTATATTTTAAAATGTGAGATAATAATTTACATCCTGACAGCACGTTCCTCTCAACTTGGTCAAGAAGCGTCACCGTAAAATTGTAAGCCACAGACGTCGTAAATTTGAAATAAAAACAAGCCAGGGCTTTCCTCAAACAGAAAAGCACTTCTTTTAAGAATCAAAGGCATCTTTAGACAATAAATAAGTCAAAATCAAGGATCCATTATGCTTGGATGCGAAAAAGATCATAAATAAAGGATGTTTGACAAGAAGACAGCATAAAGCCGTGAAAATGGCCGAGGTGCAAGAATATTTCTATTTCTGTGTTTGCGTAGTCGTAAATCAATTATCGGAAGCATCGTCACATTGGCTATAGACGAGAGCGCCATATTTCCACCCTGACGTCGAGTGAAAGAGAGAGGTATAAGAATTAAGACTTAACGATACTTTATAGTGACCTCTGGTCACTTCTGACCCTCACGACGTGATGTATGTCCACTTGGTGTCCAGGATTGACCTTTCTGCTAGCGTCAAATCCCCAATCGTCGCGCTATAAATTAATACATGACCCTCTTTTCCCGCCAGATCTCATTCCGCCATTAAAAGCAAAGAACATCGTTTAAAAGAACATAAAGCACCGTAATGGATAAAAGACGGGGCTAAAAAGTCTACGAGTTGATCTATAGCCATGTCGCGAGCAGAGACAACGACTAGAGAGGAGTTTGTAGCGTCGTAAGGTTGTAACGGCTACTCGAAATTGTAGACTGACAAAGGCGACTGTATTTATGCGTTCACTGCGTGGACAGTGTAATTTAGACTGTTCTGGTATTGGCAAGGATCTTAATTGCAAAACGGAGCCGCGAGAACACCTCCTCGACATATCCAGTCTATCGTAACTCGTCTAAAGGGTTTGGAAACACGATCGTCGAAATCGAGCTTAATTGAGTTCGACGATATCTTGCTTCGTACGTAAATAAATATACGGGCTGTTTTAAGGCTATATTTCATGAAAACAACTCGTCTGGACGAAAATGTTTAGCAATTTAGTGACCGGCTCCGTGCATAATGTCTAGAACCTTTTTTCTTAAGTAGTCATTTCTAGTTGATTAACCTAAGTACTGTTTACTAAGTAGTTGTGCTAAGATTCACCTAAAAGGTCGTGGTCTTAATTACTTAAGTAAACTTCCGTCCATTCTTTGTAATGAGTATTAAATGATTATTTAATTTGTGTTTGGAAATGTTTTACCTGGAATGTATATCGTCAAATTACCGAGTCACTATTTGGTCTTTTTTACACTTGAATCACATGTTTATATTCGATTACCGTAAATTGATATCATTTAATACTGCAAAAGTTGCTTAGCAATTAAGGGCATAATGTGCTCACAAAGACTTTTCACTTGAAGTGTGACAATAAAAAACTGCTGTATGTATGTTTTTTCTCAGAGATGTACGTTCTTCAATATAAAAAGACTTACATACTGAAATATTTAGATAGATGAATAACTAAAATAGTATCGTACTATAATTATGATATTCTTTGAAGATGATTGTTAACAGTTTTTGATATTTCCTTTTTGTTTTGGTGTGGCTTATGCTGAATTAGGACCTTGACTGCATTTAACGATTCTATTTTATTCACAGGCATTAAGCAGGATTAATTCGTACCATGTCCTAGACACTATTTACTTATGTCTGATGACTTTCATGTCACTAAGATGATATACAAATACAAATATATGAGACGGCATGCACGTATCACCGCTTTCAAAGTGTATGCGTATTTAAGAACTGAAATACATCTTTGGTACCTTTAAAGAAATAATATGGTCACTTCAACGGTACAGACATCTCGTACTCATTTTCTTAAAAAACAACGAAGCATTTAAAGTAAAAGGTAATATGACCAATTTTGCGCTTCAAAAAACAAAAGTGAATCGGGAAAAAATCAAATATTCATTCAAAATCAATCTATATTCTTCAGAAAAAGTTCAGTCTTGATCCTAAGCAGAACGCGCTATCCACTGCGCTATCCCACACCACGTATACCGGCATGTAAAATACCCTTATTGTGACAGGTAACCAATTGAAGTTCAGGAAAAATATCATTTCGTCTATCAAGAGTGGCCATTGCTCATTTTTGTCATTTTTCAGAGTTTATACCAAGCAATTTTCCATGGATGTTCTTTTCAGCCATAAGAGGACGACTGATATTGAGTATATGGTTTCTTTCAAAACTTCTTTGTCAAGTGACTCAACACCAGGCGCGAGATAGCGTGATTTCTGTTTTCTTTCAATTTTCCTAAAAAGGCTTGAATTTTAACGACTTATATATATATATATATTGTTTAGTTTTCATTAATTATAGTTTAAAGGTTTATTATAAAGTTAAGTTTATGACAATTTTTTGTATACTTAGTTGAATGCAAATTTAACCACACGAGGTTCTTTTTCAAAACGTATTTTTAGAATTATTTGCTAAGAATAAGATGTATTTTGATAGAATATTTATGCCTAAGAGTATGTCTATTTCAGTCCCAATATGTCGTCAAGGAGACTAACGTTACAAAATAAACTCCTATTAAGACAACAATAATAGAGAGAATTTTATTTCCGGCATGATATGAATAAAGAGGTGACCTCCCCTCCACATGCCTTTCCAACTCAAAACTCAGGTTGAAAAAAGCGTTTTAGCTGCGGATCTAAAATGGAAAATTTCTGTTTTCCTTTGTTAGAACATTGAATGCTGTTGAAATCGTAGAGAAGTACTAAATAGAATGTAAGCAGTAGACAGCTTATGACATATCTACCTTATCTACCCTTGCCAAAACTGTTTTTGAACAAGGAACGTATTTCAGTGCAGATATTGATAAGATACTTGTGACAGAATTAGAAATCATGTATACCTTTAAAGAGTTCTTGTACTCTGTTGTCTGCTATACATTTTGAGAATTTATAAGATGCGATTGAACAAGTCTGAGCTCATGCAATTTTATTATGTGAACGTGAGAGGGGGGAGGGGGGGGGGGGGGGGGGGGGTATGGTATTTATAATCTCCCAAACCAAATAAAGTTCATATTGTACGGTGGTATAAATCATTTTTGTTTTTGTAATCTTGGTCAAACATCTCCCAATACCGACTACATGTAGTCTTTCTATATACAGCTGCATTTACCGAAAGTTAGTTCACTTACCACTGAATCGAATAGAAGTATATCATGGTATTTGGGTTTCATTTCAACGTCATAAGAACAACTTCAGCAACACTGCTGGGTCACCCACTGTCCATGTTTGAAATAGCCATTCTTGAACTCATTTTGGCATTGTCTGGTCACTCGTGCAAATATTCGAATTTTGGCATATTGATATAGACAGAAGGGGTCACATTTTCGAAATTTCAATTTTGTTAAATGTCGAATAAAATGTTCCATATCGACTCTCTGAAATTAAAACAGAATCACATTGACTTTGTGCTAAAAAACAAACGTAACTAATTTTTAAAGAAGTTAATTGCTAATAAAGAATTTTATTGAGAAAAATAAAAATTAGTGTTTTCGGAATTTTGACCCCTGGTCACTTCAATGGCCTGCAATAACTGTTACGGGTAAATGTGGGGTTCGATAAACATTTGCCTGAAAGAGGAATGGATCTGCGTATGTATATTGAAAATTCAATATTATACGTTTCTTTTTCGCAACGCTACGATACCTCAAAGGTATTTCAAATTACATGACGTTTTCACTAGTATATTCAGGCATGTGAACAAACTTTTGGCATGCACCTCTACATCCATCCCTCTCAATACATAATTGCCTTTGTGTCACCCTTATGCAATTTGTTTCAGTGTTTCACAAGTACTATATATACAACGATGTATACATCCAACACAATAATTAGGGAATTAACCAAATGGAGACAATAAGAAAACATTTATATAGCTAATTGCTAGGAATCATTATCGGCGTTTTGGTAACATAACTAGAACGGCCAAGAGTCGCACCAGAAAAAAGTGCATCATCTAAAAAATTATAAAAACAGGACAAAAATACCAACGGTTGTAGGTTTGTCATGTTGCCACTTTCGATTGCAATTGTGGCCATATTACAAAAAATATGCGTTTTAAAGTTTAGTAATAGACGTCCCACACCAAAGGGGGACATTTCGTTATGACAACAAACACAAACAGAACAATGGTCGGGTGGAACCATAACTATGTGACTGTCAGTGAGCATTCACTGACCATTATTTCGAAATACCATCATGTGACAAGACCGGATAACCATACATCATTTCGAGATTTAGAGTGATTTCTAAGATGTAAAGAATGCTTCCTCGAGAAAAAGAAATGACGTCCATAGGTTTTAAAACGGCCAGCGTGCATGAGCAAGCGTCGTTCTAGAGCTCAGATGAAACTCTGAAAGTAAAACACCCGACGTCAAAGGAGTTTTGTAATTTCGTTGACTATATTTTTTGCATTAATGTAGAAGAAATATTTGAAAAGACTAACGTGTAAAAAAAGTTAAAATGAACAGCATCTGTGATTTGTTAAAAGTTCTTACATGTACTTTTAAATATATACACTGCACTACTATCAGATGCTGGCACATGTCATGTAACATGAAACTGTAACAAAGATGTAGCATTTAGGAATTTGCTTGGTGCAGATACACGATTTTCAATAACTTAGTCTCTAAATTCATTTGGCTACGCATGTCTATATATAAATTAAGCACCATTTAAGATACTATATAGCTAACACCAATAATTTGTATATACAACTAACGCACAGATAATGTATATCTCAATATTACTAACGAAACAAAAAATAACAAATATATGCGTATTCAGTTGATTCTAAGAGAACTGAAGTTAATGCAACGTTGCATTAAATCCACATGAACTAAGATATCGGAAATATTCAAATTTTGCTTACAGCCAAAAGACAGAAAACGGCTTCCGCTATACATCTTAATCGCATCTAAATTGGTTGAGTTACAAGATTGCTAAGGACACCATTTCCCCCTTTATTCTAAGTTTAGGTTTGGGTAAATTCAAAAGCTGCAAATATATTACTTCAGCCGTTTTCGACTGTCCATAGCTTTCCATTTTGTGAACAGCTGACCATAGATTTTTATATCTCTAAGCCGATTTCAGACATAATATATGAGATGAAGAGAATAATTAATTCACATGAACAATTTTTTTCTATGAATAATGTTAATTTAATCACAATAACATCTTTACGAATAAAATCGACTTTAATGCTAAGTCTATTGTGGTAAATAATATTTTTAGTGTTGAGTAGTTTGGGCAAGACGCTGAGAACCCCCAGATTTCATCTTTAACGAAAACAAATTAAGGGTGTCTTATAGTTTATAATATCTCCCCTTTTAGCCTAAATGCATGCGTGGATACGTCGTCACATCGACATTATCAAACCTTGAATGACGTTAGGAGTGACGTTTTGTTATTCTGTGAGGAGGTACTTTTGAAAATCATGGATTGTAACTATAGTCTAACAAGCCGATTTTTAAGTGTTTAATAGCATTCACAACGAATGGTTGGTATTACTATGGTATTAGCATATTTGCCACCGACCAATTTATCGTGCCAACGCCACTGTGTCACGTAGATGTTGGGGGCTCAAAACTATTCCACAGTAGAGCCTTTCGGCTTGGGAAATTTCCAAAACCGCAAACCTGACAAAATTCACGGTAAACGTAAATGGCGTCAAGTCGAACACCTCTCGCTTCAATGAGAAATGGCATCTGCGCATGTCCGGTAAGAAAAGTGTTCTCGAATTATTAAAAAAAAACCATTCTTTTCACGAGAGATGAATTTGGTTTTTGGCTGAGACGTCTGTAAAATGTTTGTCTGCTGATGACGAACCTCAGTGCCGTTGATGTCTAAAAGACGAAAAAGATTCAAATGTTAATTATGCCGAAATAATGGTATTCGATGGACATGGTGACTCGTGGCCGGCCTCTGTATTGTCTGCCTGACGTCATTCCTGTTTGCCAGAAACTTTGCATGAATTTGTAGACTAGAAAACGGCTGTAATTTAAGGTTTAAGGCGTGAATTACTCATTGTTGTGTCATTTCAATGGCTTATTCTCTCTTCACGTTACACGTTGATTTTGATGTGTTTGTCTTTCTCTGCTGTGTTCTTAAGGTTTTTCATCAGTGATCTTGAATGTTCTTATGCACGTGTATTTTAAGGTTCACGAATTAAAAGCATGTTTTCTAACTTTTCCGATTACCAGAAAACGGTTATTGATTAAGTTTGTCAGTAAATGTTAACTGTTTCAATTTTAATTATAGAAAACACACCATTTTCAGTCAAACATTGTTTGTGGAGCAGGGAATCAATTTTCCTTTGGACATCAGTTTATATTTATATCGTTAAACATTACTTCAAACAAGATTGTATCTAAATTAAAAACATCATAATTTAAAGACACGTTCTGATCCTCTTCACTCTTAAGTGATTACACTCGAAATAAACACAATTACCAGAAAAGCTATGTTTTATTTATGCTACAACGCCAAAGGCCTTTTCTTCAAACAGAGAATTTTTGTTCTTTTTGTTCTTGCATGGATCGACTTTCCGGAATCCCCACAGACTAGGATTCCCCCCTTGACTATCAACTAATTGGCAAAACCACAATAACTAGACCCACTGCTTTTCTATGCGGGCTGCTATGGTATACTTTTCTGCTCAGATTACTTTTCCAACGTAACAAACCGATTGTGGTCGTTGACAATTATGAGAAGAAGAATGAATTGAAGTTATCCATCATTTCAACAGGATTCTGACCATATGCCTAATAACTCTGGGATGCCCCTATCCGACCAGCGTGCCTCCCGCCTTGGGATTTAAACCATTGCTTAATCCATCCAACTAATTAGCAGTTGTTTTGATGTTAGTCTGTAATTTCATGACGGGGTATATCTTATCTTAACAAGACATCGATAAAATCAAAAAGTAACATATTTCTGTAAATTGCTGTGTTTTTACCTTCTATACATCCACCATACCGTATTTCTGTGCCTGAGTTTGTTATCACACGTTAAATATGGTATTCAAACATTGGCGTTGCGAAATGTCTTAAAATTGTAACATGTATTCCATCATGACACATTTTGAACATAATCAATGAATCATTAAATTATATCGAAACTTCATTCCTACAAAAATCTCAATCAACACAAATTTAACAGAAGTACTTTCTGCACCAAACTGTCGTCTTTTTGGCTTCCATAAGTATTATCAATTAATTCAGCCAATTATGTTTACTTTAACAAACAAAGTACAAATATGGAACTCTGTCATAAGACAATATCGTTGCAATGTCGATAATACATTATGTAACTAATAGTTCTACAAAATCATAAGAAAATACACTTACTGTTGGCCGGAGCTGAATCCCAATACTTACATTCATCATTCAAAGGCTACAAACAAGGTAAAAATGTCGACCACTGATCGTAGTAAACGATGGTAATTGATTAGATCGATTAAATGAGTTCACGTGAACCAATTCCTGGTGATGCTAATTGATGGAATTAGACTCAATTGTAACCAGAAAATGGCAACTGCAAGAAGATTGGAATAGTTTCCTAATTAATCATGTATATTGTAATTGTGGACACCATAAGTGCAAAGTTTCGTCTTCAACAATCCATCATGAAGATCATTTTATAAATAGATTGTAACATTAAATAACCTGGTGCAAGAAACCTATCTGAAACTTATCTACACTAATGACTGCTATGAAAAATCACACAAAACATTTTCACAACTGAAATATTGTTATCCGGAAATCTTGCTTTTCTAAATGTGACAGTGTGTTGTATGAGTTATTCTTTGTTATTTTGTCAAAAAAGTACTTTTAGTTGATCGTACTATGTCTGTAAATTTGTCTATCATACAGACCATATATGGCAAAATATCAAAAGAGCTTTCTTAAGTGTTGACAATGTTGGAAAGTCTAGTTGCCTCAGCCATAGGAACATTATGTATTGTACAGGACTCTATTTTCGTTATACCATACCAAATATTCAAAATAAATCTAAAGTGAATTTTTTTCGGTGCCAGATGTGAGTTTACTGTAAATAGTTTAATTTCTTTATTTTGTATGTTTGTAAATGAATGATATTATGAATCTCCTATATTTTTAAAAAAACAATATGCCCAAGGGACATGCTACATCATGTTATTTGTGTATTGTGATTTGGGGTAAATAAACCCTATTATATCAAATATTGTTTTCTTGTATTAAGACAGTAATATTGATGGACACAAATGTTTTCAAAGTGTCGATTCTTACAATATCACAAATATTTCTCTTCACTGTTCGTACAAATTTAAAGTAATTGCATACCAAGGTGCTGAAATATTAATTGACATGCCTTGAACTCTTTTCACATGTGACAAGGTCAACGCAATGAAAACCGCAATGAGAGTACAAGTGACTATTATAATTTTCATATACAGATGGGAGCGGAACCCTGATGAACCAGACATCACACGTAATTAACAAGGCGACTGATATGATTAATCGCTTTATGATGAATATTCATAAGTCGGGGAGGATATTTGTCACAGCGAGACTTGGGGATTCGGCATCAAAGGTGTTGCAACTCTAGATGTCTAGAAGGTCTTGTAATGCATCATGGAACTGTTGGACTTGTCTCCGAATGTGCAAATATTCTAGCCTTGATTGTTCCGTGTGACGGCTTCGTCTCCCAGGCGAGGGTCTACCCACGGATCCAGACTGTTAACAAAGTGGTCTGTGACTCCCCCAGTTACCGATACACAAGCACTGAGCGCGCTCGTTGATCGATTCGTCTTGCAGTCACGGTTCACTTTCAAATAGTTACAAACAATATTTAGGCCGATATGTCCTCCGGATTTGGCATACAGTTTTGGAAGGAATGTTTATGTCAAATGAAGTAAGAAACATAACCACTAAGCTACGGTTGTGACTTTGATTGTGATGTTGAATGCCACCTCAGTGATTGTTTTTTGCTATATTTGCATGTGTATTAAATAGTTATGTGTATAGCTTATCGTCAATACAAACGTCTTGTCTCAATGAATGGTCATTTGTTTGTATTTTAGAATACACGCAGGACATGTGAAATAAATATATATACATATATAATAGTTGCATCTTAATATTGCGCCGAAAAATGTCACACGTACAAAGTTACAGTAAAAAGTCACTATTTTGCATATGAAAACTGTCACAATCTTTTATTAGTCAAGATTATATTATTCTGTGAAACATCAACAGCTTTACAGTTCTTAAAGTGTATATGCTTAGAAGATAAATAGTTGCGTTTGTAAAATTTCCGGGATTCATTGTTATTCAACACCCGCAAATTTAGTTTAAAACCGACGGCGTTAGCCGGAGGTTTTAAACCTTAAATTTGCGGGCGTTGAATAACAATGAATCCCGGAAATTTTACAAACGCAACTATTTAACGATATTGTAACATGACCGTTAGTCATTAGAACTTTTAGAGCGAACTCTGTTTTTTGCGTACTTATTTTTGTGTGGAAAGGACTTTGTGACTGTTCTATTGCTGTAAGAGGTGAGATAAGGTCTAACTAATGCGAATTCTCGGCATTATTCACATTATAAACATGGTTGTGATATTAGCAAATGGTGGCATTCGTAACAGCGAGACCTTACAACATATTTGTTTAATTTGAGACCGAAAACAACAATTATAAAGCTCGTAGAATAATATCGTAAAACCTCGAGTACAAAAGTCTTGAACTAGCCCACAATCATTGTGACAGCGAAGCAAACATTGTGACGTCAAAACTGTTGGCCTTTGTGACGTCATACCATGGGAACGGCATTCGAAAGAAGGCGGCCGCATTAAACTTTGCGGCAAACTTTGACTAGGTAAGCCAGTTAAAAATATTTTCGTTCTTCAAAAATAAATCATATTAAAGTGTATTTGTGATATCTACTGGTAGGCACAATATAAAAAAGGAACATGTTGTATCAATTCGCGGTGATTCGCCTTTGCTAATTTGCGGGTATTCATTGTCATTCAACATAGGGTAATTTTTTCGAATCGACCAATCAGAATCGAGGATACAACGAAGTCATGTTACAATTGTCCTTAGAGGGCCTTAAAACACAACTATATGTGTTCTGTTATGGTATATGAGGTCTAGAAGTTCAAGAAATGGGGATGAGAAAAAAAGTGAACGTAAGAGATGAAGGTATTTATTTGGGATATCAATATCTTTAATCTTGCATATCGAAAACCGTGTGAATGTCAAAAAGTCATCTTCCAAAGTAAAGATCTTGTATATCCATGAACATTTCCCCCATTCTTTAGCAAGTCTAGACTGCTTAGAAGAAAGTCATACCCAATACCATTTCCTATTTCTATTCAGGTGGGCGAGATAGCCCAGTGATTTTTGTGTTTGAGTTCGGATCAAGGGGGTTCGAATCCAAACCAGAGGCTCCTTTAAGTAAGGTTTGGATTCGCTATAGTTCAAGTTGTTTCCAGTAGATGCTCGCATGTTTCACCACAATCCATAGCCACAATAGTTATGCGGACGCCAAGCAATAATACTAGCAGCCGTGATATATTTGAAATTCTCTTGAAAGCAGCACCAAAATCACCACACCTATTTCTATTCAGAAGTATATAATTGGAATAAAATTATGTTCACGACCCTAGATGATCCTGCAACGCACTCAACATCCAGCAGGTATTCACCTATATCTTAATGTATATCCGATGACCGATGACCTCTCTCCCGTTAGTGCCAAATTTGACCAGGTCGAGTGCAGCCTGACATGTCTACATGGTCTGCGTCTACTCACACCGTTATATAGAGCGGTCATTTGGTTGTATAGTGGACACTTAGGCCAAACGTTAACATGGTGTGACCCCTGTCAGTGTCACAGGGAGGCAGGGAGGGTTTATGTAGGTAAGAAATAACGGGATGCCATTGTCTTTCCTCCGGGTCCTCTTGTGTTACCGCAAAATGATAAACTTTACATCTTTAACATTTCATGTACGAAAGGTATAATTGGAATTTAAAGGCTGTTTTGCTGCAGAACCAGATAAGGTGATTTATGGGGCAATGGTCCAGTTTAAAGAGGTTAGGAATTTTTCGAATGTAAATTTTGATCAAAGATTTTCATTCTTTGGTTTATATACTATCAGTATGATTACGTTAAAGGTAGTGACGAACATCAACAACTCAAGAACAAGATTGATAATGCATACATGTATCTCTCACACTTATTTCGAGCTGTCCGAAGATCGTGTCTGTTCCTGTGAAAGCATTTGGGAGCACCCTGAATCTGATTTGAAATGTTTCAATTTGTATTACATACATGTACTATTCTTAGCGGCAACGAACCTTTGTCACAGAGCAATAGCGAATCTATAATAAAATCTGTTCATCATTTTAAATATAAAACCAACTGTATATTTTTTTAAAGTATAGTTTTCCGTTTTAATTTCGGTCCAAAATGCAAACTTAATATTGATTGTATAGTTTAACACTGAAATAGTATTTCAAATGTGTTTCCATAAATTATCAAATTACTCAATCGATAATACTTTGTGTTTTACGAGAAGCATTTATATAGAAATGCATCTTATCCTTTTTCCATTGTTTAATTTCTGCTGTAATGTAAATTATATGTTATATTTTTTTTATGAAAAATACTGTTTTGAATCATATCGCGACATTACTAATGATCTGGACATAGGTAATCTATGATACATTTTTTTCAAAATAAGCAGGCAGTCAGCGAACTTACAGATAAACCTTCATAAAGAATGTTTAACCTTTGTTATCAATTTCTTTCCTTCTTATTCTCGTCTCTAAATCACTTTGACCGTCTTCAGTTTTTCATTATCAATACCACTGTAATTGTAAATAATAATATGTATCGATAGAGAGCTTTTGAAAATAAGTATGCCATTATTAAGAAAGTTCTTAGAGACGGAAGCAATAGCCATAACAAACTTAACACATTGTCTTCATTATGCCTTTGAGGGAAAACACTTCTGAATCAAGATGAAAATAACCAAGGTTAATTAAATCATTAAATGTCAGCAGCTTTTTACAATCATTTCCCCTCATTTTATATGTTACATACGTAAGTCATTCTTTCTTACAAAACCATTTTTAAATATTGTATTGCATAATAAACAGATATATATTTAAGTCTAAGGCCTGTGTAAGAAATAAAGATGATGATGATGATGATGGTGATGATGATGATGATAATGATGATGATGATGATGATGATGATGATGATGATGATGATGATGATGAAAGCTAACGTGAGTGCATGTGTCCTCGTATCCACTTCATGCCCTCGTACAGCCAATTCGAGCGTGAGATAATACGTGCAAAGGACTTGCGATGAAACAAGACAACCGTTAACATATTTACCTACAGCAATGGCTATGACGTCATTTAATTTCACCTGTGCACAGAGTTGTGTTACCTTTTTAAGATTTGTTTAATTCTTGATTCTCAGTCAAAATAAACGTCCACTTTCTACTTATGAAGATTTTATCCAAAAAACAACGTCATTAGTGCCCTATTTTAGGTTTTATTGTTTAACCTAATGCTTTTGCTACACGATATTGAATTCTTTGCATTCGATTTCCTGTTTAACTATCATATTCAAGTAGTTTCCCACCTTTTTATACATAACACTTCGTTGGTTTTGATTATCTTTGTGACATAACTTTTACATTGTATATCTGTTTAATTTTTATTCTGGACACTTCGTGACTGTCCTTTTAACTAAGCGCATTAAGCCGTAAACCTGCAGACAGTTTAAGCCTGTGTTTTTTTATTTATGCGGAGTGATATAGTATCTATGGAGGACGCAAGATATTTCTACATGCATGTAAAATACTTTAGGATCAGATGGACAAAGTATATTCCATTTTTACAAGTGCGTTCACATATACACGTTAGTTTGAATTCGTATAATGTTTGCACTACTCCCGAACTAACCCCACTTGAAAACATTTGATTTGCAAAGTTTAGGATTAAGATTTTGTTCTGCATCAGCTATTAATGGACTCAGAACACTACGAAAAATAAATAAACCATATTCATACCTTTAATAAGTATACTGGATAATTGTGCTATCAGGTCTCAATAACAATTGTAGAAATATATACATCGATATCGGAAATTCTGTTTGTATAATTGTGTTTTATTTTATTTTTAATTTTTTTTTTCAACTTCCTATTGAAATAAGTATATACAGCTGCTTGCCAAAAGTTTGTTCACATACCTGTATATACTAGTGAAAATATCATGTAATTTCTGATGCCTTTGAGGTATCGTAGCGTTGCGAAAAACAAACGTATAATATTTAATTTTCAAAACACATATATGCAGATCCATTCTTCTGTGAGGCAAATATTGATCGTACTCAACAATTACCCATAACAGTTTTGGCATCCCATTAAAGTGACCAGGAGTCAAAATTCCGAAACCACTAATTTTCATTTTTCTCAATAAAATCCTTTATAAATAAGTTATCAACTTCTTAAAAATACGTCACGTTTGTTTCTTAGCACAAAGTCAATAGGATTATGTTGGTTTTAATCTCAGAAAGACGATATGGATATTATTTGACATTAAACAAAATCAAAATTTCGAAAATGTGACCCCCCTGTCTATATCAGTGTGCCAAAATTCCAGACGATCCCAAAAAGAGTTCAAGAATGGCTATAACACATGGACATGTGGGTGATCCATTGTCAGTTTTGCTGAAGTTATTCTAATGACGTTGAAACGAAACCCAAATTACATGATCATTGCACTTCGATTCAGTGGTAAGTGAACAAACTTTCGGTATGCAGCTGTACACAAGTTCTTTTCTGTTACAATTTGTTTCCCTAAAGCCGTAGAAAAATATTTTTATCACATAATTTTTTTTTAACAACATAATTGTGAAATTGACATGTTCTGCTTTTCCTTGGAAAACATGAATATCTGCCAGATTTCGCAACAGGATACCAGAAATGTTCTCACATTGATACTTAATAGATAGTCTTCAAAACGTACGTTGGATTTCAATTCATTATAAAATAAACATTTTAAGCTCCTTTTCACTTCAACTTCAAAAAAGTAAAAAGATTCAACATACAACCCTTTTTTCGGAGACTACATTAGTCTCACAGTCTTTTAGTAGACGGGCTTCTTCAAGACTTCCCGATGGCACCAAGATGACCATGCTGAGAGTGTTTGTCGAGGAGGGGGTTATCTGCAGAGTGAGGTTATCGCCTCCATTCATTAGGTGGAAAATTTATACACCCTTTCTGTCATGGACTACCCTCGGCTTGAGACTAGTTACGACCCGTTGAAAATTACGATTAGTTATATAGGTCGACTATCATGTGAAATTCAAAGAGCTGCTAATATCAATTCGTGTGCTTATATTACAATCGATATAGCGGACGAGACTAAGTATTTTCTCCTAAAAGTATCGATTTTATATATTTTGAAACCTGTATATTACAAAAGACTAACTTACACTAATCCATTATTTTCATATCAAACATTTCATATTTTATTAGTTATTTTAGGTAGTATTCTTTCGGACATATCTGGCAGTTATTGATATTTTTTTCAAACACATTAGTTATAATCTTTTTAATAGTATTAGGACTATTTGCCAAGTAAAATTTTTTCCTTTTTACTTTTCCCTTTTTTGCTGCACTAGAACTGCATTGGTGTAATACCTCTTCAGGTCCAATCGACTCTAATGTCTCACTGCAAAGCACAGCGCTATAGCCACATGCGCTATGGTACTAAAGGGCTATATATAACTATAACAGGGAACTTGATGCATCAATATACTATTACCTACAAAAATACCAATAATACTTTAACAGCCTGAGGTACCTGAAAGAGAACGTAAAAGTCACTTACATGCTTGGCAACTGAGTTTAACTACTGTTAAAACAGAAAGCACACATTTACAAAAATCTATATTTTGGTCATGCCACGTGTAAAAAAAGATGTGCAAATACACAAAATCATGTTTTGTTAGTATTTGCCCCACTTGTAAAGATCCAAAGTTGATGATCCTATTCCTGTTTGTCTAAGAAGGCCAGATTTCCTTGACAAGAAAATCTCTGGTAGGCCCGTCTGGTGCCAAGGACATTTAAAGATTGACCAGACATTCTGACCAGCCGGACGATAGGTGACCACCAGGGAGAAGTTGACAGTGGCCTATCTCGTCTGTTCTCTCGCTGATGAATTGTCCTAGTCAGATTAAACCAACATAGCCGGAAAGAGAATAATATACGGGAGACAAGGACAATATCTTTGTGTAGGTTCCTCTCTTTGGAATGAAGAAGAAAACAGACGCGGACATGATTTTAAGACATCGTCGGCCATCTAGGGCTAAGTGTTCTGATACTCATCACATTCACTCCTTGGAATTTTTATGAAAAAATGTGTACTCAAATCAATAATCAAAGTTTTGTTGTGAAACAATAACCTTATAAAATGTCTCTATAAGAGAAGAGGCAAATAGGTGTTGGTTACGCAGAGTTTAAAACGGTCTTTTTTGGCGCTCGATCAGGAGCTTGAATTTGATTTTCTCTTCCGGTTGGCTGTGAATACCTTAGGGTTCGAATTGCAGGTCATTTCCTTAAGATTATTATGTTGTAATATATGAATAATCAACAAGATGCGAGGAATTACGGATTATCTGTCCTGTGTGGATAATTGTGATCAATTCCGAGCTTATGTGAGTAATTTATCACAATAATTCACGTGGGACAGATAAACCTCAATTTCGAACTTCCAATTGGTTATTCGTTTTCTTACCCAAGTCATATTTAAGGATATTTACGGTACTTTTGGAAAAACAAAAAGACGAGTTGCAAGTTAACTCGGCCATTGTATTCATGCGCGACGAACGACGATTATGTTATGGTCTTCATTCGCGCAACCAATTGTAGTCCCAGTAATTCCTAACGTGTTTATGGATCTTATGTTAAATAAGACGATCTTATATGAAGGAAACAGTAAAACAAAACACATATAAGCTCGCAACGTTTCATGTTGTTCCATTCGAAATGAAAAAATATTTTTGAAGTCTGGTTGACACGTGTGTGCTACACTACACTACTATCAATGGAAGGCTGTTCTGTCAGCCAATCAGATCTCGAGTTATTTTTTAGAAAACCTAAATTCCCATGATCATTATGATAACTTTAATAGCCGGCATATTTGTGTCCACTTGTATGGGTAGGAATACGTCTTTTGAGATAATTAAATTTGCAATGGCGTAGATTGTCCATCATTCCGTTTAAATCAAAGGCAGGTAAATTCTGAACAGATTTTCCTGATTAAAAGTCCCCGGGGTGATAAAGAAGAGCATCGCAACTTTACGCCCTGGGTTACCGGGGACTGATTAATACGATTTGTTTAGTTGTGTAAAGAGTGATATTTTAAACCAACCTCTCATGCACGTTCATTATCACGAAACAAATCGTAAAAATATTACCATAGATATTCATGTTATTGAACGTAGGTGGGAGGTTGAGGTTAAGTGACTGTACAACCCGTTGTATCATTTCTCCTCGCTGTATTGTAATATGAATGAGTAGTGTGATTTATCTCGGAACTGAGGTATGCTTTTACCACTAGTTCATTGTGCTTAAGAGCAATTCCCGTTTCTGGTAATGGTTGCTCGTTTCGTAAACAACATATATCCGTGACACATTTAGCACCCTAAGATTTTTCTGAAGCGATTTAACTATAGAGAGGTGATCCAGTGCTTTAGTAAAGACATGATGCTACCAGGAAGTCGGTTAGATACATCATCAAACTATATTGTTTATATTGTTATGGGATAGGAATATACATTATTGCTAAATCAATTCCGTCTCCAGAAAAGTTCAGAGCATATACTTTCGTGATACGTACCACATATTTGCCAACTGAAGAAGAGGACAAACATAATTAATTTGACAATGAACTGATTTTTCATCGTCCACTAAATGTCATAACCTGTAGTGCTACTTTTTGAGGAAGCCCTAATATGTTCTCCTTGGGGCTATGACTCGGTTTCTCTTTCATTTTAATGACGATCAAAAGGGTAAAAATACAAGAATCTTCTCTGTATTTATATATATATATATGAAGACATTTGTAATGGAATTTGAAGTAGCGTGCAAGACAAGGTATCTTCATCAATTTTGAATTAAAAAAAAAAAAAATATTAACAAATGTTGACGAAAAATTCGATAAGCACAATAAATAATAATGCGTTATCACCCAAAGACGGGAGTTTCTCTAATTACCGTAGGGTTTATATAAATAAAATCTTATGTATACAATCTCTCGCCACTCCTATCTTATAAAACATCGTCGCATCGGGCAGTGTTTTGTTCCACAATTGTAATAGATCACCTGTGCCGAGTTTCAAAGGACCGTGTATATGAGTGTACATTTCACAACCAAGACGCCGTGCTAAGTAGCACGTACACCTCATATTGAGACATCAACCACCTGGAGGTGACTAATTGTGGGGCGCTGTCCTCTGTCCTCTGTCCTCTCATTCTCTCCCTCGCTTCACTGGACATCAGGTCAGAGGACAGCAAAAGACGCATTTTTGTTATTACTATACTGGGAATGTTTGAATTATTACAGGGGTTATAACGCCAAAATAACATGACGTTGTTAACACTTGGATGCGTGATACATGTATTTTAAATTGAACATATTTCAATAATGTTCTATTTTTACAAGTATCAATGTATTAAAAACGACAATTCACTTACGGTTATAAATTGAAGGTTTATGAAATCCGACGCTAACCTCTGATTCTATTACGAAAACTTCTCGGACTTGTACGAGGTTTGCCTAAAGGCAAAATACTGCTAAGACAACAACCTGCGTATTTAGTTGGTTGATCTTTACGAAATATAGAATAAGGAAGTCCTTCCTAAAATAAGAATTTCATTCATTCAGTTCGCTTTAAACTGGAATTGCAGATATATGAAATGACTCAGTGATTGACCTTAATTTACACAGGTACTGTAACAATCATCTCATTTGACCACGGCAGCAATTCAGCAAAGAGGTATTGTATT
The DNA here is from genome assembly GCA_921293015.1 of Phorcus lineatus. NCBI lineage: Eukaryota > Metazoa > Mollusca > Gastropoda > Trochida > Trochidae > Phorcus > Phorcus lineatus. The sequence goes on along the minus strand of OV121091.1, from coordinate 21,526,836 downwards.
GTATTACGTTTAGAAATTTTGTTTCTCTCCCCAAAGGGGTAACCTTAAATCTGAATATACATCTTAACTTGGATAATTATATCTAAGCCGCTGATTAGCGTACCAACCAACGAAGAGAAATTTCCTGCAATATAAAACAAATCGTTAAGCAAAGGAAACTTTTCCAAAAGATGTCAATTAATATAATATCAAAAGGGCATGTTGAAATAATGTTTTGTATGTTTTTATTACCCATATGGTCAACCATAAGTGGTAAGATATTTTCTATGTGAGCACATGAGCGTCTGTGTATGTCATATAAACGTCGCAAGAGGAGCAGGAGGGACATTTCCGTGTAATTTAGATGGAACTGAATTGGTAAAGACGAAATTATTACCCTCGGAAGCATGTCATATGACTTTTATGAAACCCGTGCCAATTCGCTCGGGCAATAAAAAAATCACACTCTTTTCGTAAAAGTCATATGCTACTTTTCCTCTGGTAATAATCTCCATATATTTCATAAAACAAGGAAACGTTGCTTGCCAAACGAAGCAGAAATTAAATGGAAAGCTTCTTGGCTTACATACCGAGTGAGAGAGACTGTATCCAGACTGCATTGAATTACGTATAGATTTTTTTGCGGAGGCAATCGAGACGAAAGACTTTTAATTCGAAGCAAATTGAGGAATGCATGCCAACATTCAATTACAGCGAGGAATATCTTGCGGTTGTCAATTCGGTTTTACCGCAATTTCAAGTAAAAGCTAGTCCCATTGAGTGTATGAAAGCCGATGAAGCGTATTGCTAGGGTTTAAGTCATGGATATACGGGCCTGATGACGATTTAATGCACATTCCGTGACCCAGGTCTTTTATTTCTCAGCATAATCTAACGTAGTAGTATACTGGGTGAGAACACGTTTGGGATTTCTTGCCATTTTAGCCACCTCGTGTCTATAGAAATCTCCCCGCCTCGTTACTTCACGGGAATAAAACGACCAATCTTTGCCTTCGAGACAAACATATACCTTATTAATGAGCATAAATCATAACGGCTACCCACATCTTATCATTAATCGATGAACATCAAAGACGCTTTCAATGATGGACGGCTTTCTGAAATAGGAACTTCCGAAGAAGGCTTCGATTCAAAGTGCTGCGTGTTTGCCTAATTAATCAGAAAATCTTCCTGCAATAGGACTAAAAAGTAACGAAATAATCCTTTTAGAAGAACTATGTTGTTGATGTTCCGATGTGTTATATAACCTGATTTATTGAAATATTTTACTTCTTATTAATTTTCTGTATTTTGAAATGTACAAGCTATTGATCAGTTCAATCACTCGATGTTTCAGGACGGTGTCTTTGACGTCTTGGATAAGACAAGTGAGTGACATATGACAACATGCAATGTACAAGGTAATTTTGAATAAAGCAGGAATCACTATCAAATTCAGATAATTGGTAAGATTTAAAAACTACTAAATAAACTTGTACTTAAACATGCACGAGCCAAACGGACGTACAGAATATCCTTTTGTTTATGAATTTTGAATATGTATTTCTATCATTTCATGTACCCATGACATGAAACATGGTTTAGAAGATAAAAAATAAAACATATTAAAAATATCACACATCTAATCTTTCTATATTTCTCTGTCATAATTTTTTTAATTCACATTGAATGACCGCGACGTTGTCTGCTTATATAGTCGATGCACTATATTCAGAATATTTTTCTTTTGATAAAGATTTATACAGACGAGCTGGCTCAAGTGAAACAAATTTTTCAAACAAGATTTTTTCCAAGTCATTGTAACACAGGTTTCATATCAGTATTAATGTCAAAAGCCATCCTTATATGGATGTTTCATAATTAACAGCGTAAAGAAATAAATCTTGTCAGATTTGTTCAAATAGTTTTCCTTTTATTCACTCGTCGTAACAATGTATTTATAGTGGTGAAAAAGGATTGTTTTCTGTGTTGACAGGTTCACTTATTCAAAGAGTTGTAAATCGTTTTCCAATGCCATGGCTATTTAATTAAGACTCGATTTTCACTGTCCCTTACAGCGAAGGAAATCTCGACAAAAGGATGGCATAAATGGATAAATCACGTTCACTACGGTTCAATTTTGTTTGATTTCATTCTTTGAGAGAGACGTATAAGAATTGAGGATGGTCTAATTAAATGGCCCTGTAGAATACAAAGTATATAAATGCTATTCATTCCCAGTAAATCCGTTTGCCCATTCAGTTATTAAATCATGATTATTTTGCTTTTCGCCACTGTCTTTAACTTTAAATAATAACAGTAAGATTTGGTTAAGATTCTCAATAAAAATGTTTTCTAATTATCAAAATACATTTATTTTCCATAAATAAATTAAATCTTAGTAGGGGTTACTGGAGAAACCAATTTTCTTTGTTAATGGGCATCCTTTGTGCTTATACTATTTTGTAATTGACAAATCTAAATGTAGTTGTACGTCAGCTTTAAACATTGGGTTCGCATATCAAAATCTCCTTTTTAATGTTGTTCACTGATTTTTTTTCAAGTCGATTTTATAAAAAGTGTATGTTCAACAGTTGATATAACACTTTGACTCACATTCAGGTACTTTCATGTTACTTAATGAAGACAATAGGAGTTTATGTATAAATAAGGCTTCCGTATTCGATCTTTGCTGTAATGTTTGATAGAGTTTCAATGTTGGCAAACGTCTAAGATTGCTTTGAATAGAGAGAGGATATGACTTTTTTTAAAGTGTTATAAAACCATCAGTTTGATCTTAAATGTAAATGAAAACATGAATGAATAACACCCTGTACCTAACATGCATTGGAGAAGTATATGTCACATACAAGTTACAGTTGCCAGTACAAGAGAAGTATCAGTCACATATAAGTTACAGTTGCTAGTACAAGAGAGGTATCAGTTACATACAAGTTACAGTTGCTAGTACAAGTGAAGTACATGACATATATAAGTTACAGTTGCTAGTACAAAAAAAGTATCAGTCACATATAAGTTACAGTTGCTAGTACAAGTGAAGTATCAGCCACATATAAGTTACAGTTGCTATAGTTCAAGTGAAGTACATGTCACATAAACGAAACAGCTGCTAGTACAAGTGAAGCATATGTCACATATAAGTTACAGTTGCTAGTACAAGTGAAGTAGCAGTTACATACAAGTTACAGTTGCTGAACAAGAGAAGTTACAGTAGCTAGTATAGAAGTACAAGCTTGTACAGTAACATAGGTAATATGGATAGTATTAGAGACGTGTCATTCGAGGAAACCGTTTCAATCTAAAACATTTAAGAGAAATTTAAGAGTCGTGGTTATTACTCGCCCGTGTAAGATACCGCAGTGTAATATTTATACGGCGATATTAAACTAGTGTAATACCGCTCCCCGTATGACGTCATAATATTGTGTGGTTGTGACGTCACAATCTTGGCACCGACGTCTCAATGGCGGCTTAGTCGCGGAAATGCTTCGTTCAGTACACTTTCGGTAATAAAGCTTGTTATTGAGGTCAAGTAATAAACAGAATACCAAACTTCCTTCCATTTAATACTATTTTTATCAAACTCGTTAATGATGTGGTATCAAACTCGCTTTCGCTCGTTTTATACTTAATCATTAACTCGTTTAATAAAAATAGTATTAAATGGAAGGTCGTTTAGTATCCTCTATGTATATATGATTTTAATAGAGAACCATTTGGTGAAATAACGTCAATCTTTTTTAGGCAACATCTGTCAAAGATACTTAACCATTGCTAGAGATCGTCCAGTCGTTGTTATGTAACTTTACTGCTGGAGAAGAATTAGTCGTCAATATCGGAGCTCCAACATAAAAGAGTCGATACAAGATCTATGAAGCAACATAAAGCAATCGTGAGAAAATTACACCAGAATGCAACACATGAGATGCGTCAGCTGTAGGTGTCAAGGGTAGGTTTCACAACTCTCTGTTATTAGCAGAAATATATAACAAGGCTTAACTTTAATACGATAGTGCAACTTTAACGCCCCAAACATTAGAAGTATATGACACTTTAATGGAAGTGGTAATAAAGGCTAAAATCGATCTATTGTCTAGGTAGCATCTATTATCAAACGTCGCCCGTGCAATCGATCTGATAAACAGGAAATGGACGCGTTTAGAGTTGATAAAGTGCCAATAGTCACAAGGGACGAAAAGCATTATCCCTAAAAAGGGTCACTGATAGAGAGTAGGGGAGGAATAAAGAAATGGAAAAATAAAGGGTAATAAACACTGACTGATAAAATGTACAAACGTTATCTAACATTGAGATTCCAACATTTACTAAACCATGTGGTAAGTTTACCAGTCAAAAGGTTAGTCAGTCGAACTTACTAATAGTTTTTGAAACAAGTTTGATAATACTACTAATATGAAGAAACCTCGATAAAGGTTCTTATCAATCTCATGCAAATTTGGACATGCACTTTTAAAATAAAATTGGTACCGTGTTGGCTCATTTTGCAACTATGTTTGTACCCTCTATACAGCTGCATACCAAAAGTTTGTTCACATATCTGCACATCCTAGTGCAAATATCATGTAATTTGGCATGTCTTTGAGGCCACTTAGCATTGCGAAAAAGAAGAGAAGATTCATTGCATCTTAACGCAATCGTATGCCATCGTATTTAGTTAACCGTAATTGTTTTTGGCAGGTCACTGAAGTGACCAGGGGTCGAATTTCGAAAACAGTCATTTTTATTTCTCTCCATAAAATCCTTAATGAGTGATGAACAGATTTAAACGCAAGTCATGTCTGTTCGTTTGCATTCAATCAATATGATTTTGCTGAGGTTTTCCTCAGAGGGTCGAATTTGGAAACTGGAGTATATTAATCGAAATTTAAGAAAATCGGAATTTCAAAAATGTGATCCCTTCTGTCTATTTGACCATACCAAAATTCTAATTTTTGAACGAGGGATTAGACAGTCTCACAATACGTGAATGAAAGAATGGCTATTTTACATATTGACAATGAAAGATGCTTTGTCGGTCCTGCTGAAGTTATTTTATTAACGTTCAAACCAAACCCAAATTACATGATATTTGCACTAAGATACAGTGGTAAGTGAACAAACTTTTGATATGCAGCTGTACGCACAGGAGTAACAGGAATTTAAAAAAATGAACATAACTCGTTAAAATATTTTCCTCATTAGAAACAACAAGTACGAAGAATATAGAGCATCAGAAGACATCAGATAAGGCAACAGTGGTGTAAGCGATCTGACAAAGCCAAACAAATCAGTGGGTCTTGAAATGGGGTTGACCCGAAGTAAGAGGGTGAGGTGGCACATAGACGGAATATACACCCTATTGGTAGACAAATATTAACGACATCACCCTTCAAATGCCATAACCTAGAACCTCGAGGGCGTAACATTGACTCGCACCCTGTAATTTGGCATTGTGAGGAAAATCCACCCCAGTGAAATAGAAGTTGACGCATTACAGCTTATAGATGAAGGTACTGCAGTTCTCACTGTGAAAGTGGGTGGCATTGTTGAGAATAGTAATGCTGTTATTTGTCGCTGTTATCCAGTAAATAGAAGATGGTGTCATGAAGGTTTAGGATTTAGACTTAAGACATGTTTTAGAGCTGTGACACGCCAATATTGAAAAAGGAAAGACACATTTATAAAACCCTGTGTTCTCAAAGATGTATTTTCTCTTCACTTGTGTTGTGTTATAGTGTTGTCTTTCCATTTTGGTTATATTTATCTTTCTTAATACAAATAAGTTCACATATCTGAAGAGCAAGCTTCGATATGGTTTTTGCCTCCGTGTGTTCATCGGCATATTTTGCTGATAGATGGTAAGATGAAACGAAATAACCATTAACATTGATTATGAATTAAATAGGAATGACGATTGAAGCATTCGAAGTGATTGCCACGTTTCAATAGATGAATTCGTTCATATACCTTCAAATATCAAACTTAAGGTCACAAACTTGATAGATAGTAGCTACAGATCAGATAGATGTATATGGACTATTCTAAGACAGATGTCCACATCGATAGCATCATTAAATTCGCTGACAAGAATGCTGAAGATAAAATTGTTATAGACGTTGACCGTTGATTGTACTAGCATCTGACTGTATGAGAACTGGAAGAAAACGGAATACTTCGTTTGGTTTTTATGATAGGTTTTCATAAAATTCAAAAGTTCATTACTCTCTAAACACTCCGCCAATTTCAAAGGGGTCACAGCAATTTTCCGTACAAGTTTGTGGTGAAAGCTCTTCCTTAGTTGTACCTATTTAAATAATTGCCCAGATTGAATGCGCCAAGGAAGAATACTTAGCCCATTGTTTTCCCATTTATCATAAGAGAAATGTCAAAGGCTATAAACCTAGCTGTTAAAAACGATATCCAATCATTTCCAGTTTTGTATGAAATATTTATATTGTTTTTTATCACTCTGGTATATGAGTCAATATTCCTCTTCAAAACCAATCAAATTGTCGATTCATTTCAGACAAGCGGGGAGTAACAGTTTCACAAATCGAAAATTATGTTATCAGAATATAGGGTACTTCCTTTCAAATACAGAAAAAAGGAATTATAGTCACTGTAAACATTTATGATTATAAAGTGTCTGATTTTCAAAAAAAAATTAAAAATGACAACATTCATAACAGAAAGCAGCGGCGAATGAGCTCTGGTTGATGTATTGTGAAGCGGATCAAGATTATAGACTGATCGATTCAAAAATATATTTTGAAATCTTTTAATCCCAAGTTCTAGACATATTATATGGCTGCGAGTACAGCAATATGAATTGTTGGAAGGTTGCATTTTCTAGCGTTCAAACGGTTTTAAAGAGTATATGATAAAAATAACCTTAAAATATATTGTATATATTAAAAGTTGTCGGTTCCCAATTTAAATAAACGTTTTCTTGCATACATTACGCTTTTGGTCCAAATCACAGGTTGAAGATACGCTGCAATCAGTTAGGCATAACCTACGTATATGTACTATTTGTTACCATGCTTTTGAGGGTATCATTTCACTCTAGTTCATGCCACTTGTACAAGGATTTGCAAAACCATTCACAAATCTATAATAACTATTATGTGCATATCAGGATAATCGTAACCAACGTGTACAGCATAACTTTAACTATGCCTAAACTATAACTTTTGTGTTGTATTTTTGTATATAAATCTTTTGTTTCATGGCACAGATGAACTTCTTTGACTTTGAGTGAGTGGGTGCGTGCGGATTTAACGTGTTTTGAACAATATTTCAGTTATTAAACACCTGGATGAGAAGTATCGAAAAGAGTGTGTACAGATCAGGGAGAGAGGGATCGAAAGGATGAGGGAAAAGACGAAAAAGAAGGCATAGTGAGAGATAGACAGCAGGTTTTAGAACGACTCAAATTTGAGCTGGCTTCTACCCGTCGACCTGTCCAGCTTGGGTGCCCCTACCAGGAGCATGTAAGCTCCGGCAAGGTATCAAATCAGATACTCTACATTAATAAAGTCAAAAAACGAGACTAATATTTCATGATAATTGCTCTCTCCTCGCAGGATTAACTGAAGTAGTTGGCTAACAATAAATCGTTGAAAAAATGACAGTATGCGCGGATATGCAGGAAATGAGGGAGCTTGTTGAATTAAACCAATAATAGACCAGAGAGCCGTCAAAGAGACTGATATTCATCATGATGACATTTGTGCACCCCACCCCGAGAACTCGACCCTCCTTCGTGACCCCTATCCACCCCTGGCTACTCCTTTAACTTTCCCTCAGCTGGCCCACCTACTTCAACCGTCCAATCAATCTGGATCTGTGATCATGACTGGTATATGACTTGTTTTTTTCAATCGTAAAAAAAGAACATTTCATGTTCGTATACAATAACGTCATCATTTTCATTCTATCTCAATGTTCAACTGTCTTACAGTACTTTTGTTTTTAAAAGTAAAATACATATCCTTGTATCTCGGTTAAAACCATAACCTTCCTCAACCCTACCCAAAGCCTTGAGACAAATCTAGAACGATACCTTTCATCGTCTCAATGTCTCTTCATTCGCAGTACCCCATAGTATCCTTTTCTTGTCCATCCCCCGTCCCGTGACCGTACAGTACAATTCAGTACAATACCATCTTGAAGATAATCTTTGTACAGAACCTTGTCCTCAATGCGACGTCGTTTTTTATGTGGTGCTGTTAGTTAAGCTGGAGTTGTGATTTCGCCTTAAAGATAGATACGCTTCTGATAAACCCAGGGCGAAAATGTCAATAAATCTGTCAATTCGATGAAAAGAGGGGGTATTTTCATCAAAATCCATTTAGCGGGCGACTTCAGGCTTCTTTGATATCCACAAAGTTGGGACAAGCGGAAAAAGGCTAGCTCTGCAGTGATTTCTTGCATGTCCTCATCCATGAATGGGCTCCTCTTTGGACCCCGTTTTACTGGCGACTGCCTGAAGAGATGGGGTTAGCGCAACAATTATTTCATGGTGATTTATTAGGCGTGAATAAAAGAAAGTGAGGACATTTTTTCTACCAGCATCACTGCTCTATAATGAAATTTACACACGAGAAGTTCAAATTTACATTGCAACATGTTGATTTCAAAAGGTTTTTCTTGACACATGTCGATTTGATGTTAATCTTGCCACGTGCAGAAAATGTCCGGGATGTTTTTTTAGAGGTTGACATGAACAATGTGTATAGTAAATATATCTTACATCTCCAAAGGGGGCATGTATAACTGAATGCATTGTCTTAAATATATCTCAGGGATTCTTGAAGTGCCAATTATTATTAAGTTATGACTGATGTTATCAACATGAATATGTGATACAATTTCAAGATATAATAAATCAATATACTATTTTTAGATTAAGGAATTGTATATGTGTGTATCAAAGACATTCAATGTAGCAGAAAAAAACAGTTTCTTTAAAAATCCCCTTAAAACCATAAGATGAAAAGCGTACAAATTTGCTGTACTTCGGATATTCAAAGTGAATGTTTTATGAATATGCAGTGATAAGAAATTAATACTGCTGACGAAAGATATCTATTATATAAAAATAATATGATATTTAATTTTAAAACTAAATTTTGTTGACGAAATGATCATATATTTTACGATTAGAATAATTCTCGTTCATTAAAGGGGTGTTTATTTGCACTAGATGATACATACTCAATCATTTGATACATAGAAAATACTTAACGAACATTGACCAAATTCATAAATAACAAATATCGCATTCCACAGGGTGCAAAAATATTAGAGTGGACACCCACTTCGTATCATGTCAATAAGGACTAATATTTGATATTATTGTGAAAAGACAGTAATTATTATTATTTGAAGTACATGTACATAAACGCCAAACATACGAGGAAACACCAGGTATGGTAATGATAATATGATCTAATGCCTTTATGCACAAAAGAAACCACTGTCCACTTTGAGACACCCGAGGGGAAAACAGTGGTAAATCAAATGAGTTTTTTTGTTAAATCATGGTCGATCGTTGCACACTTGTCATATTGAGTGTGAAACCATTATGGATTCGACCCCTCGCCACTCACCCATGCATTCCCCGCACCCGGGTCTAGTCAAAGCTTGTTGTCCATGAACTGATGCCATTGAACACCGGGGGTAGATAAATATGCCTATTAACATTGCAGGGTTTTCTGGGTTTTGCTTACACCTGCCATAGTCAGCTGTGAGATACGTCGCATTAAGATATAATGGTCTCAACGTGTCTAGATCTATATGGCTTGCTGGTTTAAAATGAATGAAATGAATAAGCATAAATGTAAAATAAAATATTTGAAATTTTTCTTCTCTGAACACTATTATACCAATTATTCATGCTAATAATATGCGATAACTTTGTTTTCGATTATCTTTTTACGATTTTTTTATTCTTTATATTTCATGTGCTCAAAGCGATAGCATTATCATATAAAATGAGCTACATGCAATCACATGTGTATATATGTACACAGCCTATTTAAAATAGTTTAATTTTACTATTGATTTAAATGTGTATATTCAACAGGGTAGTGATCAAGCATGTTGCACATGTCTTTCGAAGATAATTTCTTTTAGCAGAATTATGTGTCCTTGAGATAAATGTGTACACATTCTCTTGTGATCGCTCGCTTCCGCTTACATTTCATTGGTGCAAGTAAACATGAGGGAGTGCTTCTGTAACTTAAACATTTCCTGGGGAAGCATAACCTATCTTGGTAAGTATAAACTTTCATGTTTATAAATTTGAAAAGAAAGTCTGCATTTAATATAATGATTGCGAAATAATGAAAAAACAACTTTGAAAATCTTAAATTAAGAAAAAGCAAACTATCGTGTTTGACTCACTGTGGAAGATTTGTTCTACATATACATTAAATTTTGAAAAAATTTAAATTTAAAATACAAACTAAAACGTTGTATCAAATAATTGAAACAATGAAATAAGAAAGGATAAAGATAATAACCATGTCTCAGCCAGTATGACAGAACGTATACAGAGGCATCTACTTTGTTTGTTATCACTTTGAGTTGTCTAGGGATCCGTAAATGTCCTTCCGTAACTAATTGTCGTGTCTTAGTAGAAAACATTTTGTCCGAAAGCTCGCTGATGTGACAATCTGTCTTATTTCTGCAGTTGGAACATGATGACAAGCCACTGGGGACACGAAAGCGGGTGCATTCGTCATGCAGTTCTTGTCACAGGTCCAGTTACCTGTATAGAAGAAAGCAAATTACAGATTGTTAGATAAACAGGTAATACATCTTTGGGCACAGGTGGTAGGGAATGATTCAAGGATAGGCAGAGAAGTTAAAAAATTTGAAAAATGGATTTAATAATTTTTGTAAATACTTGTATTTTTCAAGTTTGACAATACAAAGAAATTTTTGCTCTACTATATGTTGTTATCAAATTTGCTATTTGACTTCTAAATGGTTGGATTTGTAATTTGGCACCATCTTAATTGTCTTCTGTCAGAAGCATGCAAACTTGTTAATTTTGGTAAAATCCTCAGTCATGTTGATGTTTTTCTGTCAAATTATTAGAAGTCCTTATTAGTAGTTGTTAATGAAAACTTCAATATCAATATTCCATAACCTTGTCAAAATATCATTTTGGTCGGTTCTATACTAATTATGTTAACGACTATAACAAAAGAAGTTGATTTTTTGCAGGCTCAATGACTAATGATAGATACGTTGATTAGTACAGACTCAGAGACCCTCAACCTGATCAGTAAACTCACAGCAGGTACGGGACACATGATTTTACTATAACGAATATGTGGAGATAAAGCCTTAATCAAGACAGAGGTCTCCACCGTTGAATATCATGACTGTTTATTTCCGTTCTACGAGCATCTATGAGGGATCATTCATTATTCCAAACGACGGATGACAAATGACAAAATTGAACGCTCCCATACCCTCTCTCCCCAAGCTCCTGACATTGAGCTAAAGTATCGGCGTCGCGCCGGAGCTCGGGCCAGCATTGTGCCACTGGATGGCGATGTCGCGCAAACGAAGGCTCCAGCGGGAATGCTCGCTTCCTTTGTGCGACTTTCACTTCAATAGAAGTGGGATAATTGATTTGACGAACCCCGTGGTTTACTTCGTCATCGAAGCGCAGACAGCTTTCTTTTTGCCTGGAACTCTGATATCATGACTAATGAGTGTCCAGGTGTATCCTCTAGGTGATTAAGAGACACCTGTGCACCGCTACCTTTCCTTTTACCTGACAGATTCTGTTACGGAACAGGTAAAGCTGAGCGGTGGGCTTCAATGTCATTACACCTGAACTTGCAACTTCCTTTCAGCGCTCCTGTGAGTAATAAACCCCATGGAGCTCGGCTTCCTGTTTTGCTTATATTTCAGAGCTCAAATGGCACGATGACGTTATTGATATGTGTATCACTTGGCGATGTCCTCCATAGAAGTCCTGATTTCATTTTTTTTCCATCTGTTTTACACAGGGAATTTCAGAGAAAAAATACAGCGATACACTGTACAACTCAAATGAGAGAATGAATTATTAGGCTCCAGTTCATTTGTGTTTGGGGCACATGTGGAACTTTCTTGGCTCAAAGAATGGGCTATATTGATGTTGCCAATGCAACAAAGTTTTAAGTTTCAGGAGGTGGCTAAAATTGACCTTTTGTGTCAGTAACAACATGGTTTTATATGCAGATGCATCAATGGACACAATTTACTCTTCAATTCATTAAAAAACTACCCACAAACCCGCAAGGAAGTGAGCTGTTAAATGTTGAAAAATATTGTCTTTCTAAAACTTTACATATTCAAGCAAATAGTTCATAGAGACTCTTTTGAAAACTATGTCCAATTAGCATTGTGAGAACATACACAACACACCACAAATTATGAAATAAGGAAATCCACCGCCTCTTACATCTTATAAGAAAGTGTTGAATTTGTAAATAGAGATATTCGAATAAATTCATTAATATGATAATTATGAAACGTAATACCATCAATAGGGCACCAAATCACCTTTCATGTATTAAATGTAGCAGAAACATTTTTAAAAAATTTTGAATACATTTTTTTTATCTTAAGAGTTCATCAATTTGAAAAAGTTAATCACCTGTACAACAAGTATATCAAATTTCGATGTAAAAACTTGAAATCAGTTTAAGTATAAAGATATATTTGTAGTCTAATTCGATGAAAAGCGTAATTTGACACTTCTGAGGTCTTGAGAATGATTATTCTCAATCTAAAGGCTTTCTTGAACACCTATCCTCTTAAAAAATATACCACAGAAAGTCTGGACATGTTGATCCCGCTTTTCTGATTTTGTGTAAACTATTATTCGATAAGTATGTCATGTATATTTCAATCCCAGCTGCGGATTTGCGAGAGTTCTTTAGTAAGGACGATCAAGTGGCTAAGACAGGACTTAGTGATTTGTCTCGGGGTCTTATATGCGTAATCTTTCAGACCGAATCATGAACAAGCACGTCCTTATAACATTTATATAAATATATAAGCATGTCATAAACATGTTACATAATCGCGTGTTTAACCTTTGGGTAATATATATTATTTGTTGACGTTTCTTTGCGACATATCGTGTCACCAAATAAACAGGAAACATGAAAAAATTGTGTAAAGGAAATAATAAGTATAAAGAATCGTATTTTCGTGAGTTCACGACAACAAAGTTACATACATATTTCTCGTAACAATAACAGTATATGAAAACCTTCCCAACCACTATATGTTTCAAAGGCTTGACGTTGGTTTCCAAAGAAGACGGAAACAAATGATGTTTTCTTTAAGATAGCGTATTTCGTTTCTCGGTAAATTCATCTCTGTCATAGTCAAAGACAGAAGCGATGATATAACCTAAATTTAGCTAATATCAAAGAAACGGGATAATATAAGTGGACAGGGCAAATGAAATAACATTGTTTGTTGACACACAGTTATATTTTATACTGTTTTGAATATTTCATTTAAATAAATTTTCCTCGCTGTATTTGTATGAAGTTATTTCATAGGGCAGTATAGTTAATTGATTCTTCGACGTTCTTAATGGGAAATTGGGGTATTTGTAAAAAAACCCTATTTTTTCACATTTCTCCTCATAAATATTAGTTTATGCCTAATGTATAAATATCTTCTTAGGGTCAAACGTCTCATTATACAATCCGCTAATCTATACTCGTAGAGAAAATTATCAAATATCAAGCAATAAGTACTGAAGCTCATATCTGTATGATCACCTTTTTATTGTTTAATGTAGGAAATGATTCCCATAGCTTAATTAACTGAACACAGTTAGTTCGTTTTAAAACGGCTTCTTTGGATTAAAAAGCATTGGTTTGCAATTTGTAAGATATAGTTTCGTTTTCATGAGATCACTATCTATTTCTAATAAATCGTGCTACTGTCCCTTTAAGGTGTCATGTTTATAAGGGTAAGAATTTTAAAATACATATTTTACATGTGTAGACAAAAAGTACATATATACTTGGCTTGTGGTACATTTTCTGAGACATTCATTAACAAGATACTTGATAATGGTTCATCGGATTCACACATTCGTAAAAGGAGGGTAGAAGTATAGCTGCACAAATATCTGGGGCTCACGGTTGGGTAGGTCACGCTGACAAATGTTCCCCTACACGCGCGCTGTAAAAACTCTACATATTTCATTCTGATCATGTTTACGATGAAAAAATAAATTACGTCTGATATATAGAAATATTTGAATTTAAACAAATATCTTAAAATGTTTTGAGAAAAATCCAGTATAAACGTGTAAAGTGTCAATTTATTATATGATTATGTTTCAAACCAATAATGTGTTGAAGTCCAAAAGTTCTTAAATATGTAAACCTTAAATCACCTTTTCAAAAGACGCTTTTGTTCCTTTTGATTAGAATCGAAATCTGAGTCCTAGAATTTAAAAAAAACAATTTTGAAGTATCTAAAAAGCATGTTTACAATCATGCATGACTGCCATAGTTTTATCGCAATTCTTCATCATTTTGAATTTGATAAATTCATTTTGATAATTACTTTTTTAAAACTTTTAATATTTTATAACATCAACTTTATCATTTGATGTTGCGAAAGTCAATACACACCTTAAACATGGATTTCTTTTTACACATTTCCAGTGCTTTATTCATACTAATGAGCCTTAACAATAGATTCTGATAACTCAGGCCCACCCGTATCATCAAAGAACATCTGATGATCAAGGGAAAAAAACAAAGTTATCGTTTCTTCGTACTATATCATTTCCGACGCAAAACGATTAATTTTCTTTGAAAACATATCTATCAGTGTCTAATCCAAAACACAACGTGCTCATGATTAACGACTCTAAAACCAGAAAATTGCAGAGGAAGTTTTGCATTCGAAATATCTTCAATATCGCCACTTCCTTGGAGCTTAACTAGATCGTTTAAATCAATTTCTCGCTTAAGAAATATGGAATTTAACGCCGTATTCTACCACTCGTTTGCGTAATTGTATTGTTCCGTTGCCCTGCTATTTGAATGGGAGTATTGAGTGGCCCTTGGAAGGTGGTTATTTTCCATGTGTTTGAGTTCTTTAGAATAATTTCATACAAATCAACACGGATGAATAGCATTGACCAAACTATATCAGTGTTGATTTTCCACTTGGTTTCGCCGCTAACAATTGAAACACTTGTTATGGCGAAAACATCGTAATGGCGATAATTTATCATCATTTGAAATTGGATCTTGAACTCAAATTGGCCAAATTGATTATGTTCTTTTTTTTCCTACAGCAAATTGATGGGATGAACAGTGCAAATCGCATTTTCTTTGATTTAGTTTGCTTCTCTCAGTATTTCACAATAAAGTTTTCAGGTCATGCCGGGAGACGATACGAGAGAAAACAGCATGCAAGTTGATTGTATGGCATAAATTCAACAACCTCGTGACATTTTATTGTGTCTTTTTCACATTTCACTTGTGAAAGATAAGGATACACTCGTTCTTCTAAAACTCAAATCTATCATTAAGTAAACGTACATTAACAAGTCAAGCATAGATTTCTCCAACCTTATTTCATACTCATTTTTGCCGTTATGATCTATTTCTGTTCTAAAGGTTCTTTACCAAAGGATTCATACTAAAGGTTCTATACTAAAGGTTCTATACAAACGTTTTTATACTAAAGGTTCTATACTTAAGGTTCTATACTTAAGGTTCTATAAAGGTTCTATACTAAAGGTTCTATACTGAAGGTTCTATACTAAAAGTTCTATAAAGGTTCTATACTAAATGTTCTATGCCAAAGGTTTTATACTAAAGGTTCAATACGAAAGGTTCTATAAAGGTTCTATGCTAAAGCAACCAGTGTCACCTCAATCCGAGGTGCATCATTTAAAGGTACGGCTGAAAACTGGTCTGATGGTGGACAGAGGCAAATGGAGTCAGAGACAAGGTTAACGATGCAGACACTGACACCAGGGTTGTTAAATAAGAACCTTTATCAACAGCTTGATATAGAAAAGTCATTGTTTGTGGTTAATCAACTTCTTTATAAGCATATGCAGTAGATGACAAAGTAACCGAGCTATAAACTAACTTCAGGGTTGTCGACAAGACTTATAATCATGGTTAATGGAATATCAAGTTCTATGGATATTGATCTTCTTATAAGCGTCCAGTGTACATTAAGCTTGTTAATGTATTACAGCAATGTTTTTATATTTTTTCTCCTTCCATGTAAAACATGCTTAAGAACAGTTTTACTATCCACAGCAAAACTCATTCTAATTATTCTAATTTCCTTCAACTCTACAACTTATGAAATAATACTTAAAACAGTTACAGTTACAGATGAACGAATCGCCGTCGGTCCAAATGGCCTGGTCCAGTACAAGTACTGGTTTTGAACTAAACGTTCTTACCACCTACAGTGCATCTAACTATAACTATTCTAATATTCCAAAAACTATTAGAGAGAGAAAATGATAAAGATTTAGGCTACCTGTCATTAATTCTTTGCACATACAGCTGCATACCGAAAGTTTGTTCACGTACCACTGAATCGTAGTGTAAATATCACGTAATTTGGGTTTCGTTTCAACATCAATAGAATAACTTCAGCAAAACTGATCAAAATTGATCACCCACTGTCCAGGTGTGAAATAGCCATTCCTGAACTCATTTTGGGATCGTCTGGTCTCTCTTGCAATAATTCAAAATTTGGCATTTGATATAGACATAAGGGGGCACATTTTCCAAATTTCGAATACGTTTAATGTCAAAAAATTCCATATCGACTCTCTGAGATTAAAACCAACATAATCACATTGGCTTTGTGCTAAGGAACAAACGTGACTAATTTTTAAAGAAGTTGATAACTTATAAAGGATTATATGGAGAAAAATAAAAACTATGCTGAAGTTTGATATTCCTGTAGATGCATTTATATAAAGTTCAGATAAAAGATTTTCTTTTAGAAATTCCATTTTATATATTGATATTTTTTATCGATAACTTAAACAAACCAACGGCAATACAACCTTAAATCAAAAGGTCGTTTCAATGTGCTCACTGCCTTTGTTTCATCGTGGCAAATATTCACCTGTATTGTAACCAAGGCGATTCAAATGGGAGCGTGTATACAATCTGTTCTCCATTATAACGATGCAGGAGAACGCATGAGTCCAAATCTGACTTTGATTTGTGAAATAAAAAAGAAAATACCCTTATTAGATAATTGTAAAACTGGTTCATTGCAGCAATAATATAACATTATTACAATAATTCCAGGATGTACGACTAAAAACTTACGATTTCATTTCTGACCTGTTTAGACCTGCCTCATAGTCGCTCAATCATTTAAGATATTTTCCTTTTCTACTCTTATTCATCTTTAAAATATCGTATATTTTTACACTCGATAATTAAGGTATTTCTTCTCCACTATACTTAATAAGATGATCTATTATCTTTTATCTGTTAAACTAAATCAGTTTAAAGTTTCCCCTACGTTTAATTTGTTCAGGTATTTCCTCTACATAAATATATAAACAATATTAACTTCCTTTACATTCCTCTCTTGATGCAATAATGTACTTGTTTATCGCTTCAATAGAGCCATCATTAATGCTGGCAAAAGCTGACACGGAAATAAATATACAAAGACATTGCCAATATCGACATAAAAAAAAATCCAAGCTGTTGCGAAAAAAACCTGCTTTAAATGAATTACCTTGAAGAACTACGCAGTTGTTACCTAAACCTGAAACGCTACTAACGAAACTGATGGGTTAAATCGTACATGTGGGAACTTACAGCTGACGCAGCAGTGGCTTGTTACAAATATGTAGAAGGCAATAATCACGTGTCTTTGCGATACTCCCCGATGCTGCCGGTTTCGGCTCTTATCTTACAAATTGTGGCATTAGCTTAGTTCAATAGCATTTGATGTCACGGTGAATTCATTATAATCAATTGATTTCCGCGATTCAAAGTACGTTACTATTTCTCCAAAACTAAGTCAAGGATTTCGCTCAGTTTTAGAAGCTTTCGGGTCCTGTATACAATAATTTTGAACAACTACTTATTGGAGTTTTTACATAATAACTAAATTGATATAACATGTTAAGTATTTATATTGTACAAAACAAGCTTGGTCAGTTTATACAACCCGTGATAATATTTATAAAAAAATATGATAATCATCATAGATATACGATTTTGGTTCAAACTCAATGCCATGAGCCTATCTTTGATATCTTGATATCAATTTCTTTAGACATCCTGGGTGTGAATATTTCTGGAAATATTTCTGTATTGATTTGTTTCTAAATTTTGATTTAAACATATTTTATTCACAAAAGTGAAATGGATTGGGAACAAGTTGTCAAATTTATCAAGCCCTCTACATAATAGTTGCATTTCACAATATGTATTATGTATACAGTCAGATTAAACAATATAATACAACACATACAGAAATTAAAGAGAGAATAAGAAAATTTTGATTAAGAGGCACACCTGAATCTCTATGTTTCTTGAAAAAAACATATATACATGTTTGAATATGTATTCGTTGTCATAGAAATAGATCTGCATGGCCATTAAGGACTGAACTAACATCTAAGGGCACTCTCCCTAGAGTAACATTTACTATCTTATTTAATAATCTATTGCGCTGAACTTGAAAAAGTGTACAAAGATATAATGAAAGGCATTTTCACGTGGATTTCCACATAAAAAGCTTGGGTCGTTGACTAAACCTACTTTAAATGGATCATAGTTTAAATCTCTACATACATGTCCTGTGTGTAGAATGTTTAGAAACCTTTTTCCTACTGAAAAATAATCGGGCGCTGCATCTAATGTCTTTTGAAGTTTACGTTGGAATTAAGAAATGGTTGGACAACTTCTTACTTCAAGAGATAGATTATTCCATTGCCTTATTGCCGAAGGAAAGAACGATTCATAAGATTCCTTAATTCTTGATATGGAAAGTTGAAGATTTTCTGAATTTCTAAGGTAATAGTTGTTATTTTCCCCCTTTTTTCAGCCAATTCTTCACATAGATAATCAGGTGCTTTGTTTATGAAGATTTTAAAACGAAAGCAAAGTTTTCTTTTACATCTACGCTCCTTCAACGTTTCCCAGCCAGTTTCACAATACAAAATACCTAACGTGGGAGTCCCGTTACTATCCTTGCGGCTTCTAGCTGCTGCTTTTCTGGCTTGTCGGCTTGTTCTAATGTGCAACCATCCCATACTTCACATGCATATTCAAAGTGTGGCCTAATATATTCTTTATAAATCTTACTTAACGTCTTTCTATTCACAAGATACTTTATTTTTCTTGGAGAACTAATTTCTAAATGACATTGACATTTAAAACTTCAATGCACCGAAAATCGAAACTTGCCATTTCTACTTTCAGTACAGAATCGAAGTGCAAGTGAATTTGTTATGCGCTATTGATATTTGAAAAAAGGGAAATACAACATTGTATCATGTGAACAATACCCATCATTTTATACTGAATTATGTTAGTTTTTTTTAAAGAAATAAAGAGGGTAGCTGCCCATGAAATTAAGTCCATTCCTTACAACACTGCCTCAGATATCGATCTCTTTATTGTAATAGGTACAGGTAGGTATAAAAGGAAATAGATGCGTGTCGTTTTCATGAAGTGAACAGTTTGATAGCTCGTAGTTTGCATGACGTCACTACCTGTCAAATCCTGACAACTTGTCGAAGGTATCCCATAGCAAACTAGTGTAACAGATAGCTGGAATGCTGCTATGTTTGGCGCTATGGTTGTCAAGTCGTCATAAGGCTTTCTTACCTTGACTTTCCACGTCAGTTTATTCGCGGAAATAGACATTTGACTTGGTAAATTAACAATAAACTATTGTTTTACACTATTGAGAAAAGTCACTGTGTGTGTTTCGAATATTGTAATCGACATTATCAGAGGTTTGTAAGTATATTTCTTTTGTTCCTTAGGCGCGAACAAGCGGTGTGCATTTCATTCTGACAAGCTTATGGCGTTTGATCACGAAATGTTCTCATAACTTGTCAAGGCAAATGTTGGGGTTATTGGGTTCTTAGGTGACATGTGATTGCAGCTGTGGTGTATATTGCAGGCCAAGGGTCACTTATTTCAAATGAAGAAGTTGCCACTACAGCCCTCAAAACAGTTATCGATTATTAACGATCGCGGGGGTTATTGACAGGTTAAGATGAAATTGATCAACACATGACGAAATTGACGCGTCTTTTTATTGTTGGTATAATCTCTGATGGTGTTAACGTGACATTGAACACCCCTGTCATGTCTTTGAAGAAAAAGGTGATTCATTTCAGTGTCGATTTCATTTCTAGGCGACTCTGGGACTCATCATGCTATATGGCTGACTAGCCAGTCATAAAAGGTTAATAAACACCGTTAAGATATGATATGATAAAGGTATCAGTATTACAAACATTGCCTTGACAGGTGAAAGGTTGATTTTGAACAAATATGTCGAGCATATTTCAGTTTTGAATTTCAAAAGTGATGTATATTTCGTTTCTGGTCGTGTGGATGTGTCATCGCGTATCGCTGATGGGTTGTATGTTAACGCGATGCGCTTCAGCACGAAATGTACACGGGTCATTTTCAAATAACAAACTAAAATAATTGGTTGTGCTTATGACTCACTTTTATGACTAACAATTTGTTTACAATGATATTCATGACTTGGAAGAATACCTTTGAGGTTAGATCTTAGATTCATCCATTGAGTTGTCGATGCTATCTGCAAGCACTGTGTCCTCTGTAGATTTCGCATTGTCATCGAAAAACATCAGTAACCTGCACAATGTTTAAAGGTATTGTAAAACTGTAAACATAAGAATGTTCTGAGAACTGTCAACTACGAAAGCTTTGCCTGAATTGATGCAAAATAAAAACTTGGAAAAAGTTAATGTTATAAAATAGACCCTGTTGTCAGCAAAAGAGTATATGTATAACAATGAATATCCATGAGGCCTTAAGAACACTTAACACGTAGACTTAAATCGATGCTACATTTCTTAATTGGTTTGAGCAATATCGACTCATTTTAGATTATCTTTTAAGGACACCTTAATGTTGACAAATCATGCGTCTTTCTGATTGCTACAGCCCGTTTTATGAATATGAAAACAATAACACAAAAACTTCAGAGTTTCAATCTTTTAACATCACTCGGTGTATAAGTTACCACCTCAAAAACTTTTTTAAAAAACATATTTCGAACCAGCTTTATTGACGAGGTAGGCATCACTACCAGTCATAAGATTTTTAAAAAACCGCTAACTGTACAGTTTTCTTAAGTGGTGTTGTTTACAAGATATCTCATTACAGACGTATATATTAAAAACGGAAAACCTACTAAGCTAAAAAGGTATATTCTCAACACAAACATGTTTACAATGTTTTAAAACGTGAGTGTAAAAATCGTGAGCAAACTTACGTGTCGGAATCGATGATTTGTGGGGCGCTTCGTTTAACCTGTGTCGTGTGTGCTTCCATCATATCTGCACGATATGTCTGTGAAGATTTGCATCTTACAAAAGTATATTCAAAGTGGAAAATTAAGTGAGATAATTTGTATTCAAAGTGGAAAATTAAGTGAGATAATTTGTTTAAATATGTGTAGCAGCATAATATTAGCAATGTTGCTTATTGCTGGAACCGTGTCTGGGATAACAATCTGAAATGAAATATGTATTTAAAAGTCTCCTCTGTAAGAAATGCCATGCCTTCGTGAATCAGTACTGTGTGGACATGACGATGGATTGATTATTATTACGAGTATTTCATATGTCGAAAAGTGCAAAATTGTATGTCATAATCTTACGAAGTTCGTGAAGATTAAGAACAGCCATTTACCATTTTCACTATCACGCTCCCCATTTTGATCATGCATTCGGTTGTTGTTTGTTTTGACAGAATAAAGTCATTGTCACTTTGACATTTTCGAATTAGTCTAACTATTGATAATGAAAACATGTGAAATCTTCTTGAATTCTGACAGATAATAGTTGGTGAGATTAATATTTGTTACCAACCACTGTAGAGGTACTCTGGACCAAGAAACGTGGACTCTAACCTAGATATCATAGATTAATGGACTAGGTTTTGTATATTCTCCTTCCTGTGTGCAGTGGTAGAGCGCCCGTATTTTATGGTAGCTTCGATATCTACTGAAGCGTCTGAACTGAACTGAACTTTATTACACTCAGGCTGCAAACTGCAGCATAAGAGGTACATGGATATATATATACAATGATACATGATACATTACAATGCAATAAAAGGCTGACATGCTATTCTAAGGTTAAATATGTTATCTCTTAAAATGCGACATGATGATTTTACAAAATAATGACAATTTTCTTAGAGTTCCTAGCTTTTTGGTATTAAACAGAATTTTCATTTTGTGCATATTTGGTCTGATATAAAAATATTTGTGAATATACTTTTTTCTTTCTAGTTCTAATTTCGGACATAAAAATAAAAAATGAAATTCATCACCAATATCGTCTAAATCACAAAGAGTACATAGCCTGTCAGTAACAGGGATTCGACGCCATCTACCTGTTTCAATTGGGAGATAATGATTAGAAGTTCGGAATTTCAACAAGGTACAAAAAAAGGTATACACTAAACAAGTATATATCATGTTTAAGCGAAACACTGTTTTTAACTGTAAATTTGATATCATCCTGTGCATATAATTGGACAGTTACTTCACCACCATTCAGTTATGTTGACATAATATAAACAGTGAAGTATGTGTAACTGCTATTTTAATTGTTGTTAAATCAAATAACCGTAATCTGTGAACTATTAACTATCCTAGTCTGAATTGTCCAAAATTCAATCCTCTGTGCATATTTATGCAACGGTCAATCTATTTGTTAGGACCGAAAACTTTCCTGTTCAATGATAAGAAAGGATTTCATTATTTTATTTTCGAGACTACCCCTTTTACGTTGAAAAACATATATTCCATGATGTGTATGAAACGAAAAGGCTTTTGGTTATATTTGCAAATTACATCGTTGTGTTCATGTTTGCCATAACAAAACAGCCCATGTGGATAAAGCATACCATTATCGAGTGTATCTGAAAGAACACATCTGTGTGAATTATCCAATTTTCCATGAGATTTAAAGACAGGTCATCGGATGAGTATCAACCTAAATGTCCCCTTTACTCATATCAAACGTAAAACAATTGGATATCAACGTTTAGTAAACGAACAATCAACAACATCAACTTGTAATAATTCACACGGCAATGAGTGTAAATAAATGAGCTCTTGTCAATAAATTCGCTCTTAGACTCGCAAAGTCCTATATCGAAATGGGATTTCAAGGATCAACAGAATATGTTATCATTCAAAACACGCTTGAAGTACACAGCTAAGAAGGCGATTAGGGTAATAGTCATTGAAGAAAGTGCCAAGTATATAATCTTCGACCGCCCCCCCCCCCATGATTTTCATAACATATAATTTACCTTTAATACGAACCTAAATGTCATATGTGGTGATATAAAATCAAAACATCTTAACTTTTAATTTTCAAAAGACAAATATGACAAATACTGGTTTTCAATGAAAATCTAAAAACAACCTTATAAATGCACAGAGGTGTAGATATCACGTCCAACAGACATGGATACTAGTTATATAACCTAACAAACACTATCAACTCCTAACTGCCCTTCTGGCTGTTTTAGATAAGTCTCCAAATTTACGTTTGACTATTTGACGCGCGCCACTGTCCGGTTTTCGCGCGCACCACTGTCCAGTTTTCGATCATAATTGCGACGTTCTACTTTAATATTGTCACTGTGAAAAACCAACAAGTTTTAAAATGTGTCATTTTGGTAACAGACGATACTTCGCGATCCAATGACACCATTGATTAAGTTTGGCATACATGACGCCAACAACTCACGAAATTGCTCTTTAAGTGTTCAGACCTTGTCATCATTAAGTAAGGGAAATGTATTCGCGTAGCTTAACCGACATGTAAGGTTCACTTTAGAACTGCTTCTTTTGATGATAAAACATTGTAATGCAACTTGTAACATTTTTGTTCATTATCGTGAGACGTGAACACGTACTACTGTCCATTTAAAATCGCCATCTGGAAAATAAAACTCCTATCCTTTGATATCAGTATGAAATACTAGATACTTCAATAGTCGCATCGTTTTGAACGGTCGAACAAACCATCTAGAACTTGATACAATTGTTACGATGGCATTTCGTAATACTTCATTTAATGTGAAAATAAATTCCAAAACAAAGTTTGCACTTTGCAAGGCTCAGCATTTCAATCGTGCTATTAATCTGATTCTCCCATTATCATTGTCTTTAGAACTCTTTAACATAATATTGAGAAAGTTTAAGACAATTATTAATTGTTTGCGAGAGGGTTGTATTTCAATGAATGTAATATATACTCTCTTCGCGATGTTTAATCAGAAATACGAGAAATTAGTCTACATCTAATGATTGTACAATTACACGATCGATTGAAATTAGAGTCTACCTTACGTCTCCACAGGAGCTCCATTTCAAACTACAGACCTCTAGGATTACGAATTATCAAAATTGCTTTTTCAGGTAGAAAAAATAGTTAGTAGTGAGCTGAAGAAAAAACATCGGTTGTATAACGATAAGCTTTTAAGTAACTATATATCAAATTGATTTACTGAATGAATGTCAAAGTGAAAGTTAAAACCGAAATGAAGATTAACGGTTTCCATCAGTATATCGTAATTGAGCCGTGGATGCAATCTATTCACTGTTCATTTACTATAGGAAATACCTGCACGTAAAACAGTGAGGAAATTGTAGATGACGACATTGGAAAATTGAAGTGTACATGTTTCTTATAAATGAAATAAGCGACATAAAGGGAATTGAGCATAAAGAAATATGTGAGACAGATCACACAAAAATCATAAATATTTCGGCTCTTCAAACTTTTGTTCTTGAAAAGAAAGCGTAAATGTAACGGTTTACGGAGGGATGTACTGTCTTACTATTGATATATCAAGTTTTTGATACTACGATCCTGTTGAAGAAATTAACAATTTTATTATCATCATTGGATACTACATTTGTTTTGTATATCTATTTTCGATGAAATTGACAGGTTATTCTCAAGTAATTTGAGGTTGGGTCAACAATTAGAAATTGATATTGTTTTAAACTAAGAGAATGGTAAAAGGTCACTTGATAGAATATAAATCAAGCGTTATAAAATACCATCTCAATAGAATTGAAGATAAAAATGGATACCTGTAGAAAGAAAATCCCTTGCATGTGACTTTCCTGAGTGCGTACAATGCATATACGATGATGTTTATCGTATAGTTCAACTGCTTAAAGAGCCACTCCGTGATTTTAATAACCTTTTATTTACCTTTGATACGAACCTAAATGTCATATGTGGTGATATAAAATCAAAACATCTTAACTTTTCCTGTCTAAAAGACAAATATATGAAAAATACTGGTTGTCCATGCAAATCTAAAAACAGCCTTATAAATGCACCGAGGTGTAGATATCACATCCAATATACATGAATACTAGTTATATACCCTCACAAACACTCTCAACTCCTAAATGCCCTCCTGTCTGTTATAGATAAGTCTCCAAAATTACGTTTGACTATTTGGCGCGCGCCACTGTCCGATTTTCGATCATAATTGTGACGTTCTGCCTTCATATTGTCACTGTTAAATAAACAATAAGCTTTAAAATGTGTCTTTTTGGGAACAGTCGATACTTCGCAATGAAATGACACCCTTGATTAAGTTTGGCCTATATGACTCCAACAACTCACGGAGTGGCTCTTTAAAGTTATTTTTGTGAAGCACATTAGGATATCTCTAATTGCACATATCATTAAGCATGAATTACTGATACATCATGGACGTCTCAACTTACAAAGGGAAAACCTGAGTTGCCAACAAAGCCCAGATCAAAATGGGACACTTTGAAATATTTTCTCGCTTACGTGTACATGAGGCTAATCTTCATGTCGATATTTGTCTATTTCGCATAGTCATTCACTGATGTGAGCTCCACATGACTCCAGGATGTCAAAACAGAGCGCATGTTGGACGACGGAATTCCATTAAAGTGTTCAATTCCCACCCATAAGAGGTCAACTAAATTCATTCTAAACATGCGTCTACCTGTATGTGACTTAAACATGATGGAATTCCACTATACAAAGGACATCTACATATCTATTTAAATTTGTCTTTGAACCTTAGTGTTCCGATTGTCCCCGGTTCATCCTTGAATTTACAAAACAAAACAAATTACCGCCCTCCCTGCGGTGAAGTTTGAACGGGTAGTTATTCAACGGTAGCGGAGGTCGGACGAGTGTCTTTGGTCAGTACGGTGAATTTACACCGTTATCAATTTACTCTTTCATCTTTGGTGAATCACGTGGGGACGATTTGTCCAGGGTTTTGTGTCTATATCACCGCCGCGAGTCGTCTAGCCTTCTAGACGGTTACTAATGCGATTCACAACCAGTCATCAGTCAAATAGAGACAGATACTATTGTCCGTACAACTGATCCCAACACCTTTAACATGGGTAGGTGGTGGACTGATGTAATCCAAATACTCGTAGCAATCACAATGTATTGTACCAAACACTTGTTAAATATGTCGGAAGATATTATCAGTACTTGAAACGAATACGGTCCGCCGGTCACCCCACGGGGGCTGGTCAAGTGGACATCGCAGCACGGACAATACTGGTCATCTGCTTGACCAACGGCTCGCGACCCAGGGGAGAGATTATTTCGGGGTATCTACATACAGCTGGGACGGTTGTTTTGACTTCAAAGAAATAAAATGATAATTACGATAACGAGTTTAAAGCTCCGGTATTCAGGGTAGTTTATCATCGAAAGCTGATATTGGCAAACCAACACTTTAGGACGGGTCCCACGTGACGCACGTGCCGCATGGAATGCAATGTACAAGCTGATAGGGAATTTAGAACCAATTGAAGAAATGCGATAGATGTTGATGACATTCGCGTAGTAATGTTATCCGTATACATTCCATAGCATATATGCATTAACTATACACCTAGGGCCTGAGATATCTGACGATTATACATATATAATAAAGAGCTCTGTCACATTGTGAGAGGTATCGAATTCTTTTAAATGACAAGATTTATGAAATATGCTTTGGTGTATAAATGTCGACTTAAAGGCGTTTGCAAGAAAATTGTGTAAGATCGTAATAAAAAAATATTCAAGAATTCTTTTCGTTTTTTTAGCAATTCAAATATGAAAAGGTCTTTATGATAAACTTCCCGGTCTTGTCACTCTATGAATGATAAAAATTATCAAGTTGGTTTCATCGAGGGAATCATAATAAAACTGATGCCAAATATTTACATGTAAAAGAAACTGGCATAACCCATTAATCATATTTTGTATTTATGTTGATTCTTTATTTACTTCATAATCATAAATAATGTTCATGCGATCAAGTCAAATTTGTCTTCGCATGAAGAAAATTACAGATTCAATAACTGAAGAATAAAAGAATGTCTTTAAACACTTCTTACAATCCATCAAAAACTGAATTACAAGAACGACAGACAATACGAGTCGATAGAACGACCAGCAGTAACCATTGTATGTGGACAATATTGGCTCTCGCCATAACAAAGCTTATAAAAGCAGCCCCTAATGTTTACCCAATAAAGAGGGTGGCTTTATTACAAGGCCCGAATAATGGGAGGACCCCTTAAAGTCTGTTTATTGTTGTAGGAATCACTCAAAGCCATTTCTTCGCGGGATGCAAATAAGATGATTACGGGTTTTCAAATAGTTACGTCATCTATGGCGAAAGGGAGGTAACTCTAAATAGCCATTGAAAAATGCTGGCGGGTCTTTATGAGTTTATTGCTGCACTAGTGTTATTATTTGCAAATCGCTAGCTGTTTGTTTGCGTAACATTTGCGATTGCGATTTCGCCATTTTCTTAATTAGCATCTACAGATAATCGTTGTAAGAAATTACGCAATGCAACCTCAACTTATATCTATAATCTAGAGATAATTTGATAAAATCAAATGTTTTTGTAAACAAGACCGTTCCCATCGTTGTTTCTAATTATCTAGACCCGGAGTTTGGATATTTGATGAATGGCGAAATCTACACGGTTTCAGGGTCAAATAATGACAAAACGTTAAATATAATTAACTATGACGAAGAAGTATTCATGTTCCTTTATATATTAAGATTTTGCTATACATGATTAAATGTATCTAAATTTCAAAAATGAAATAAAACTGAACTTAGTTTGAATGCATTTGCTTTAAACATATTTATTCATGATATATTACATGAAGGGATTGAATGCATTTAATGGAACTAAACACCGTGGTAGTTATTATGGCAACTTATCATGTGGCGGATCTAAGAATTCTTAATTTCGGGTTGGTGTTATGTGCTATATTCATTTGCGTAAGAACAAGTACTTCATAACCATTATTGGTTGATATGTACATATATGGAATTGATTATTGTTTTTGATTTAAGGATAAACTGCTGCTATACTTTTCTGACAATTCTTTTATTAAAACTTTCAGTCCAGTTCGAATGATACGTCAACTGAAGGGATAAGAATGACTTGCTAATTTTCCTACAACCGTCATCAACTTTCATGACATTCAATTTCTTTAATCATATTCTCTTATAAATGAAATTAAGATGTTTTCAACGGAACCACAGACATCTTTAACAGAATTACCCACATCAAAGACTCAATCTAATTACAATGCATTGTATTCCAGACAATGATTAAAAAACAAATAACCTTTCACCTGAAAGGCGTGAAAAACAAAAGTAAAACGAGAATGAAAAATCTTAATTTTTCATCTTAGGATGGTCTAGACCTGGTTATTGTTTAGTACCCTGATATTTATGGAGCGATTGCCTTGTTTAAACATCCGAGACGCGGCTATAAATCCTATGGTATCCCAGAGGGGCTATAACCAAGGCGAAGTAGAGGGCCCATTTTGTGCATGATTAGCGGATTGACACCAGAGATGAAAGTGTTGAGACCCTTCACACCCTGCCGATAATTAAACATTGACTTTCGTCGAAATGCTATTTCCAAAATTTCCCTGAATGATTTCTTGACAAATTGGGAGAAAAATGACAAATAAAGTTTTTAACAACTTGAAATTAGGAAATGCAGAAAAATATTAACTCTAATAAAGACGATTTCGTGTCTGATACAGATACGATAACATGTCATTTCTCTTCAAACACTGAACAATGAGTTTGATAGTTTGTTTTAATTGAAATAGCTGTAAAATCTGTGTGTCTAGAATGTTATCAAAATGGAGATAAAGCGATTCATAAAGCTTATTTACATTTTAAACATTTTCATATTCATAGTTCTATTTACAGGCTTCTTCACATCTATTAATTTTATGAAAGTATGATAATGTTGATGGAGAAATAATTTCATTTTGAATAAATAATCAATCACTATCGTATCGTATCCCCCATTGGAACAGATATCAATTAACACATGTCAGCACCTATTCACTTGTCATTATAAACATACTTTTATAAGCTATACGTGTTCAATACTGTTCATCATAGTGATACAATTTTAAATTGTTTTCAAACCTCAATAAACACCGTTGAGAATAATTTATCTAAGACATACATTTACAATGCACGATTTCAAACATTTGCTTTCTAAAATATCTGTACAACGTTATCGATATCTCGTAAAATTAACAAATCGAAATTAGTAAAAAAAAAAGTTTGAACGCATCATTTCCTTGAACGTCTGTGAAAAGGTCAATTTGTTTTCAAACGTATGTTTTACATCCTTTAAATTTGATTACACAGATATGAATTGTTCATGGTACACTAGCAATATTAGTAACGATAATTAATAAATTGGTGACCTCCTAGTTCATCGACATTATTTGTAATAGTTCTTTGACGATTTTGGTTTTTAAAAAAACAGAGAAACACTATATGAAATACTAATGTCTAAATGTCATTGGGGACATTTACACGTATTAGATGTGACACATTTCGAAATCAAATCTACAATTGCAAAGTCATTTGCATAAGAGGTAACATTCCCTTAAATTCCATAAGCATTAGTTAAAATCTCTTATCCACAGCTACTCGCCTGATCATTGTGTTCGAATTCTTTGGTGGTGACACTATTGAAATTTGATCTATTCCGAACGCATACCCGATACTGAAACAATAAGTAACGCCAAACTTGCCACGAAAGGCATTGTTAAAACTTTAAAAGAAAGGTCTCCTGTGTTATTCTTTAGCAAAGAAATGCTCCACAGAAAAAAACGCATCTGTTTCCGAAGGCACGTACCCGAAGGTCGGAAGAGTGAAATATGCACCCCCTTGACATGGATGACGTTTGAAATGAACAAGGTCGCACAAAACCTCATAAATATCCCGTTTCTTAAACCCAGTCTTTCTGCACAGAGTGGCCAGTTGGGGTAAATTTCGGTTTGATTTCCAAGGGAATGAGCCCAGAAAATTTGCTAACAAAAGCAGCATTATTATTCGGGTAATATACGGGGATTTTGTTCTCGCTAATTGACGTGAGTTCACGCGTTGACCTACGAGGTTTGTTTTCCGCTCTTCCGCAACGGATTGCACAGACAAAGGGAAGTAACTCGTGTTTTGACCACAGGTGTAATGCGCATGACACGATGTGATGTGAGTTATGGGATTGCGGACAAACAGTTTATTCGATGACAAGTTCCGGGAATAATTAATATATAATTACTTGAGTCATAGTGACGGGTGGTCTTCTGATTTTACACCGGATTTCGTTTTGCTCGATACCCGTGTTGTATTAGTATTGCTAATCAAACTTTACTAATTGTTTCCAAAAGATACGATTTGACAAATCTTTAAATAAATATATGCCACGAAATATTTCCCCCCAATAACTTACCATAATGTAGACGACAATCCATATCATACCATAAATAATATTTAACATTTATCACTTAATAAAAATCTTCACATCTCTAGATTGCCAAAATATTACAAAGATATTCTTTATGGGTGAGGCGAGGTGAGTGGGGGGTTTAAATCCGCTTTCAGGAGCATTTCACTTATGTCACGGCTGCTAGTACTATTGCGAGCTTCGGCTGGAATATTCTATTGAGAAAATGTATCATGAATGTGAGGTTACCGATATGCAATAGAATGCTGTACTTCAAGGGAAACACGCCGAAATATTAACAATTGAACCTCCCCAATTCTACAGGTAAACCCTCAACTCAAATTTCTCCTACCCTTTGAAAATTCCTGACTCCGCCACTTCGGGCTACGTCTCTTATATTCTACAATCCATGCTTTGTTCTGATGTCCGACTGGCAAATTTAAGAACCTGTATCTAGGGTCACATCTTCAGGTATGAACAAGAAGACATGGTCATCGACACCCCCTGCCAAGTTGGTTCTCACTTTAACTCACAATATTCCTACAAGTCGTGATTAACAAACCATAATAAGGACAATAACTCTGGAAATAATCAGTAATTGCGTGCTTCTCATTTTCGACATCCATTAAGCTACTAATACCATGAGGCTACACACAAAATTTCATAATCCCTTCTTGAATAGTTTGAGAAAAATTGTCCTCTTTAAACATCCTATCGAACTAAGTACAAAAATAAACAAAACAAGGGCAGTTACTTTGAGCTCGGGGTCTCTGAAGCACCCCCAAATACATCACCGTGGAAACATTTAGAGATTGAGTAAAGTTCACAGTTTTCATACTTGTCTCCATCTTCCCTTCGCACGGCTATCGAGATTGCATCTGGTGACTTTGTATATTTGTAATGCCTTCTGTGAATCGGTAGAGTTATACCATCTTGTCTCTACAAGTAAATAATAACCAACATTCAACTATGACGAGACGAAGGTTTTATGATTGCCGTACGAATGAGATACCTTAATCCACCACGATATTTAAACTTAACACAGGTATGCATATATTTTAAATACGTCAAAAAAGTTGTGCCTGTGTTGCTGTCTTAATAGCTCGACACACCGAGATGATTTTAAGAATGACGAGAGAGTGAATGAGTAAGTTGGTGATTAACGTGTGTTCAACAAAGTTTAAGTTATTAAACACGTGGATGACAAGCATCCAAGAGAGAGTGGACACATCAGGGAGAAAAGGATGTGTTTGATAACTGAAATATTGATGGAAATTTTTTTAACTTCAACGTTTTCGGTTGTTCAAAAAAAGGCAAGATGGTTAAACAACGTCGAATTGTGCAGCCTTGAAACTCTTCAGCTGCCCTCGAGTGAGTGAGTATAAGTTGAGGTTTAACGTGTTTTGAACAATATTTCAGATATGAAACACGTGCATGACAAAATAAGCATCCAAAAGAGTGTGGACAGATCAGGGAGAAAGGATCAATACGATGAGGAAACGGACGGAAAGTAGGGCATAGTGAGAGATAGAAATCAGGTTTTAGACCCAAATTTGGTCTGGCTGCTACCCGTCGACCTGTCCAGCTTGGGTGCCCCTACCAGCAGCATGTAAGCTCTGGCTGGCATAGCTCTCGGGGTCCCTGAAGCACGCAAACCACAACGCCACGGTGAGGTATTGAGTCAATTGACTGGTGGCTGCCCTGGAGAGGCCGGATGCTCAGTCGAGAACATCGCATGTGCATCGTATTATTGTGAAGATGTCGTGCTGTCATCGGTTTGTACATTCAGGTAGTCGAGTTTCGAATATCGGACCATAGGCAGACAACAATCCTCAGATGATTGGTCGAACTGAATAACTTGTTGCTTACATACACACAACATTCGTGGCCTCGGATGCACAACAGTTTCACCACGTGACCACTGGTCACGCATGCGTGACAACTTCGGAAGTGTTATCAATTGTTATCCTTTCAAGAGCCAGATGAACTCAGTCTTTCTTATTTACTTATTATACGATAAGACCTGTATTCGCATTAAAGTGGTCGTATTATGACCGTGTGACATTCAGTAACGTCATGTTGCCTTCTGCCAGATCGGAAATGACTCCGATGTGACTATTTTACTAATACTCAATCCGCTAAATCGTTCTATATTTGAGTTTTCAGATAATCAGGTGTTAAAGGGACTATAGGATTATAGAATGGAATAACGTGATTCTTCCCTCCATCGATCCGCCTGTCCATCAGTGATCTGCCACTAAAGTTTTCAACTTTTCCACTATAGCCACTGATTCTAGTAATGTAAAATGTTCTGTACATACTCCCTGCCCAATGAGGATTATTACCCACAGATGTTGTGAACGCGTGGCCACTAAAAATCCTGTTTTTATCTTCTTCTTCAATAGCGAAAGGTACATCAAGCCTAAAATCTTGTGCACAGAGTCCATGGCAAATGAGTCACGGATATGGTGACTTTTTCGCTTTTAATAAGGGCAAAAATGGCCACGCCAGGAAACATAGACAAGTTAAAGGACTATAGTAAACTGAAATCTTGTATACAGAATCTTTGGCGTATGGGCTTTAACTTGACAGATCTTCTGAAGCTCCTATATTGGGACACTGTGTATTTCTATGAAGCCCGGTGAGCTACATAGCCAATGCTTCTTTTCTTAACTCGTGTTGGCAACTTTGGTCATAATCTGGAGACTACTAAGCCACGATCAGGAAAAATCGAACCGTCATCTCAACTTGTTTATGTTGATTTTTCAAAGACTATCACTTTCTTCCCTGATGTTTGGGTTTTTTCCAGAAACTCTAAATCCATCAGAACTTTTCAAAACAGTTCCAATGCTCGGATGTTGTGTCTCAATGGATTGTAAGTCTTTAAGCCAAGGGTAGCATTTCTTTAAAAAGAGGTTTCGTTGCATGCACATTTTTGAGGCGAGATTTTGCGAGTTGTAATTGACATGACTTGATTCGGCAATGGGGAATGCAATAAAACGCTGACGCTTAGATCATTTATCTTGTTCATGACTTGGTATTCTAGTATAATGCATTTGCTTCTAAATGTTTCTCGCAGAATAGATTTACTGGTGGCGTTTTAGCAGGTCTGGATCATGTCATGTTCTTGTAGAACTTACGTTTGTTTGGGCTATGCTATGTTTTTATAACAAGAAGAATAGATAAGTAATACATTTCAAGACGGGTCGAGATCCTCATGTCTGATAAAAATATCAGTGGAGCTTACTTGGATACAAGTTTATGTTTCACACATTACATGCACGTGTTGGAGAATAGGGCAATGGAAAACAACGAATCGGTTCTGTTCAGTTAACCTTTTATAGAAAGCGGCACTTTAGGCGGTCGAATTTAACAAGATTGGCTTCATAGGTCCATTATATGGTTCAACACTAAAATGTGTAATGTTTTTTAAATTGCATTAATTACTTTTTTGCAGGTGCTAAACTGTAAGGTCTTTGTTGACCGTTACACGCTTCATTCACTATAATGTTAGGTCATGTCATTCAAGATCACACACATATACGAGGTAGAACTTTGATCTTAAGTTAAGTATATACTTTTCGAGAATGTTCACCAGTCATCTTTACAATTAATTACTTTGAATTTAATGAAATTATGTGCCATGTGAAAGTGGATTTAGAAGTGAGGAAGGCAATATCTTCTGGATAACAAATTTGTGAAATTCATGACGTTTCGGGATGTATGCTTACTCCTGCATCAGGTGGGATGTTGGGAATATGAAATTGAGTAGGTCACTTCATACCCCATTTCATATTGCCTACATATACCCTATACATCACACCTGATGAAGGGGTAAGCATAGAGTCGGAAACCTCGTGAAATTCACAATCGCAGTTTATCAAGAAATGCCTGTCTCCATTATCAAATGTTATGAATCTTGAAATTGAGGATATGCGAACACCTGCAATAGCCGTATTAGAAGTCAAAGTGTCACCACATACAAACTTTACGTACATTTATATATGTTCATCTTGTGCCATAATTTAGACGTTTACTTTTAGGAACCATGAACTGACCCTTGCAAACTTCAAAACACTAAAGATTACATTGATCACTAGATGCCACAAAGGTGCAACTTGAAGATCACATTTATGGTGCAATCATGATACAGTATAAGTTTCTTAGAAAAGTATTTCACTAGAATTATTTGAGACACACTAAAAATAAAATTAATGTTGGAAAGCATCTTTATTTGTCATGTTTTGTTATTTAAAAATTCTTGATTTATTGAATGTAATATGTCAGATATACACTGAATAACCCCGAACTAGTATACACGGAGGAACAACCTATCGTTCATTCATTCACATATCGCTAATAGGCTATGTCGCCCCAGGCGTCCACCTACAGTCGAGACTGTTTCATTGTGGACGAGCTTGACATGTTTCCTTCTACCAAGTTTCAAAAATAACGGCTGACTGCGGATTTTATAACGTAGGAACTTTCCTGACTGGCATGAAAAACTATGCAGCTATGTTTGTAACCATATCAGTAAATATAAAAGATCGATTCCGCGTTAATAGCGTTATTTACACATACAGTTGGTTTAATTGTAGTATTGGTCAATAAGTGATAATACAAGTAATTGTTGTAGTTTTGTAGTAGTATAAGTAGTAGTATAAGTAGTAGTAGTAGTCGTAACAGCAGCAGTAGAAGTAGAAGTAGGGGTAATAGTAGGAAAAAGTAGTAGTAGTAGTAGTAGTAGTATAACTAGTAATTGAAGTATAATAAGTAATAGAAGTAGTAGAAGCAGCAGCAATATTAACAACCCCAACAGCAGTGGTAGAGGTTGTTGTAGTAGTAGCATTAATGAAGCAGAATCATAAGTATAAAAACAGCAGCATCAGTAGTTGTAGTAATGCTAGAAGCAGTGGAAGCCGTGGCAGTTATAATTTCCCTTAGGAGGTGACGGACTAGCGGGTGCAATACATAAATGAAGCAAGTTTAGTCCCAGACATTGCTCGTTATTTCATTTTTTTATTCTATGTTCCAATTTCAACAAATTAATCATACAACGTCAAGGTTATATTAATAGATACGTGTTTTCTTAATAAGAGAATATCCCACCATGCATTCACTATACCAAATACAATCACCAGGAGGCAATCTTTACGTGGGGTTCAGACAATGATTCAATAAAGCACGACAGATTCATCAAACCGTCAGAACAAAACCACAACTGTATACACTAGTTATCAGTATTGCTACCAGAACAAATTCCAGTTGAAATTAATAAAGCCTCTGCCGATTGATCTAGGGTCCAGCTGCTATTGTAATTACCATCTAACTGGTCGCTGTCTATTGTTTATCAGCTATCGATAGCGGAATCAGATTATGAAAATGTAATATACCTGTACCAACTTGTGCCTCAATTTACAAGGCTGCTTCTCTGGGTGTAGCTGATGTTGTGTACTTGTAGTTTACATTGAAATTGGTGTGGAAATCAAGTGTATTTTGTATTAACAATTATATCAAGTCATACCATACAATGTTCATTATAGAAAATTGCTTACAAGCAGCTCAGTGATTAAACTATTTGGAATGACATTTTCAGATATGTTTATATAACTACAAAGAGTGAGTGAGTTTGGGTTTTCATGTTTTGAACAATATTTCAGTTATTAAGCATGTGGATGAAAACCATTAGAGAGTGGAGTGATCAGGGAGAAAAGGGGTAGAAAGAATGAGGGAGTGTTAAGAAGAAAGTGAAGGAAAGTTGAAGAAGACACAAAGCTATTAATCTCATGTGACATTTGCCTTTTGCTTATTGCTTTTTTGCACCATTAATACGTTTTGAAAGCACTAATTGCAAAAAGTAATTTTCAACATATCATTGATAAATACAAGTGAAAATTGTAATTACATTCTACACTAATCATGTGCATCACAGGCTTTAGGTGATAAAAAATTACCAGTTCGCTCATTCTTATGCTAGATATATTTCAACATGCCTTTAAATGTCCTTTAAAAATGAAGACGAAAAAGTATTTTGTTAAAAGGAGATATACGCCAGTTTTAGTTCGACAAAATATTTTCCAACATGACAATAGGAATGCCACTTATAGTAATTACACCAAATAACCTGGTTATGTAAATCCTGCAGTAAATTATCGTACAAGTTACATCGTGAAACATTGTCAAGGTTCTCACTATGAATGTCTTACCGCGTTCAACAAGAGAAATTGGCAAATAAACATATACATGTTACTATGATTTCTTCAAGTTATCTATCAAAGTTTAGCATTTTTAGAATCTGATTTCGATACAAACAATGATTGTAAAAGGGAACTGTCAAAATATCAGAAATCATTTTTGCATTAAGAGGTGTATAATTATTTTTATCAAAAATAAAGCATGCAATATACGGCCGTTATTCCCTTATATTTTTTCTTTAACAATTAAAAATCCTCTTGTTAATACAAATTTGAACTGACGATCCAAAAGCAAAAGTAAAATCATGTTCGTTACATTCCATGATATCATCCCTTAAATGTTTGCTCTTGCGAAGTAACTCAACTAAATCAATTGATAATTTCAATGTAATTAGCAAGCATGCGGATACACATCTGTTCTATGCAATGCACAAGCGGCCTGTCAATTAGGATTTTCTATGCTCCTGTGGTCTCTGCAACCGAATCATTTGTGTAATCAATTATTAAGTGTTTCCCTATAAGATAATCTTCTACGATAGAGTGGGTTTTTAAAGACAATACGTATGCTTCCAAGTGAAACTGTAATCGATAGCAGATATGGCAAGAACAATGATATAAAGTGATATAGACATTGTTTGTCAACGTGTAGATTTCACACCTGACACTTAATGTGATATCCTGACAGCAACATACAACGTGTACCCGGTAACCTTGGTCATGGGCGCCCAGTTGTCAATATTATGCAAATTGCATATGGTATGGGATAAGGTTCTGTGTACATTTCTCAAAAAATAATTTACTAACCTAGTGTTCATATTTTAACAAAATTGTATAAGTATCTTTGTAACTGATGCTGCAACTTCTACTTGTATTACTACTGCTGCTGCTACTACCATTTCTACTACTGCTACTCCTACTGCTGCCATTACTACCACTAGTACTAGTACTCATACTGCTAATGCCTCTACTGTAGTACGACTATGCAATGATCAGTTAGTTGAGATATTGCAATACAAATACACTTCTCACTACCACTTTTAATGGTATGACATGAAACATAATCAAAACTCACATAAAAGCATTCATAAACACAAACACAAAGTGTGATTACATACTAACTACCTATTTACCAGTAGTGGGGATAGTAGCAACGTTTTATTCATCAGTGGTAGTCTAAACATAATACGCAAGTTATTTTACATTGAAAATAACATCGTTAAGTTGTTATATGCTATTATTTTGGCGTCTACTTGACACGTTATTTTGATATAACCGTTACTGCTATTGCAATACAGGCAATACAGCCAACCTAAGTCTCAGTAGCCACTGCGGCTATTGCTACTACTACTTACGCTACTGCTTTTTCCTTTATTATTACGGAAGTGAGAAAATTAAAACGTGTAGTATATATGTTATTATTATAACCAATTTACCAAATTATTATTATAAACCTACTGATAATTTCTATTAGCTGCATTATTTAAATAATGGTGATACAATTTCGTTTCGATTTTGTAAACCACCTCACTTGCAAGATTACATATAACGATAATTATAAGTATCGAACTAAAGAACTATAATCAAATTGTAACAGCCTTACAAATGTTTAATCGAAACAATAATTATAAAAAGAGAATTTGTTAATTGTTAGTCTCTTTTTACGTTTGCTCAACTTTATTTTTTTACTATTTTAAAAACAT
Source organism: Phorcus lineatus (assembly GCA_921293015.1). Taxonomy (NCBI): domain Eukaryota; kingdom Metazoa; phylum Mollusca; class Gastropoda; order Trochida; family Trochidae; genus Phorcus; species Phorcus lineatus. The sequence continues at coordinate 21,487,839 of OV121091.1, read as the reverse complement.
TTTTGATCAACATGAATTAGCATCAATTATATATAATATGCATGGCGTTGATGCCTTGTTAATTCGTTTTATCATTTTGTTTAGTTGCACGACAAAGAAATAAAGCAAAATAAATATGCATAATTTCTGACTGGCCCGGTGACATATGCTGATCGTGCAACAGAAGAAATTTTAGGCGTGGATCACAAATTTTAAATTGTCAAACTTTGACGTAAGTTTGTGGTTTCTGTAAGACACACAGTAGCTGAATTAAATCGGATAGACGTCTCACTGTCATGTTCACTATATATGCTAACGTCCAGTGGCAACAGTACATACAAAATTATTACTTTTATATTAAACTACTTTTGTGTCATGTTTTAAATGCCTATTTCTGAGTTATTAATGACATGATTCACGATTGAGCTGATTGGTTAAATCAGTATCGCACTATTGATTTGAAAGTTATGTCTGATATACTTTCCTCTGTTGGCTTAACATCTCCATCACATAAAGTAAACTTAAACCTAAACTTAAATAATTAATATTTGTTTTTATATTATTTTCGATATAGAATTGTATTTGATCATTTGACGAATGTGTATGGATTAAACTAACTTCTAAATTAGTGACATTTTTATCAATTTGAATATCATGCCATGAACGAATCCCGCCTAAAAAGTTGTTTGAATTATGTCTTCTTTGGTTATATAACAAATTATGCAGTTAAAACAAAAGTTATTATAGAACTCTATTTACAAAATTGTGAATATGAAATTTCTCTTCTCGATAAAACAGTGTTAGAAACAAAACTAGAAAATAAAATAACTTCTCATTAATCTACCTCTCGAAATATACGGAATAATTTTTAAAAAATCATAAAAACTATATCCAAATGAAAATATATAATAATTATTTATGATAAATCAATTACCTTACAGTGTTGTGGACATAGACAATGTAACAGCATATCAGATATCCTGTAAGGACATACTGATACCAAACACCGTGTAAGAACACAATGAGATATTACGAAATAAGTTTGTGCTAATATATTCTGAGATGAAAATTAAAGAGTCAAAATTATCATCATTTAATATTTCATGAAAATCAATATCCTAAATGTTTGTAATTGTGTTTGTCCTACTTTTGTGACATTAGAGGACCATAATGTTTTGACGGAAGATCTGTTTCCATATGATGCAATGTATAACAGCTGTATCCGAAAATGATTCTCACCTATTTGTATATTTCTGAGTGAAAATGTCATGTAATCTGGACCGTTTGCATCACGTTGTTGTCATTTATGAATTATCACTTCATGTCCGTTTGTACAGAAATTATCCTCGTATTAACCATATGATCATCACGTCCGTGGTGCAAGTTTTCGGGTTTTTGCATGATAAATTAGACTTAATTAATTTTTTCCAAATTTTCAGTTCTTTTTCTTTGAACAAAATGTTAAATTTCGACTACATTAGAAAAAATGATTGGAAGCACATGTATGATTATTAGAGAAAAAATAACGACTAGAAATGTTTTTGGTAATTGATCAAATAGTTAAGTTTTACACAGGAAAATAAAAAAACTAGAGTTCTCTTTTTCAATTTGAACTGCTGGCTGGAATAAGATATTTTTAATGTTACAAACATTACAATCGTAGCTCCCGAAGCAAAAACTACAAAACCATCAGTTTAGTTTTTGATGTACTACGATATATCAAGGACATGCCAAATTACTTAATAGTTCCACTATGATAGACAAACGGGCGTAAAAACTTTCGGTATGCAGCTATATTTATGCCAGATCAGTAAATATATTTGTAGTGCATGTGCGGTGTTTTCATCATTCCGAGGGTTGTCAATATCATGCATTCATGCGTGCCCATTTCACTACAGTTTTCAATTGATAAGATGAATAAACTATGAACAACAATGGTTAGAATCGCGGGTATAAATCCAAAACGAAATATTTTAACGGTGTCGACCTGTAGCTGAAATCGTACCATGGGCATACATAACAAACAATTATATTGTAAACTCATATATGACATTTATTGAAAACAAGATGATATCATAACGTATGAAGATAAGTTAGACGACTATTCTCAGCTACCGTATCGACAAATGAAAATGAATATACAAATAACAAAATATAGTCATAATTCTCGTTCTTTCACAAAATTGATGGAACACGCTATATCTGGTTCCCCTGCCATGTACAACAAACAGTATAGCACTACAAGCCCACGTGGCCCACGTGCTAAACTCATAAATCATAAATATATGTACATTTCATCACGGATAGGTCCAACCTGCTTTCACAAACACCGAAGAATTGGGACATTTGCAATGTACACGATTCACTAGGCATCACTATCTGACCATGTATATTTCAATGGGATTTCATATATTGCCGCTTTCATAACGAAAATGTTCAATATGGATAGCAGTAGAGTTGTTTCCTATCTATATATAAGACATTTCTTAAATGTTATAACTACCATTCCCGTATTTTGATATTCAATCGAATTAAGATATTAGAGGTTTTGATGCCCAGTTGAACAAAATAATATAACATGAAACATTTAATTTAAAGAAATCATATGAATAATAGTTCTAAATATTTTCATTCCCTCGAAATATTACAATCTGATCTTGGATCATGTGGAATTTCCCAAACATTTGAGTAATAATAACAACAAACACGTCCATATCGAAAATCCTAAAATAAGGAAATAAATCTGTTACAAAAGAAATACTTACGTGTCGCAAATGAAAAACAATAAGAGACAGGTTGTCTAGAAGGTTTTGGTGATGCTGATTATTTTTGGCGACTGGATGAGAATATTCCTCTACTTCAACTCTATAATCAATTACATTTTTTGAGTTTATTATTATCCTTAAACATTTCTAAACGACTCACGCGGGTCTATGTAAGAGTAAGCTTGAAGCTTCGTTTGGGGTTTAGAGATACACCTCTAAATGTCAATTGCACTTTCTTGTCAATTTCATCGAGTCCATTTCTATCGCGATCACACATCAAGCCTCACTGGGGTGGCCACCTCAGATGTTGATTTCTTCATAATCATGTCAGTTTCACGACCTAGGTACACACGTCGAACGAATGGGCAAAAATCCATTCAAACGAACCGAGACAGTTGAATCTCACAGTACAAAATGAGTTAGTTTATCAACTGGTTCTGATAAAATTTTACCCTGAGGATTTACCGAGTAGACGATTCTCGTTTCTGTGGTTTAAAATGGGCGTGGCAGGGGCGTGGCATTTACCCTGTTGATTCCTGCGGGGAGGGGACATTCATATTAATGGGGGTAGTGTTCGTGATACTCTGGGGGGACAATGACTCGTCCTTCATACTTTTATCAGGTCCAGTCAGCTTCTGCAAGTTATTTTCTTTTTTCCACTTCATTCGCCGGTTTTGAAACCAAATTTTTATCTGCCGTTCCGTAAGCCCCAACATGTGAGCTATCTCTATCCGTCTTCTCCTCGTAAGGTAGCGGTTGAAGTGGAATTCCTTCTCTAGTTCCAGCGTCTGGTACCTCGTGTAGGTCTGCCGCGTTCTTTTCTGCTCAAAGTGAACCTCTGAAAAAGTTAAAATTTATGATGCACTGTTTGTCTATTTCAATCTGAAATAAAACTATTGTTACATATTTACTTTTCATGACAACATTTTCTATTTGAATAATAACATGACTAAAATATTGTATTTGCCTACTGAAGAAAAAGTATTGCATTTGTTTCAAAATAATATATTAAATGTCATAAAACAATAAATTGTAAAAATTTTAAGAATGCTGTTCGCAATAGATTTGGGGTCCTGCCTTAATAAATGTTAATTTGGATCCTGGTTTTCTTGCAAAAATAATTTAATTTTGTTTTGATTTAATGTTTATTCGGCATAGGTCCAACACATTTCTTAAAAAGCATACACATTGTATTGTAGCAGTCAAATACAAATAATATGACATGTGGTTAGGATAAGATAGATTTGATTAAGCCATTCTTCGTACCAACATGAAACCCAATAAGTTATTTTCGCACAATATTGTCTATATCAAAATTTTTGAAGACCTTAACATAAAAAAACCCAAAAATAATTAAGTTTGGAATTATGAATGAAAGGGTATTTTTGATGTACAAGTTATATTCGTGACTTGGAAAAAGAGACAAACCCAAAACAATAAAAAATCAATTCTTCTTAACTTTTTGTGCCAAAAAAGTATATTTATGTATCCTGATTTGCGTCTTCAAATCAAATATATGCTTAAGATAAAAAGTTTTCACATTTCAATCAATAATTTCTTTGTAATTCATTTTCATACACTTTCATTTTATTGAATTTTACGTAAACTTGATATTTTAAAATTAGTAATTGTCATGAAATGACGACTTCCATTTATTGAATTTCAAAATATGGTTTAAAGGTTCCATCACCTGATATTTTTTTATATATCATAATACATATTTGCCGATGTAATTAAAACAAAATTCGAATAACGTGAATATGAGGGAAATATCAGGGTTGTACGCTTTAACGTGTTGTGTTCGTTGAGCAACCTTTTGTAGCAATTAATGATACGATGAATATTAGCAAGTATGAATAAACCAAATAGAATTGAATTTTAGATTCATTCTAGTCACTCAATAAACACATGGCTTGTATCTCAAGTTTAAAAAAAGAACTCAATACTTTAATTTCATTAAACATTAAGTTAGTACGTTTCCCTTATGCATGATGTGGAGACTTCAACAATTGATAAGTCCATCTGTGTAACAACGGCACAAGTTAAACAAACGTGGTCGGCATATATGCACTTAGTTATATAATAGTTAATATAGTTTTATATATATATATATATATATATATATATATATATATATATATATATATATATATATATATATATATATATATATGTGTGCACTTATTTATATAATAGTTGAAATAGTTTTCAAGATTAAATGAAGAACCGAGACTTGAATTTCAGTATAACTTTATATATAGTACTTTTTCTTAAGCATGATTTGGAGACTAAAACAATTGATATTTCCATCTATATAACAATGACTCAAGTCATACGAACGTGGTCGGCAAGTATGCACTAAGTCGCCTTGTGAAGTACATTTCATGAGTGTAATGTTTTGTGAAATTTCAAAGAATCTAACTACGGAAATGTGTGCAATAACAACACGGAATTAAGTCGATAATAATGCCCCATGTCAAGCAGTTACCTGTGACTATTAACGAACGTTGACATGCAAAAAATGACTAGCTAAAGTATAAATAACAAGCCAATTGTTCAAACGTTATTTTGGAGGCTGTAATACTCGATATAAGCGTTCATATCTCTCCACTCTTGAGTTAGTCTGATTAGACGTATTTATTAAGGGTCACATCACATATAGAGGTATTTAACATTGAACCTTTCCCCTAAAAAATCATTACTTTCACGAATCCACCGCTGGGCCATTAACCGTATTGTGAAAATGTTCCTAAAATGCCCTTTGTAGGAAAACCATCCAGGCATTAACATGCCGAAAGCGCGCACCAAACGACAGTATATTATTCCTTCATATTTCCTATGCATATTTAATGAATTAATTTCCCTTTCACTAGCTCCGGTACATCTAAAAACCTCATTAAGTCAAAGGGTCTACTGTGCTCTTCTATATGATTTTAACAGTTTGTTAGAAATACGAACTCATGTGTAGTCAGAAAGGCCGCTCATGCCTCGAATCCGATTTTCGCTAAGCTACTACCATTATAACAAACCACTCGAGCCGAACTGGGCCGCTCAGGGCTTGACGAACCATGAATTTTACCACGAGATAAACTTCTTTCGGTGTTGGCTTTGATTTCGGGTATGATGTTATCATGAGGAAGCAGAATGGTCTTCTAAGGCATTCTGGTCGAATTTCAGATAAATCAAAATTGTGATCAAAGGTGAAATGACGGAAAGGATGTACTTAGTATAAGAGGTCCTCCGACTAAAATTGACATCATCGTGTTTGGAGTTTATAGGTAAATAATATACATCTCCAGGCGTGAATATTTATTAAAAAATTTCCATTTTGTCAGTTTCATCAGTATGAGGGCGTTACCAATCGGAATACAATTGATGTTTTAAAAACATAAGTTAGTATATATACCAATCACAACACAACGGTGAATTGTATATCAGTGCTTCCCCGTTTAGGCTACTGCTTACTAGAATATTCAGAAGTCATAAGTTATATGACAACTGTCATATTAATTATATGCAAAACCGTCATAATGATATGATACAAATAAAATCAATGTACACAATATTGTATTTCATGTTTTCTTAAAATTATATTTTAACAAAAACATTCAAAGATATTTAAACATGCAAAAATGATAACCCTGATGTACAATTGAAAAATCTGAAGACAAAATTTGTTTTACATTATTTTTCTTATTTATCAAATAAGGGTTTAACCAGACTGAGAAATAATAAGATCAGATGTAAATGAACAAAAGAGTTACAGTTAATATAGCACTACTGTTTAATCGATGTAATAATATGCATTGACACCCAAGTAAAATCATTAAAATATCTACTAATTACACTTATCATTTAACCTAAGGCATCAAGCTAGTCACTTTTACAGCCTGGCATGACCAGCAACTAAAACGAAAGTCTCAATCAGACCTGAAATCACGGTCTCTCACTCGTAGCCCCTAACCCCTTTATAGCTCAGGGGAGGTAATTGCAATTTTATTTTTCGCCCCTTTTGTTTGGCGCTGTCCAAGGGGGTAATAAAATGAAGTGTTATTGAAATAATTGGTTTACGATACTTTATCAACTAGGAAGATGAAGAGAGATGATAAGAGGGTGTTTTGTTCAATTGAGGGGGATTTACGTAAACCCCCAATTATATTGACAAGAACATCAATATTGTTTTTAATCAACTTCTGTGATTTAGAAGAGCCTCGGGTAATATTTAATGACTGTTATCCTTTTTTTCAAAATATCTATTTTGTCACTTATTTAAATGTCTACCTTGCGTGGGAATATCAATAAAATGTTTTATAGCGTTTAATAGGTGTTGACGTTTTGATTTACTCAAAAGACGTTGTTAATGATGTTTAGAATAAGAGAAATTATAACAATTGTTTTCTAATCGGATCAGATGGACTGTTGAAATATCAAACAATGTTATTTTAAACTTCACGTTTGAAATATGTGTGTATACCTTTATTCCGATCAGATATGGGAGTACGCTTTAAGCATTTGAATTTGGAAACTGGCTTTAAATACTAGAAATTGTGATTTTATTCAAAACACGAATTCAGAACTTTACATTGCGTTGAATTCGAATGTGATTGTAGAAATAAACACACTTTCATAGGGTACTTGGCGGTTAATAACGGTCTTATAGTCATGTATAAATAATCATTGTAAAATGCTTATTAAAAACTAATTATACAGTTTGATTATCATGGGTTTAATACTATTTTTCGTATTCAATAAAATTATGTGATATAATGTCATTCGGCATGTTCTGTTCTTTTCACACATAATTTAAAGTGGTTCGTCTCATATGAAACATTTACGTGCATAATAAACAACCAGTATATTTTACTTTTGACAACAATCGTCATATTTCGCCACGTTAAAACGCAAGAATGTTGATTTACATCTATTACATTGCCATTGACAGGTATTTCGCAGGTGAAATGTTATCACTAAGTATGTTTTTCGCATGGGACAAGTTGTGAAATGAATAATTTCAACTTAGAACCCGAGACTGATAAAAGATAATTAATTATTAAAGAGGGAATATTATAACAGATTACCACAAAAAAAGAAAACAGTCAGATCATTTCAAACACAATAATTATACACTTCACAAACTTTTCTTTGGGTATTTTCATGCATTGACTTCGGTGATTAGTAGTAATAAATTTACATTTTTATTGTATATTGTTCATTATCAAAAACGATTTTTACGTTAAATTCACAAAGTATATCAATTAAAATTTTACTGTCATTTGATTTGAATAATGCATTATTTTATGCAGTGCACAGGTAAATTGTTAATATGTAAACAAACAAGATTTGAATAACAAATTAAGTTTGTTTTAAAAAATGGTTTGAATATCAAGAAATGGATTGTATATTTGTTAGTTTTTAGCTATACATAGCAATGAAAGTAGGCTGCTGGTGTATCGGTCACTTACAACTGAAGAAGAAATATATATATATATATACCCTTTGAATAAAGCAAGATTATTTCGACTGTATGAATTAATATTAATCTGATATAATATTTTTAAGTAGTTGTCCTTTAACCCATCTGAATTTACAATTCAATATAACATCGAAGACGTTTATATGAGAATGTGAAAATTAATAAGTTCATTTGGAAATATAAATTTATATCATGTTATTTTCACTAGGGGTGCAAACAGAAACGAAACGACTGAAAACAATGTGTAATAAAATCTAATCTAAGATAGATATGGTATTGCCGTGTCAATGAGGATTTTTTTGCTATGTACATCATGGATAACTGATAAATAGATGATAAAAACATCATTCCCTCAGAAAAGTAGCGGTTGCTAATAGCAATAAAACTCATTCAAAATTACCAATAACAATTCTTGTTGACCTTTATTTGATTGAGAAACTTAAAGTAAATCCTTTGGTATATCAAAAATGTGCCCAATATTATTTGAAGTCATTCTTTGATCATAATGGAACATAAACAGTGATGTGACAGATTTTTATATTTTGATTTATAAATTATGTGGAGATACCTTTTTAATCATAGCCATCATTCATTTTCAGAGTCGGTAAAAATATGACCACAAAATAGGAGTTATATTATAGAGGAAGCAAAGGAAACAGATAAGTTTCAATTGGTTTCTTTTCACACTGACATAAACAAAATTCCATGTGAACACGAACTTGTTCTTCCTTGATAATGGAACACTGTCCAAAATGTAACTAGTTTTCATAATATAGAAATACTTAAAACACATTGATCCTCGACCAAAACTGCATGAAAATGTCTGAAATCTAAGAAATGTGTTGCATCAATATTATCAACCATCTTTTATCTTTATTATAAAAATAAGAAATTGTTATAAATTGTTACATAATTTCATTTTGAAATATTTATTTTGGTATTCTATTAATCCAGTTATCGTTGGAACAATGCGTGTGGTTGATGAATAAAGAAAATTGCTGCCAGGGAAGACATTAAAATTTATTATGGATAAAGCTCAAAGGACGCCTTAGAGGCGATTGCTTGTGTGGTAGTGAACAAGTTCTTGAAAGTGAAAATTGGGCGGGATTTCCTAAAAAAACACAGTTTAAAATTCTTCAAATCGATCGAAATTGAGTTTTGTTGTAGTTTAAAATTACCCCAAATCATGAAGCGGAATTCTGAGAGCGTGAGGAATAGCTAAAGTGTCTTAAAACTATATCTCATTGTACCCCTAACCAAACTCTGACAGACGCAAAGATGGGTTAAAAGGAAATTCTCACTTTTAAGCGAAATACATTTTCCGGGCCATTAGAAGGCAATCTCTATTTCAACATGTCACCACCTAGATGCAATAAAAGAAATCTAGCGGCAAGCTTGTAAACCCCTATCAGCACTTGGTATAGAAGTTGCTGATTTCAAACGAATAGAAAAGGGTTATAAAGTCATTTCCTCCTCTATCACAGATCCCATATGCGAGGATGGTAGAGTGAAATCGACAACGATTTTGGAGTGGTCAATTTCAAGACGGGGAAAATAAACATGCCGCCTGGGCAGCCGAGCCAGCCCTTTCATAAACCATATGTGACTACTGGGTGTGTTAATTTCACCCGTGTATGTCTGCTAAAGCTCGGATTTCTTTCAAAGATGCCGTTCGTGACAAACGATATAAATCACATTGAAAAAGACATCTTTCTTTGATCCTCTTACTAATGAATAGATTTCAAGTAACTGAGCTGGTTACGTGATAATTCGCATGACGAAATTACCAACTAATCTAGGATAAGAATTATTTCGGATGTTATTTTTCGGGAACAGTTGAAAAAAATGTTGAAATAATTACTCATTAAAACTTAAACGCCAAATAGTGTAAACAAACTCATTGTTCTTTGTTAATCGAAATGTAAAGAGATATCATTCACTTGTTTGTTTTTATTGTTAAGTGAGATTCGTCATTTTTGACTGAACATGAAATACTGGAAAGAATTTGCCAAAGAAAACAAATAAATGTCCAATCAAATTCTATAATCTTATTACAATTTTATTGCTTCATTAGTTACACGTGGATCAATGTTCGTTGAGCGAATGCCAGACTCGATGCAATATTTCATCTCGTCGACGCCTGACTATAAATCACTGGTCGGCTATTCCACTTCACTTCAACCATCGATTCAACATTGAAGAGAATTGAGACGGATTTCGTTCCATTTAGGCCCGAATCAAAGTGTTTTTGGGTCAGAGTATTCACGGGAGGACAGTGAATGAAATGCTTCACAAAGAACTACAACTAGGCTGCTTTCTACCACCTTTCTTCTATCTTCCCTTGCTGTTCCCAAAATAAATGCATGCTTATTTAAAGCAAACTATTTCTAAATACATCAACCCCGGGAACTATCAATTAAATACACATTTACATGCATGGAGAAAACACCGTCAATGTTATGGGTAGTCAGAACATTTGTACGCGTTTATGAAATATTTTACATTAATTTCCTTAAAAAAATTAACGAAATGTAAGTGTTAGTCGAACGATTGCTAGATTTTTATCTAAATTAAATTGTTATTCTCCTTAAAAATAATTTAAAATAATTCCATTTTTCTACTTATTAATTTTTTAAACGTAATCCTAAAAGTCAGTAATTACCGAATCATATCAGATTAACTGTAGAAAAATATTTAAAGCAAAACTTCCAATAGAAATAAATAACGCATAAACATTCTTGTGTTTAAAACCTCATGTTGTATCAGTTTTTGCCCTAAGTAAATGAATTAAGCCTTAATCGAAATATTGAAAAATGAATTATTTGATCTTTCGTTAGGGGAAAAGAGAAATAAATCTCACAAAATGGTTTTATTGCCTACTTTCGTAGTTTTACGATGTGTTAACGCTAAATAGTAATTGAAGGAGCGGCTCAAAACATCGCTATATAACGCACAATAAAATGTAAGCATTAATGTTGTTTATATGTCGGAGAGTCAAGTGTTATATTTGTACCTAAAAATTTCAGTATATTTAACGATAATAAAATTTTGATATCAAACAGTCATCATATGTTTATATCAAAGTACAGCTATTCATATCGACGGTATGGAAATGTTAATTTCGATATCAGTGTCTTCTTTCATGCATGCATTTATTCTTTTGATACGTAGAACCGATTTTATCGATAGAATATGACATAACTTCGTCATAAAATATTAATAAGTATTTCACGTGCATTTCTTTTTCACACCATGCATACAACTTGTTACTGATACTGACGTGGAATCAACAGTATTAACAGGTAGCAAGGGAGTGGACCACGGGCGGGCGAATACCGAGCACCTCACGATAGCAAAATGAAGAAAGCAAGAAAGTGATTTATTTAGCTGTATGTGGGGTCCTATTTGCTAGCTATGGTATTGTTGTAGGTCGTCTTGAACACACTTCGAGGTGTTTTTGATATAGATCTGAGGCCGCCGTACTATCATAATGGTCGGGCCTATTTCGTGTCTTTGTAGCCGTCTCATTAATCACTCAGGCCGCGAGCTCCTGGCTAAAGTTACTACTACTTGAGAAAGAACGACGAAAGTTAACATCGACGTGAACAGTCTCGATTGCATGATTATTCCCAACGAATAATGTTATTCCAGAGTCTGTTGTAAAACCTTTGAACATTTTATGTGGACTTGTTTACGTGACTTGTATATTAGCTTTCAAATATGAATTTTAACGCCGCCATATGTTAAATATTCAATTGAACGATTTCGACCATTTGATAATTTTTTTTTATTTTGATCTGGATGTAAGTATAAGATCAACGTGTAGTGTTATCCCTCAAGTTTAGGCATTGTTAGCTAGCGTCCATTTTGTTCCGGAAATCTCATAAACAATATCGTTATATCTGTAGGCTGTCCAGCCCGACAGATTTTATTCACCTCGCAATATTTACATTCTATTTGGTGTCCTAAATAGAGTAAATGGAGGTGGGTATAAGATTTATTATTGTTATGCTAATATTACTTATGAAATCATGAGTATCAATTATTGTTGATGAGTGTCTGTATTGAAATGTAATTATTAGTTGTCTTTGGGGGGAAATAAATTCACACCTGTTCGATGTGAATACCTCATGTTCACGATTCACTTGAACATATTTTATCATATTATGTTGATAAATATATAATATTATCATTACTATCATACAAAATCTCACACACTGCAAAATTATACAATCCTTTTTTTTGTAATGCCAAAGATAATAATTATTAAGATTCAAATATTTCATCAGTTATTGCTTAGCATGAAACTATATCTATTTGTGTTGTGCTAAAATCTGGTTTAAAACTAATCTAACCTCAGGCCTAATAAATGTTTGGGGTAATTAAAGCCAAAATTCACTATTTTTCTTCTCATAAAAATATTCTTTTTATATCTTTGAAGTTTTAAAATTTATACAACTAAGATACTAACGTAGAAATAAAGTCACTCGTGTGACACGAGTGAATGGCCGAAGCCATATATTAAACATATGGTTGCTATTTCCATGCTTTACTTTTACATACTTGGATTTTAACAAATTAATTGAAATTTCTTTTGTGGTGTAAAAAACGTTATATGTTCATTTGTTGTGTGTTTTTATTCTCTTATGGAGTGGGGTTGTTTTCATTTTAGTAAAAAATACTTATAAATTGTCTGCCTCTATACATTTTTACTGTTTTATTTATTATTGAGATAACTCAACCAAGTCATAATTTTATGACTAAGTAATGTCATTGCATATGCTTGATTAATACCATCTTGTTGGTATAATTACAACATTAAATTCACATAGATTTTCCTACATAATATCTTGCTTGAATAACATACTTTCCCTGTTCACAGATTAACGATTTTCCCTTTCTATTTTTATTCAGTTTATTTATCGTTTTCGCATTATTGAGGAGTAATTTCAGTGGTCTCCTTGTCCTGAATAATGATATTCACACCAATCAATATCACGCCCATTGAAATCCACATCACTGCATTTCATGGGACACGAAATTGACATTGTCTGTTCCAGTCATTCACGATGCATTTCGACCTATATCTAGATTTAACCTGATTATCGGAGAGTCGAATTGTTTATTATTTTACACGTGTATTGCTTCGTTTACGTGGGTGAATTTTAAAAAAACGCAATGTGTGTGTATAAACAAAAGTAAAATTCATATAATCACTTTGGATATCACTTAAGCAATGGACGCCATGGAGGGTTGAATATATTCACAGAAGCATCTGGTGGTGAATAACCTAGATTACGTACGTCAAAACGCCAGATCTCAGTTTCTGTCTTGACAACGTTATAAAACCTTTACTCGTAAGACGTATGTTCATGTGTGATGACAAAAAAAGTAAATGTCATTCGCACACGCATCAAAAGTTACTTCTTAGCATATACAACGCAGAGCTACATACCTCCATTTGCAGGTCGCATCCACGGGTATACAGGCATATTTTGTGATGACATTCCATTAATTGGCCCATAACCATTGGGTGTGTTCGTCACTTCTTGCATACCGCCTAATTGTTGTTGTGGATGATAATAAAAAGGTGGCATTTGATTCGGGCCGCAACTGTCACTACTTTTGCAGTCTCCAATTCGATTTTCAAACGAAGTCCCGTATATATTTTCCGAGGCATTATGATATGCGCTGAATTGAACAGTAGCAGGAGGCGAACAGCTATTCATCTGTTGTTGTTGATTTTGTTGTTGCTGAGGTTTGATATCAGCTGATCTCGGCTCGACTCTGTCATACCCATATCGCATATACGATCCAGAACCATAAAGCGACGGACTATCATAAGTCATTTGAGGCGAGTTGGGTAGATACATGTTCTCCAGCTTGCTATCACTGTGGTATATCGGCTGCTCCATGTGTACCGCCGTAGCTCCTGAAGGGCCGGGTAAAATATTACTATAGTACGAACTCATGCCTGCTTCCCTGTTTATCTCCACAAATGATTTGTGCTTTGGTGTGCTCTCTCCATGTCTTGCAAACCACCCCCACCGAAGTCTAAGCTTGTGATGCGGACCGACAGCCAACCGGATCGCTCCGCCGTGTCACGTGACTATTTCCTTTGGCTGACAGCGCACCTGTGCATTGAGTCGGTTTACCTTTTTGTTACGCCACTGATGAATGACATAGGCACAGCATTGAAAACAGACAATCATCTCGCTATATAACCCGGGACATTTCGGAACCTTCCCCAAAGTGAGTTAGACCGTTTCTTCATATTAAGCTCAGTTTGGGAGAGAAGAAAAATTAGAGATTAGGAGAAAATAGGTTGCGATGTAATCACGATTTAATTCAAAATTGAATCAGTAAATCGCACTTGTCATGAAAATGTAATAAAGCGTTTACGACTTCTGAAGTTCTAACTCATAGAAATACGCCCATTCGGAACGGTTTTATTTAGCAAAGATTCCCTTTTTATGGTAGCGACAAGACAAAAGCGCGTTGACATCGTGCAATACTGTAAAGTCCGGCCTATGACGAGCGCAATAAAGACCATTCACTTCGTTAAGCGTACTGTTTTATGGCGTCTCGTTTTGCAAGGACCCAGCGACAATAAAGTGCGAGTTTACGGTTTCCCGGCCGAAAAGGATCTCTATTATTATATGGACAGGCTTAGGAAGGTGTTAATCCTTAGCTCGTATCATTCTATCGTTAGATGTCTTCGTTGAGACCTCTCATTGACCCGGCAAATACATGTCATGTTCCAGGCAACAGTTATACTCATTCTTTTGTCCAAATCGGTGTCGATTTCAGAAGCATGTCAGCTGTAACATGTTGATTTCATTGACAAGAGAAATGAACATCTTTTTAAAATGTTGTCCCCCTGTACATTTGCTGGTAATTCTCAAAATAAAATTAATATCATATTGTATGAATTATGGATTTATGGATTAATCAAATGGTGTAGTTATATTCTAAAAGACATAACCATGAAATCATTAATTTTGACGTAATATTTTTAAAATAAAAGTTTTGAATTATATAATCATATATCCATACCATAAGAATGATTCTCATTTTGAAGTAAATACCCCATGCACAATAAACACACACGTTTAAATAATGACGAATATCAAATGATTATGAGTATGATGGTTATCACAAGTAAAATGAAAATTGGAATACCAGTCATGAGAAAATGTTATTAAGACAATGGTTAAACAATAAGCACTGGTATTACAAACAAGATAATATGGATGAAGTTTGCTTTAATTTATTTTATCTATTTATTGCTATCAATAATTTCGTTTTTTAAATATATAACTTATTCATTACTCACGGAATAATCCAAAGAAGACGTTTGAAAAAATAAAGATGGTAGAACTTTTAATACATAAAAAGTTTCGCTCTTAATAATTTTACGAACAAGTTCTTATGTTAAAGTATTTGCTGTATGTAATATTGAATTTCTTTCGTCAATGAAAAAATATCTGATATTGATACGAAGAAATGGGGGAAATGACAATTTGATCTGCTTGTAAAAAGCAGAAATGAAATAGATACAAAGTTCAAAACGTCATGACAACGCTTCGCCGATTCACTGGTTGAATAGATACTTATCATTTGTGTTAAAATCCATCTATGGCGTGAATTTCGTAGTATTTTCATAAATCATACATCGTGAAGTGAAAAGACACTCATTAATAATACAATGATTAACTTAGGAAAAATATTTCATTTTTAGTATATCGACGATTTAAAATTTGCAGTTCGTATCATCGTTACAATTATGAATAACATGTTGTTATTTAAAACATTTGTAAGAGTTTTGTATGTCCAGCACATGATAACAACATACAGCAACGCTATTTTGCGGTGATTCGCAAATGTCTTAGGGCATATTACCATAACTGGCAAACAAGTAAACACTTGTAACCACTACAAGCTAGATTAAATTAGACATGAATGGAAAAGATGTGGCTATTATTTTATGAAAACAAACAAGGAAACTTGAGTTTGAGAGTTCATGTTATTTTAGTTCATTTTTTTTATAAGGGACACCTAGTTAATTTTAGTCTAAACATACATGAAAAAATTAGCCTTCGTTTATTTTCAATCAAACTTTAAATATCATTCAAAACTCCAGATTTAGTCCGATGCAGTTATTATAATTTTGCAAAAGCCTACGCGTGTTTATAGACGTTTTAAGATAATAATAAACTTGTTTTATAAAAAAAAAAATTATAATCAAATTCGTATGGTTTCTTTATATTGAGGACAATGTATCGTATCAATTTCTTTACTTTATAATGACGAGGTATATTTTAAACTTGGATCTTTCCTGAGAGGACGATTATGAATTAAAAAATATCATTCCTTTTCACAATGATATCCCCTTTCTTCTTTGACTGAAGTCTTTTTTTCCTTCGAAGACCTTGAATTATTAATACCAAGAGATCTAATTGGCCCCGAGACGTGAATCCTTATCTAAAATGTAATTAAATCACAGATTATGACATGAAATGTGAACTAGGTTAATAACTGTAACACAATAAAGCAACTATTATGTGTAATGTTGTTAACGAGTAAGTCATTCATTCAAATCATCAAACGGTGTAAGTCATAAAAATCATAACATTATGAAATATGATATCATCTACGAGAATTTATTCATGTCTTTTGTGAAAATATTTACTATGAGACGTTTATGTAATTATTGTTTTCATATGACTGACAACATATAGAAAACTGATAGATATTGTAATTATGAAATCAATATCGAATGAAGTTTTTGAATTTATGTGAAAATATTTCCTACTTTGTTTCAAAATAAAATCCGATGTCTCTGTATTACAAACAGGAAAGGATCGTGAAGTACAATAATGTCCTTCATCAAATTAATCTTATATTATTGTTTTTACTTATGAAATATTATTCATATTGACTTCTACTCGCGGGACACGGTAATATAAGAATCGTGGCTTATTTCGATTCAAACGTGAAAAATGTCCAAACGATTTGAATAAATATGACAAAATCATAAAGCAAGAAGTCAGTCGCGTGTATTAAACCGCCAAAACCAGACTTGATAAATTCATCTCCCTCTTTCACTCCGGAGGGTGTAAGAATATGGGTCCTTGGGGTCACATTTTCTACTCATGAAGAAATGAGAAGGTCAAAGGTCACCATGAAGTTATTTATGACCCAAATGCAATACCCAAAGCAGTGCGCTCATAAACCAATTCTTAATCCTTCTGTTTCGAATTTCATTGTATTGTAGCTCGTAATGTGCTTTCTTCATTTCAATTCGTTAAATTGTGTCAAGTTATATGACCGTTATTATTGTTCATGTATCAATTATTCTGATCATATTTTAAGTTTTTTCTAGATTAAATTAAGTTATTTTTTTCAAAGTTGACATTTATTTGTTTTAAAACATTGCAATTGAAGTATTGATTTTATATCATTATGATCTTAAAGATTGGAAACCATGAGATATTCAATTTAATTTATCCAAATCATATATTCTATGAATTTATCATTTCATATTTAATGCTCCTCGTTGTATTTCCAATAAGAATAAAATTGTAGTGTCAGTTTCATTTACACTGTGTAAATAATTGCTTTTGTTTATTGGTCATAAATTAATCAGAAATGGTTTTTATTGAATCAAATGTTATTGCAAATACTTGTTCATCGACTGTTGTTTATTTGACAGGTTATTACCTTTGATATTGACTATTGTCATTCTATCATTGACAGCAATGTATAGCTGTCAATTTTAACGATAACATGAAATGTTATTTGTTCTATTGTAACATGTGTGCTAATAGTAACACATGCGCAAGTTTTATAACTTCTGAATTAATAAACATTTTGAAGTTCGCCCAAGTTGTAAAAATAAGGTAATGAATTGCACGTGTGATGTGGTTTACTTTAAAAAAAAATCATTTTAGAATGTAGATTTCTTTTCACCTCTCAGAAATTGAAATGGATGCTTTGCCTCTTCGCTTTTCGTTACAAGTATATACATCTTGATCTTATTACAATAATGCGTTTTCTCTGCTTTGCGTACATATGCAATAATATACGGCAGTATTTGCCCCTCACTCCAATTATCTTGTGTTTAAATATAGCATTAACCTGTGAGGTAAATTCGTTTTAAATTTACCAGAGTGAGGTTACGTGCATTTCTTATCGGGCAGAGCTAGGCAACCGGGGAGTTTTTTCATGATAACACAAGAATTATTCATATCGCATTCAGTCTCACAAAGTGGCCAATCAACATGATATATCAAAACCACATTTCCAATCATTTCATCATGCGTGTAGTTCTGGTACCATATTTCCAATCATTTCATCATACGTGTAGTCCTGGTACCACATTTAAAAAGGGTAGATTAAATGTTAACTTAACGATAGTATTTTCTCAAAGTTTTCCCATTAAAAACAAAACTTATAAATGTCATAGAATGCGAATCCTTTTCATTGATGTCAAGCGTTTTATGGTGTGTCAGTAATTATGTGTATCATTTGTGACTTTTATATACGTTATGGCGGTCGGAGCATATTTTTAGTAATTTATTCCCAGGCCACACCCTCTCTCTTCATGTGATGAATTCTGTGGTTTATTGACTTGAAACGAACATACCGGTTTCAATTACGACTAAAACTTACCCAAATCCCGCTTATCACTGATTTTGTTGTCTCCTACTCAGCGCTAGTACTTAAACCCCAATAAAGTTACCCCCAGCTAAGTACCCGAATGATTCTCGGTAGCCAATCAGGTTGTCTATATTAGTCATACAGAATTCTAAAAACTCCCTAATATATAATCGGACTTCAACCATATTTTGTTCCTTGACGTATTAATCTATTTGGAGGGTTTCACTATTTGAAATGGGAACAGGTGTTTGATAAATAAGAAAATATTTCAGTATTATCGTATAAAGTTCCAACTGAATTTCAACTTTCTTTCGTTTCGGAATTTCCATATGTGTATTTATCTTGCCCATATCTAATTCCGCATAGTTTTAGGTGTGAAATATAAATCACACTGTCAGAGTTATTAAGTAAGTTAACAACAACGTTCTAAGCTTATTTTCAAATCTGAAATATACAAACACTACTTATTTATGTTATTATTTTCTCGGCATAGTTGATAGCGATTTTACATATTCAATTGGTAAATAAAAAAACGTACAACGTCTTTCAATGTTATCAATTTAGAATCAAATTATTTTATCACGTTCATCGTTTACATAAAAATACCAATCATCCGAACGACATTACCTTACAGTGGCGTTGTTATTATCTACGAATTACTGAAAAGGTGAAATATGATTCAAATCCAAATGTATGACTAAATCAATGCAAAACTTGCAATACCTATCTTTTATGAATTATAATATGTTTTATCTTTAAAACCAAATTTGTTTTGGCCGTACGCCGTTATTATATAATAATGATAATAATGATAATCAAACCACGAGTTTAACACGTACTAGGTCAAAGGATATAAAACAGACACACCCACTCGCACATTAACTAATGCCTATTAACGAAAACCTTTCCAAATTGGCACATACTGTTCTTGATAAAATTGTGTAGAACATCACATTTTTATCCTTGATGAAAATTTTGTAAACAATAAATTATAACACTCTGTACTTTGAAGCATACACATGCAACACATTTTTATAATAATTAGAAATATTCAAAACAATGTATGGCAAGAGTTTATGCATGCCAATCAGTATGAACGTCATACATACAAAATATCTTCGATGTGTTACTTATAAAGTTTACACATAGAATAATGGTCATCTCATAACCATGCATACACACATAAAACATTCACCGTTTATCAATAATAAGGTGCCAAGGACTTATCGTAAGATCTTAGTGACTTATCGCTAGTAAGCTTATACGACTTAGTGTTCTTGCTGAGACAAGGTATAGATGAAGACGATCTCTGTGTCTGAGATGGTCATTGTATATACTGAAGGCTTTAAATAATGGATGTTAGACGGGGCGCGTGTGTGCCTTATCATCAAGATAGAACATGTCTCTATTGATTTTCTCTCCCGCCAATGAGACTTGGCTAATCACAAACAGGACTTCTTACAAGAAACGAAACATTTGTCTGATTTCGAGATATAAATGTTTGGAGAAAATGTTGTGATGCTAACAGTTTGAGCTTTTTTAACAAAGAAATACGTTTTGAAAAAATAATTATTAGGATAAGCCTTTTGTAATGTAACTTGATTTCGTTCAATAACATTAAAAGATAAGGAATGATGATAAAATGACAATGATGATAAATGGAAAGTTTTATCACCGAATGATTCTTGAAATTCATAGCGAAATATTTGTATTAATTTTGTCTTTGTCCAAAGAATGGTACCGTATAAGAACATCAGTAACAATATTAGAACCAAAATCATTGCCACAGGTCCAATTAATCTGTAATTAACAAGATGAGAATGGCTTTTGTGCATGGAAGGTGAACACGTAAGTCAATATTAAAACAGGTACCGCCTGTACGTTTTGAGAAGTTAGATTTAATCCATAACGGTTAAAGATTCGATTTAAATTTTTCATGTTAGCTTGTTGGTAATGCTGAAATCTGATATCCACGTTACCGATATGTCAATATATATAATATATGTAAACATAATTTCACTTATTATCTAACATGCCGGAAATATACTCTTTGTTATTGGTTGTTGCAATAACCCAATTTCACTTCTCTTAAATATATTTATGATATTCTAGGTATAAATTCCAAAAATAGTAATTCCGAAAATAAGAAAAGTAATCAAATAATCAACATGATAAAGTGTAGTTATGATGTGTAGCATCATTTAATGTCATATGCAATGTCAAATTTGAAATAATCGTTATCCCTTCGGCTATCAAGCCATGAATTCCGACACCGCGCACTCATTGGTTGGCGAACACTAAAATCTAGGAGTAGAAGTAATATACTAGTACGCTCCATTAATAAACAAACCTCCTGATTGGTTTATAGCTCTGTTTCCACCTCCGGAGTACATTAACAAATTATATCACCGGGGATATTCATCGATTTATTCTCTATCCCTAATAATATACACAATACCTACGTTCTAACGTAATTAAAAATTCATCAAGGCAGTGGTCAAGCGCTGTTACAATTAGATGGACACGATTTTCCGCACTTCTACGCGTTCTGTGTGTAATAATCGAAATTTTGTTCTTGCAGAATGAACGAGATATTAAATATACATATTACGTACCTGTCGTCCACTTCATTACTTTTGT
The DNA here is from genome assembly GCA_921293015.1 of Phorcus lineatus. Taxonomy (NCBI): domain Eukaryota; kingdom Metazoa; phylum Mollusca; class Gastropoda; order Trochida; family Trochidae; genus Phorcus; species Phorcus lineatus. Next base: position 21,466,320 of record OV121091.1, on the reverse strand, counting down.
TCAAGTAAGGACTAAGGTATATATGCGAAATCATTTGGAAAGTATTTGCCTCTCCGTGTCACTGAGGGGGGTTACAATACTGGCTATTAGTTCGTTAGGACCATATTGACAGGCAAATTGCATAAAAAAACTGATGTAATCGAATAGAAAATTACTTATTTCAAAATACAATACAAATCAAAATAATCAAATACATTTGATTAGTGAAAGGATTTTTTACTTCGATTGTTTTGTCACATCTTGTCGAAAAGGTGTAAATTTCCAATAAATAGACACGTCAAAAGACACCTGTTTAACGACACGTGATGTGACACCAACACATGTTTGTGCATTTCTTGTTGATATCATAAAAGTTTAGGTCGATATTTATGATCCATTGTGCAAATTAGTAATTTTCCAAAGTCTAACAGATGCGGAGATATTGAAACAAAACAAAATATGGTGAAAATGGAGTAATTATAAAATCAAAGCTATAATCCATGTGTTAATTAATATCCCATATTTTTGCACCATCTTGATACACAATTCAAGATTATTTTGCAGGGTTTTCGTGTGTAAACATAATATTTTTCATTTGATATTCGACAAACCACTCATGCCGAATTCCTAACACCGCACGTGCGTGTGCGATGCCTCCCGAGTGTGCGGTAGGGAGTTTTTACGAGCGATATTTTAAATTGATAACTATTTAAGGTCAATTTTACACCTAGAACAGTTATCAAAACAGGTACACCAGCATGTAAAACAAAGCCTTCACGCGTACAAGAGCCCGACTGGACGCTGTCACGATATTAAAGTATATGTCAAGCTGATCAGAAATTGGCAGTCACGCACACCCGAGGTTATAGGGGTACAAAAATGTAACTTTTCAAAAACTTTCAAACCCAACTTTTTCTCGGGTATAGAAAGAGGGAAATTTACGAGGCCAGTTTGTACCGCGGTCCCTTGGTTTTGAATCGACCAAAGAAGGAAGGGGTTAAGGGGTTGGGAGTTTGTCAGCTGGGACTCGTCCATGCGTCATATCCAGGCTACCTGACCACAATGCACTGACCGCTTGATAAACAGTTTGACCACAGGAGTTCTGTTGACCAGTGTAAACTAACCAAAAGTACATCTCACACCTGTCGTATAAAGCCTTTGTTAAGCATTATCAATTCGTTGTGGCATGCAGTTGAATTTTTTAAGATGCTGTTTTAGGTTTCAGTGGTATATACAACAGATTATTGTCAAGGTTTCTTTTGTTAAACGTTAGTCGTCTGTTGGAGAAGGTTGAATATTACAATATCTTTAAGTAAAAATATTCCTTAAACTTCACCTTATTGTTGTGCGGCTTGTGCACAAGTATTATTTCGTGAATTTTCTTTTCAAAATTATGATAGCAACGATCGACTCGTAACACATTTTCGGCAGCATATCACCAAGGTCTATATCATGCTGAGAGGAATTTAGATTAAGCCTTTAAGGAAACTCAAAATAGTTTGTCAAGTCGATCAATTTCAAAATTATGAAAAGCATCAAACAATGATATTGAAACGAGCGGTATTATAGTATAAAGACATTCGACGGCCACTAGTAAGAGACGCAACGTGAGGCATGCCATTGTGTCGATTATGATATCAAGATATGGTGAAAGCATCTGGGATATTCAGATTTTTAACTACAGAATCACTCGCGCGACACGAAAGGTGTACGCCAAGGCGATTACTTTCTTCGTTCCCGGTTATAAAACCACTCAAAAGTAACGATACATTCAAAAGTAATTTTCACAAGTATATTAAACATGTTTTGATAGGATTATTTTTAAAAGGCATTTTTACACGAGGGAAATTATGGGCAAAATCATTGACATTTTTAACTTTAACAGACAATGAAGCATTTTTAACAAAAATATCCTATATGATTTTGTTATTGAAAACGGATATTAAACACGTGTAGCAAGGGAAAACTCATTCAATTTTCCTCTTATTAAGTCTAAATGCCAAAACAAATGTTCTTGTTATTTTCAAATTTTCAACCCGAAGTTGTTCTCTTTTGTTGTAGTTATAGATAAAATGTTTCACAACGGAATCCTTTAAACTATAAACTTTTATATCAAATTTAATTTCTTTTCACAAAGAAATCAATTGCATTTAAATTTCAATTGTGTATATTGTTTTATTTTAGTTTTTGTATTGAATATCCTTTTGTTGCCATACTATCCTCCGCCACTTAGAATTAAAGGGAAATATATTATTAATATTTAGCAGTAATGCAATGTGAATCAGGTTTCCGTAAAGCAGTCTTCACAACGCATTAAAATTATATATTCTTCAGGAAATGATTTTTTGGCATCAGTCATATGAAAGCCTGTTCTCTTAAACAAACATATTAAACATGTTGCCATATAGTTTCCAAAGTAAAAAAGGGGTAAATAAAAAATTACAAAACAAACACCTTAGACAACGACATCGATTATCATTATATGAAAAATGTTTTATTGAAAGGAAACTTTTGATTCTATCAACGGCAAAATAATCATGTTTTAAAGACATACATTCTGTATGTGAACACACTGCAATGTACATGACCATGCTTCATAGACAGTCTTCATATACAGATCAATCATTAACACTGTGAAATCGACACACTATCGACAAAACGTTGTCAGTACACAAGGGTGCCGAGTCACATTAGCAAATTATTAGATAGAACTAAGCGGTAGGTCTAGTTCATCAACAACACCGATATCCAGGGAAGCCAGAAAGAACACAAAGAAATCTGAGCTTGTACATTTCACGTCAGTCAGGTTTACTGAATCCTTGGAAACCAAAGCATGATTCTGTGATACTTACATTTAAGTTGTTAGACCCGAGACGTTAGTATTTCAAACGTCTCCAGTACAAAACTAACATACTTACCTCGGGTTCGTAAACAAGCAAGCCTTGAAATCTTGATTTATCTGCTCTTATTTCTACAGAATAAAGTCGGTGTTGAAATATTCCCAGTGTAAATGGGGGAGACACGGGCCCCATTGAGAGAAATTTATGTCCCTGTCTTTGATTTATCGTAGCTTTGTTGGTCCCATCGGTACAGAGACTGATTAGAGTTTAGAAGGGAAAAGCAAGTGACATGCAAGCTAGTGAAATTGACACATTATCATATGAAATTGATTCATGTGCCAACAAACAGACACATTTCAAGTACATTTCAAGTCCTTCCGACGTCTCCTGACTGCCTTCCTGCCTGACCGCAAGATCATGAACAATTCTAACGAATTCATCAAATAAGGAAACTTGTACCCTAGCAGCTGAACCCGAACAAAATTTTATTTCTATTACATTACCTTTGTTACTATATTATTTGACTGTCATAAAACAATGAATGTATTTTTCTGCATAAACAAGCAGAACTAGAGTAGAGTTAAGATAACAATCGTAAAATACAAAGATAATGTTCTACATTATCAAAACGCAACCTACCTGAACTTTTAAACAAAGAATTTTACAATTTTGTCACAAATGTCTAAATCCGTGCTCATAAAAAAATATTTCTGTAAACATTAAAAAAATAATTCCTGTATATTATATATTTATATACTCAATTGATATGAGATATGTACAGAACTAAATGTCTATCGACAGGTTAAATTCTTTAGAATTGTATAAAGATATGCTTCTTGAAAATATATGATTTGAAGAGCCTAACAGAAAAGATAAGAATATGTGTAAAGAAAAAGTGTCCATATAAAATACCTTTGTCTCGGAGATTTGGATATTTTTAAAGTTGTCCAGAAGTAAAAGAAAATATTATAGTCTTCAACTGTCTTTATTAAAACGATGCGATTTTGTGATTAAAAGTGTGCAAACCTTCAAATATTTTGTAATTGCTTGTTTATATCTATAAACGAATTAGAAACATTTGCAAGCGCCATCGTGGTAAAAAGAGTTTGTAGGAAAAAAGTATGTATTTCATATCATTGATTTAAAGCATTTCCCCAAATTAAATTGGATTAATTTTATAATCCTGCTTCAAAATCAAATTCGATAGAATCGATGAAACGTGGAACCGTTACCGTATTGACGAAATCCGTGTTTGAAAACACATAAACATATCAATAATTCGATTTTAGCATGCAAGATATAATCGAAAGCTATTTGCATGGTTTATAACTTTCATCATTTATGCATGAAAATAATACTATGTCTCATTCCGTGACGAAAAAACGATCCAATTATTTTCTAGGTTAATTTTGGTCATTAGCAACCTTAACGTATGCCACTAATATGTTAATTTCAAGTAAATGTACATTTTATATTGCTACCGTTGCAAACCTATAACTAAAGCCGTCAAACAGTTTTCTTCGCTGATAGCAACATGACAGCCTATTATTCACACATTACGAATATCCACAACACTTGTCTTGTATATTAAATCTCTTAAAATGAGCATCAATCTTAAGCAATGCATTTGTTAGCTACAATATTGACTGCTATAAATAAGCAACTGATTAAAATCTACAACAATAACAATAACAGTTAACTTATCAAATAGGATATTTATTGTCCCATTTCGGGAATTAATTCCTCCCCTATGGTAATCAAGGGACTAGCAATGTTTATGGAGCAGTTTAGGCTAAAATTGACATTGAAGTTGTCATTAGAGGAGTGTTATCGCTGCCGATATGTACATCACGACTGAAGTGTACATCAGTTGCTTGGAAGGATGTGGAAAGTCTGGACGAAGACTCTACACCTTAAGATTTGGATATTTTCTTTGACAATCAATTTTTAATTTGTTTGGTACCTTTGGATACATCGTGAACGGATTAGCTAATGTAACTGACCATAATCCGTCACCACGGTATTATCGACCTGTGTTATTCATAACTTGGATATCATTGAATTGCAGAAAGAAGTGGACAACGTCACACTAGGCGTCCTAATGAAGATCAGAGGATGTTGTCATGTGACCTGAAGCTCCTGGGAAAAGTGGGTAAACATTTCTGGATCTTGCTTAAATTGGATTAACTGACATTCAAAAATTATCTTGTGTCACTTACTATCTTCTGACATTTTGAAGCAATATTTCACAAACCAGCTTGACACTATTCAAGAAATTACACTTATCAATGTTTCAGGCGCCATATAAAGTCTCAACCTATAATCCTTTCATGACGAGTTATGAAAAAATTAAAGTCAGCACTTTTCCCTTTCAGAAAAGCTTTGTAATCGTTTCCTGCTAATGCACATGAATATCCCAGAAAAGTAAACGATTTTATCTGAAGGAGCACCATTTGTTTTAAATTTTAGAGGTAAGTGAAACTTTGACTTTGCAGATATCTTGGCTACCGAAATCAATTTAAAACAAACAGAGACGAAAGCAACGTTTCTGTTTTAAAGTTATCTACATAACTCATTTTCAAATAATAAATATCAATAATTTAAATTGCTATTTCAAAGTAGGCGACCACCCCCCCCCCCCCCCCCCCCCCGGAATTTAGAATCGATAGAAAACAAATAAAATTCTATTTCTACCTTTCAATGTATTATGCAATATACATAAATATTAATATTCAAATTCCGTGGGCTTTTTTGAAAATCTTAAATGATAAAAGTGGAAATTATCATTCAAAACCATGAAAATATGTTCATCTTTTATTTGCGTACATGTTCTCAACTTTTTGTGTTTTTGATATATTTAGAAGTGTGGATTATCCTATCATATTTATCTTCATTTGGGCTTGACAGGAATATCCATCGTAGATATATCTGTTTTTGTGACTGACAGTTTTATATATTTACTATAATTTTCACGTACCCTTTCGAATACCCTTTTACGTGACGCCATGATGTTTACTTAAGTTTGTATTTCAAGGATATATATCGTATAAAACTGGCGAAAACATTATCGTAATCAGTCGAAAACATAAAACAAATTTTTATGGGTTAATTACACATTTTCACGAATATTTATTATTGGGATATACAGTGAAATCATTTAAACATCTATCTTATTTAAATTTATTTATTTTTCCACCAATGACTGAATTGAACTCAATCCGTGTCTGATTATAAATGAATTTTTTCATAATTATTTGATTAATTTCATTAACAACAATTTATTTCTTAATGTTTATAAAGACATCTAAAATTATTAACATTTTCCATTATATTCTGTCAGAGGCTAAGATGAATATTTGGACATTTTTAACAATAGGCTTGTATCAGGTTGGTGTGTTCCATATACTTTTTTTTATTGATTTACACATTAATATTTATTCGGATAAACAGTACCAGTGGTGTTTGATTTATTTCAAAAATGTTTTTTGACGCATTTGAAAAAAAAAAAAGTTTTAGATTAGAGAAAAATATTGTTCTATTCCTTTTAAATTTCAATTGTGAATATCATGATTTTTTTCTTGATAGTTATCCAAGAATTGGTTTATGACAATGAAAAACGCTCAATTCTTTGCAATCCGAAATATACATAATATTACAATGTTATATACGTTTAATAATGTAAGCGAAGAAACGATAGCGAAAGCCTTATAAATTCAAAATTAAATGTTGAATACAGAACAAATATATGCCATTGTGTTCATATTGCCGTGTAGTTTTAATGTGAAGTAAATTTTTTAGCATACAATCTAAAGTAAAATTTGTGAAAATATAAAAGAATTTGATGCAAAACAATATAAGACAAGGATATCAAAAATGGATAAATTCATACCACAAGGTCCAAAGCACTTTATATTTAAACATTTAACTACATAATAACAGAAAGAAAAATTTAAATAAGTTTTTTTCTTAAAGCTTAGAATTCAAGTAAGCAATTAGCATTTCGAAAAACCTGATTTCTGTTTTGTATCCCTCGACTCTCGTTTTCGCCTCGTGAATTGCGACAATGTATCACTTGAATAATTCACAAGTCACATTAAAAGGGGTATCATATTTTGCTAAATTTAAAATGTGTATTCAAGTTTGATGTATATTTTCCAGCGATGTCGGTTCGTTATTGATTTGAGATCAAGATTGACAGATCTGTCATACATCATTAACTTCAATGTTCATCCACCTACCAAACGTGTTGATTTCACGGAGTACATAACTGACAGCTATAGACACTGATAAATACCAAACTCAGACGTAAATGGACATTATCTCTCACGGTTTAATTCAAACAAGACAAAACAGTGTTGGAATGAACTTGCGAGGGTAATAACTGTCGTTAATCTGACGGATGATCGCGATGGGGGTAGGGGGTAGGGTGGAGTTAACACATACTTGGGGTACATGGGGTCCAAATTGAGCCTCCAACAGATGAAATGCTAGTGCGCATGCTCACGGTCTCTTAATATCAATGCATGAACATAGTACATTCAATTAAGGCTTTTATAAACCAAACAAAATTAATATGTATGCTTTGCCGATATTGAAAAGGAAATGATGATGTCAAAGTTTAAAAGACCAAGAGATAGATTTGCCATTTTTTAATACCATGTTTAGAAAGTTGAGTGTTCTGTGGTAAAATTCATCATTCTAATTTTGAGATGCTGTTCTCACATAAATGTGTCACGGACCTATTATACACGTAGAGGTCTGGACCTAGATTTTCGAAACTATTTTAGCACTAAGATTAACATTGACTTACGACTGTCTTAACACTAAGAGAACAATAAGCCATCTATTAAAAATGTAGTATTGATAACATTTTAAGTGAATTATCATACAACAAATATCATTTTGAAAGGTAATTTCTAGTGCGTTCAAGAAGTTTGTGCATGCTTCGGGAGTCTATGCCAGACCATTGAGAAAAAAAATTTTTTTGGAGCCCAACCAAGGTTTGCAAATTCGAAGACTCAAGAATCTGAAATAAGTTACCGTTCAGTCTACCTGTTATGCTAAATAAATTAAAAAAGGTTAAGTGAAAGTGTCATGGTTTTCATGGACTATGCATAGGAGGTTCTTGTGTGGTAAGGGCCTTAGTAAAATTGCCTAATATTTTTAAAATCTTAATAAAAACATCTAACTTAATCGATTATTTTGATTATTTTGTTCTTTGTTTCATTGAAATTTCTCTCCTTTTTTGAGATTCAGAAATGAGGCATACGTAAACCTTTTGTCGAAATTTAGCATCGATGATCATAAAAAGGTAAATTTTTAATCATTATGAATGATTAAAGCTTGTTATTGTAATTCTTTGTTTCGATTTCTCATTAACGTTAAATTGGCTTTCTTCTAAACATTCTACCCACATATTCAATTCACTACACAAACGTTTGTTGAGGTAACGAGCAATAAGAGAAATAAACAATAGTTGTCACTTTCATTGGGATATGTCACTCATGTGTCTAGGGCAACATGTTGTACATTTCGTACCATTAATTCGTCGATTGATCATAAACATGCTGATTGGATTTTTGATGACGGTTCCGTTATTGGCACTGAAGCTTTCTGGTATATCGTTATACAAATGAACATGAACCAAATCAAATGATGAAATAACTAGAGACACACAAACACAAAGGAAAAAGATAAAAAAAAATTGGAAAACGAAATTAAATCTATTAATCACATTTGAAACTTGGAAAATGGTTTACAGATGCCTATGGATAACAGATACAAGTTTTAATTTCAAACTGAATTCGATGAAGTTACTGGCTAGTCGATAAAATCAGCTTTATTTCTCACACTAACAGTGCATGTTCAGAACGAAATGACAAATGCATATACTAGTATACTGTTAAATTTTCAAATAAACGATTAATACTCTGCAAATAAATCCAAACTGCTGCTTGTCTTATGTGTATCGAAATTTTAACTCCACACGTTTGAAAGTTGTGTTGAATCAAATCAGCAATAGTATTCTCTATATTAAGGATCAAATTCGATTTAAAGAGGTTTCGTTATAAGGGCAAAAAGAAACTATTCTTCTACGCTGTTACAACGAGTGTGAGTGAGTTGGGGTTTAACGTGCTTTGAACCATATTTCAGTTATTAAACACGTGGATGACAAGCATCCAAAAGAGAGTGGACAGATCAGGGGAAAAGGGATCGATAGGATGAGGGAAAAGAAGGTTACTTCAAGATTGGTATTTCCATATATAAACGCTAATTAGAATGTTATTGAAAACATTTATCGTACGATGGAACTTCGATTAGTGCGAATTTGATTGTTTCATGTATGTTAATTATGGATCCCATTTGATAAATAAGGGTTTTCAACATACACGTCCCTAACCCGTCGGCTAATCACCTCTTGCATGCATATGATATAATTTTATGACCTGTGATTTGGCCAAAGGCAAATAACCTGATAGACGGGGGTCATTGGCTTGTGTGAGGTATGTGTTCGAAAAGCAACACCGGGCTTGTAAAACGCAAAACAGTAAACTTTCGCACACAGCAGGTAGAGGGATTCAGGGGCTCCCAATCATGAAACAAACAAAATATTTTGCAACGGATGAATTTTCCTATCCATGGTACCCTGTTATTTCATACAAAAAACACTTTTTGATATCTAAAACAATCAAATAATTTCCTAATAAAGTTCGATACTTTGTGAATATTTTCTTGTGAAAGCGATTCTTGATAAACTTATCAATGCTTTTACAAGTAGAAGAACGAAAAATTCATGCAATAAAGAAGTTGAATATCCATAAGAAATTTTTCGTTCTTCTTCATCAATCCAGCTTCTAAAATGCCCCTCAAGGAAACTTTTACAAGTAGCATGTTTGCATTTGCAACGTTCCTCTAATGAATCCACAACTGGCTGGCTGAAATTGACAGACATACAATTGTTTATTAAGGTCTCCCTTCTGTAAAACATGATATCAAATACATAGCAACATAAATACATGACTAAAAGAGTTCAGAACCACGCATTATTATTTATGAGAGACAAAAAACCGTAAAGGCACAGTTAATAAAAGAATATATTGGACATACAACTGGAGTTAATTTAAGAAAATAAAAGACCTTTCCTTATCAAAAAGCAGTCTATCTAAATATCAAAATAAACAACATGGGTAGATGAAAATGTAAAAAGGTTTTCTCTAATGTCTTTTCAAATATCACAGTTAAAAATGTAGCCTTTCTTCGACATTATCACTGCAATTAAAACACGTGTTCATCGCAAATATCACTAAGTCTATTGAACCACCAATCTTTCAGTCACTTCTCAAGGATAGGTTATTTACTAGGGTGGATTATTTACAACTTCCTTGATACATTTATTGCGAAAAGCGTAGTTGATCTTTGAACTGTTTGAAGTTTCCGTGGCACTATGGTTGAGCTGAGTCTGTTTCCTTCAAGAATGGTCAAAGTTACAAATCCTCCCGGATATAAGCAACCTGTTGAAAGGTATTCTTCTAAAGAGATTTGGAATTCGGCACCAGTAAATCACATTGGTTTTTGGTTGTAAAACTTGCTACTTCTTCCTTTCATCTCCGCCGGTTCCAAAAGGAAGCTCCATATGGAGGTCACGTGACTAGGTCATAATGTCCCGGATGACTGACCCCCTTGAACTATGTCTGGGTATGACGTAAATTTATGACTGTCCGACGGCAATTGAGAACTAAGACCTTTCCAATACCAACCGCCTGTTTTTGTATTTAAGGCGAAATCTATCTTTTCAACATTTACGATTAGGAAACAGCTTGTTGGATGAGAACACATTTGTATGGGAGATGTTTCAGATGTTAATTTCGTGGAGAGAAATTGGGGTACGATTGGATATGTACTGTATTCTTTTGTTCTTGTAACAAAACGAAGGATGAGAAAAACAAATTAAGAAAAAATGATGTCATAATAAACGAGTAATTGAAATAAGGTTTATTTTATTTCCGAGTAAATGTCATTCGTGCTCTGAATCGGATTTTAAAGCTGTTTTATATCACAGGAAATCTATATAATTGAGGTATACAGGTACAATTTGTAATATATAAGTGGTCATAGCTTGATCTGACAAGTCAAGATCTAATTGAACAAAAGCAGGTGCGTTATTATAATGAAAATGTAATATCACTCTCATATACAGCTGTTTAACGTCCTATTCGTGCACTAAGCCCGGAATCAGAAAATTAGAATGTTTATGTCACCCTAAAGCTTGTATATGTCGCTGCTAGATCAAACCTATTAGCTCGCTTCTGAAGAACGGAAAATTACAACGCCTATGATATAGACGGGTGAATATTTCACTTAGAGTTCAAACGGAGCTTGCTCATTGCCAAAACATATTTCACAAAAGCAATATCCTCACACGTTGTCGTGCATTTACAAGCTAGCAGTGGGTTGTATATTTCATACGGATCTCGCCAGAGGGATGTCTATTGCACCACGTTGGTATCTCCTTCCCGATATATCGGCGGTACTTTGATCTTTGACGCGTGACGTTAAATATGGGTCAGTGATTGACGCTTTCCCCAGGACAGTGAAAAGAGCAACGGGTTACCTCTAAAAGTGGACACGCCGTGAAAACGACTTAGAGAGCGATACCGGTTCGTTTCTTTGATACATACAGAGCTGTGTTGTCTTTTCCTTTATTGGAGACTTGTAGGAAACGCGGTGCATCGGCGTCGGCAAACAGTCATAATTCACCGTAGGATGAAAGATCAGAGAGGGGGACTTCAGGGGTACTTGGCGCGTGGCAGGGGGCAAAAGGGAGAGGAGCTTATGTATTGAATGACTCATTTTATCAACTAGTTTTACATGGTACGCTAGTAGATAACCGCCTCGGTTCCTATTAGCTGAATTCGTTATCGGTCTCTGAAATAACCCTTCATTTGCGATACTCAAAATGAAAGTAACTTGTGGCGCATTGCCTATCAAACGAAAAACGCACATACGAAAGTGACATTATTTAATTGCCTGTATATTTGACTTTATGTGTATTTCATTTTGCACACTGATTTTAGGAGAGAAAATGTTGCTTTTATGAAGTAAAGGTATTGGAAGAGCGATATTATGAGACTATGAAGCTTCTCAAAAACGCATAAAATTTCATGATTTACTGTTTGGATGTTGTACATGAAAAGATGGCATTTCAATTTTTATTCTTTATTTTGTCCTTTTTGGGATTGTTTTGGAATAGATGGTTATTTAGAAGGCATTTATCGAATCTTATGCACCAAATCTGCAGCTGATAATGGCTTTGCTATCGATATAATAAAAATATTCCCTGACGCCCAACGTTACAGACAACAACATCATTCCTCTGAGAATATCTTATATGTTTATAGCGTCTTTAGATACCATAAGCGTTGTTACATTGACAAAGTTTATTTATATTTATTCTTATGAAGGCATTTCTATAAATATATAATTTATTTGTACTGATGAATCCAGAATTACCAAAACATGGATTCTAATGTTGTTGCATTATCATATCCAAACAGTTCTCTCAGTATTTAATTATCAAAAGTTCTAGCATTCCCAATTTGAGAAATTGGGATTAAGTGGTTTATCTTCTATTTTTGTTATAATTATATTTCTTAAACTGCAATTGTAGCATAGCGTGCTATCATTTGTAGTTAATCTGTACTCGCACGTATTCCGTATCACGCAGTCAATCACAATTCATAATATACAAATGAATTCACACTAACTCCATGCCATATAACGATAATGTATTACATGTCGATATCAACACCTTCTTATCGGCCATCTGGACACATATGAGTGAAAGATTTGTGTTACAAGGAGTGTCTTTTCAGTCACCTCTCGATCTCTCTATGAACTTGTGCAAATCCTTTTCAGGTCCAAGTGAATCTCATAAGCTATCCAATGGTCAGATGAGGGTTCACTATGTAATGTCCATTCTCTCTCGGACATCAAAAGGCCACTTTACCTATTTGTGACCACTGAACCGTGTCATGGGGCGCATGAGTTGTAGAAATAAACAAGGTAAGCATGCGTTCCTTGTCCGAGGCGTCGGTTATCTGTCAGCATATTATTCAGCAGGCCTTAACTCCTTGTTAATGAGGAATTGATGAAAAAGAATACTTTGTAGACACATTCGTCGGCTCCTTTCAAGATTAGGCAGACAATACTGTGCGACCCTCCCACCCAAATAGCGTCGACTGGGACCTGTCAGCTGTATATGTTTATCAATTGAAGGATTGGAGACGAATCTTGATTAATTTCCTTAAAATAAGTCTGCTTTTTCTGAAACGGTAGAGTACGGGAAGCGGCTTTGATATAATCGTCACGATGATGTTTGCCATGTACATCAAAGTTGATCTGGGAATGGCGGTCTTTGATGGGGGTTTTGGTTAGCGATTTGGTATGAAAATAGCGCTGTGTGCAGTTTGCGTCGATAAATTACAACCCAGGCGGTCTTTTTACACTAAAATCTGTTACCAATGCTTTTGGTGCTTATTCCCCGTTCACGTGATGCAATTCTGAATGAGTGTAAATTTGGTATGTCACATATTGCAAACTTCAAGATAGAAGGGTCGTAAACCTATTTATTGTGTACAAATAGGTTAAAACTGGCAATTGACCGAAAAAGACCTTTGAAGTGCCGAAATAACCTGCATTATCATTTGTTCGTTCTTTAAGAATTCGAGATGCCTCTGTGAATATCCATTGGTTTTCTTATCATTTCAATGTAACATGTTGCCAAATTTTAGTCAAAAGAGAAATACTTTTTGTATATAGGCTATATAGATGCATATATTTAATGAAACGTTGGTTCAATCAACAGATGTCTATTGAACGAAGTCCATCTATAACATAAATAAGCAAAAACTGACATTTTACAAAATGGGTTTCAAGAATTTTGTTTAGTATGTGTTTCAGTTTCAGTTAACATCTAAAATTTATTTTGCTATCACAAATTCCACTATCCGCCTCCAAAACGTTAGTGTGATATTTTTGTGTCATTATTTTACATGCCTTGTTCTCAATCATAATGTAATGTTTCAAGGTAATCTTACCATTTTGAGACAGCTACTCCTCCGTGACGAATGATATTCAATATCTAATCCTATACATGTAAGCTACTAATAGGATACATGATGATGTGCTTACCTTATGATATTACAATTATTAAACGTTTTAAGAAGTAACATGCATTCGAAATTTTTTTTATACATTTAAAGTTGAGCAACATACATTCGAAACCTACAGAAAATAAAAAGAACTGAAAAAAATAAGATACTTTTTCGTTTGAGATATACTTTTATCGGAATACGCAATTGCATATTTTCACATCAGTGGTTGTACAGCTGGTATGTCTCGTCACTCTACATTCAAAGGTAATGAGTAATTACATAGCTATTGAATGATACCAACTTTTTGTCAGACCATGCTAAAGTTTACAGGTAAGATATTTATCTTGTCACCTAATTTACATGACCATCTTAGTTGGCATAGACATCGATGTACATTGTAGATATAAATTTTTATACACAATTCACCTATCATATGCACGTACATATGAACATGAACAGGTAACATATAGATCATTAAGAACCATAAAAATGTCGGTATCGAAAATGTTAAATATGAATAAATGCATACATACGACTGTGTTATATAGGTCCTAATGGTAAATGGGATTATTTTCAAACTGAAAAAAGCGTTTTACAACAAATACAACTTTTGACAAATGTATGAAAATGTCTTTGGTCGTCTTAAAGGCATTTGATACATATTTTCTCGGGTTACTCACAAATTCAAAGAAATCTTAGGTCTGTAATAATTCGGCAGGTTTTTATATTTTTGTCCAATTTTGAGCAAGTTCTCTTGTCATTAATATCAATTAGATGTAAAACAGCTAGTTATTTACAATTTTAAAGCTGACGTGTGATACATCTAAATTCATCAATAAAGACCACTCCGAGATAAGATCAATATTAATTTATCCAAAAAATCTTAGATCGTACGTCCGTAACCAATGTGAACTGTTTCTTAAATACTCAAGAGAAGATTACACAGGTCGATAAGTCTTTAACTTTTATGTCACGAAAAATATAATTGAATTATTCCAGAGATTTTAGCCACAGCACATGTGCGCCTATTTTGGACCAGGCCACGAAAACCAAGTAAAAATTTGATAAAACAACATAATTTCCTTGTTAAGAGCTTTGCTAACATCTTTTGATGTAGAATATCGCGGACACCGCGTATTTCATTGCACTAAACATTAAACAGCCGCCGCGTAGGATCGGAAACAATAAAAACAAATTATCACTAAAACCGGCATTTGATTGGACAAAAATTTGATTGGTCGTGCGCAGCGATCTTTTCGGCTCCGAATTGGCGAGGCCGCACTGTTATTTCAACAACGTCAAGTTTACCTCTAGAAGCCAAGGAAACAGTTATTAGAAATATACTCATTCACAACAGGAATGATCGATGATGGAACGACTTTTTCTTCCGTCCCGCGCAAAAATGAATCGAAAATCGGCGAAAACGGAAGCGATTTGAGAATGATGATGATACTGATGTTTCAAGCAGGACGAGTAACCTGAATTTCGGAAAGGACATACCGATAAAAATATGACATTTTTATTAAAACAAAAGATTCATGCCCCACACGTGTGCTTATTGAAAATTTGCTCAGTGGGACGCGACCAATAATTTGGGAAAGTTAAACAAACACGATTCCTCTTCCGGATGAGATTTCGTATTTTCGGATAAACCCAAAGGTACTCCGGAAAGACGGATTGTCGTAGAAGCGATTTTGGCATCGATCATTTAAGAATTAATGCTAAAAAGAGCGCATTATTCTTTAGAACAATCAGAACGTAAATATGAAAATTTTTGTGTAAAATTTCACGAGTCATTACACACCCTCCAATTGCCAATTTTTCCGAAAACAAATCCGACCCGCCGTGCATTCTCCCTGCTAATTATGAAGAGTGTGTTTATTTTAATTAACGTGAAATTGATTACAGCTTGCAGCATGTAATTGGTATTCAATCAAAACGATGAGGAAATGAACCCTGCTATCAACAAGCCAACCGAAGTCGAGTTTATACAGGGCTGTGATTACAGCGTCTAAACATATGATTAATTCTACCACGCAAATTGAGCATTAACACTAATTTTGAATCTTTGAAGAATTCTTTGAAACTATGATTACTGTCGATTTGTGAATAAAAAATTTCTATGCTATTCAAGTGTGCAAAGATGCTAAAAAATATATAGCCTGACAAGGTATTTTAGTGGAATATTGAACGTCACCGTCGTCACTCGATTCTGTGCAATAATAAAACAAACTATTTTCCTAATTGAGTTTGCTCTAAATCAAGATAGTATACCTTTGAAATATTTGTTTGATATTGCAAATAGTTTTGAAATGTTAACAAAAAGATTTTGTTGTCAAAACGTTAGAGAGAGAGAGAGAGAGAGAGAGAGCGAGAGAGAGAGAGAGAGAGAGAGAGAGAGAGAGAGAGAGAGAGAGAGAGAGAGAGAGAGAGAGAGAGAGAGAGAGAGAGAGAGAGAGAGAGAGAGAGAGAGAGAGAGATAGAGAGATTCTGTATTTCCTCCATAACTATACATCCGAAGATTACATGAACAAATAAACAAACTAAAAATGAATAAAAAGCATAGTTAATCGATCATGAATGTACAGAATTTAACACGTTCTTTGTACAATATGCATGTAGACATGAAACCATTATTGCAATCAGTGCATATTTACAATAGTTATTATACAAAAGCAGAGATCCTAGACGTATCTATAGCTTTGATTCGTTTTGATGTTGTAGAGGTAATTGGCAAATTCATACTAAACTATATTTCTTTGTCTTTGGTCAATTGCGTTTGCAATTTCCTCCAAGAAGAAATGACATATGTTCCTATGTATGTATTGATGTGGTTTTTTGATAAAATGTTATAATAACTGGAAAGTGTAAACGCTCACCCATTGTTGTGTATCTGGCTGTAAACAACGTATTTGAGATGACCATAACTTATGATATGGAAGTCGCCTTAAACATACATGACATATGCAATAAGCAATCAGTCCGTGTAATCGACATATGATAAACAAGGTATTACGTTTGTGACTTGCCAGATAGAACGTATCCAGGTCATTATGTCTACATGCTAAATTGAATAGTTTTCGTTTTCTTGTGTTCTCTTTCGTCTAGGAGGTATCGTCAAAACGATTTCTTCCAAGTGAGTCATTAAGTTTCCATGATTTTGAGGATTTGAATTTATGTTCATCCTTAAATATATGATAATGTTTTATGTTCATAATTCTAAGTTGTATAGGAATGTCATTTCGGGTACCTGAAGAAAGATATAGGCACGATAATCGGCTGTTTCATGTTCGATGATTTATTTCATATATTTTATTATCAGACAGTATTCGATATTTTCAGTGAGTGTCTTTGTAGAATGGCATATTTTTTATCGCAAATGTATTGTTGTTTATTTAAGATAACTCGACAATCCGTTTTTATTGTGATTCCGGTATCCATTTACATTTCTGATATAATTTACATCTACGGTTCTACCATAACATTCATAATGTATCTATTATTTTTAGCATAATTTGAATGTAGATTTTACATTTGATGATACAACACGAAAGTGCGTGCTTATTACATTAATTCAATATAAAAAATATGTTACGTAAAATATCAAAACACCTGCAATGGTAAGTTGCCATTCATACCCTGAAAAGTATACATTTTATCGGTTAATCAAACTGAAAGATGAAACAGTAATTCATATTTTCCAAAACATCATATGAAATCTTTTTCAAGGTTAAGTAAGAAAATCAGATTAGAAAACCCAATAATGCTATGATAATTCGTTTATAAATTTTAGTTACAGTGATTATCTTGTATAAATCATGCATATTCATATTCAACAACTCTTATGCTGATAGGTCAAAACATACATTTTCAAGAAAACTCGGCATGTTAACTTTCTGACAAGAAGTCAAACAATTGAGACACGTCTCATCATTTTGAAAGACAGATTGTTGAAAAATATCACCAATCTGTCTAGTCGCATGTGGGTGACATCGACATTACGCCAGTGTCGGTATGACAAGACTGCAAGAGACGCGCATGATGTTGGCACGTGTTTCTCGTGAAAGTACCGAGATAGAAATGTACATTCTTGTAATTGATTAGCACGGGGAAGGTGATAAATGCAATAGACAGCTGTGTAGAAGGGTGTCTTGTCTGTGTCAGCTTTCTCTTTATCGTTTTGTTTTTTTCCGTGTTTATGACATTTCAACTTTGTGAATTATAGATATAAGTTCAATCATTAAATGGGGCAAAGGAAGAGGGTTAAGTCATGCATAAATTTCAATTCTAAACCTTTCGTTTGGGTGAATTAGATACATGTGTGTGGTTGTGCTTCAACATTTTTCTTTCTTCGTTGCCGATGGTGAGAAATCTTGGATGTCATGAACATACACACGGGCATTAAAACATATCATTAGTAAGAAAGAAAACAGTAACGCTAAGCATGTGTATGTAACCTATTATTGTGACATCAACAGGTATGTATTCAAATATGAATAGAATTTAAACAGTAACATAAATGCCAACATGCTAACAAACTGCAAGTTGTTGCATTTTGCCCAGGATACATGATACAAATTGGCCTCATATTTATTTCTAGTTTCATATGTTGCCTCAAATACCATTATCATATTGGTACCTAATATTTTACCAAACAAACTAATATTCACTCAAATTCTTTGTGACATTGATTTTCGTTGTAGAACTGATAATATTATATGTAGACGAATACAATTTCTTCTAGATCCCAAAGTTTATTGTTCTTATCTATGAACAATACCACCTGAATTTGAATTGAGAAATAATTTTACGGTTGATGTGTTGGGGAGTCCACGCATCGATAATTGTTGTGACATGAATACGTTTCTACCTTCATTTCATTTCGACTAATTGTATCTACGATATTGTCAAATTTTGAGAAGCAATGTAAATATGTAACTTTATAAATACAATTTTTATTTTTCTTAGAATTAAGTGTTTGGTTTAATTGCTAGTTTTTAAAAATATCTTTTAACATTACCATGTGTCACGTAGAAATGACAAGAAAACACACCTTTTCTTGCCATGACCAAGGACATGCACGTGACATGCATTCCCGTCTTTGAAAAGCTGTTTCAATGCTTCTTCCCAATTAAAAAAGTGAACAAAATATAAAGAGATTTAAAACTTTTATATTTTTTTTCAAAGATTTGTTTTATTTCTTTCTGGATATTAAAAGATTGTAGGATGTTACGTGACATACGTTACACGACCTGTCAAATATCAACATCAGTCATTTACCAAGCGTTGGTGATTATGAATGTTAAATTATAGAATAAAATATTAATAATAAATCATTGTACCATGAATCACAACTCCCAAGCATTATAGTACACGATACTGTGATGACGGCATGTACTCTTCCTTATATCTGTTTTATTAATGCTTTATACATTTTTGTCCTCATATTTGTATTTCTATCTTCACACGGTTGTCTGTACTTTTGAATGAAACGTTTGAATATATTTGCATCAAGTAATGCCTTAATTTTTTAAGATATTCTTAAAATAGAAGCACCTTTGTATCTTACATTTCAACACCTTATACATCGCACGAACTACTGATTCATTGAAATGCATTTTTTTGGATTTGTAAATTATTGTAAAATAAAAAGTTCTACCGACTTACCAACTAAGCAATTTTTAAAACTCGAATTTGCACAAACCATCTACTTTCTAGAAGTTGAATTAATTCAAACATGTATAAAGCCACATACACCAAAATACACAAATACAAAATACAAAATTATGATAGTTTGATGTCGTCTAAGGCAACAAAAACCAACGCTTCCAACAGTTAAATGCGTTCATAAAACTCATGGTTTGTTTAAAGAGAGAAAGGTTACATTTTGATTAACCATGATGAAGGAATAAATTAAAGTATTTCGAACCATCCACGCGAAAATCGTCAAAACATGAATTCAAACAATTGGCAAAAAACTCTCCTAAATCTTAAATGATAACCGAAACTATTGAATGGAAAAGGAAGTTGTTCCCTAAGTCATTATAAAAAAGTTTTTGCATTATAATCTATTGAAAATATCACCTTCACTTCCCTCAAACCCAAGACAAAACTTTAAAAACTGGACCCATATTTTCGAAGCTCTCTTAGTGCTAAGATTGTCTTAAGCCAATGTTAATGTATGGTACTTACGACTATCTTAGCACTTCTTAGAGAGCTTCGAAAATCTAGGCCCTGATTTGTACTTTGAATACAATGCGTTCCTTAGACAAATTAATGAATACTTTAATTTGGCTAAGATAAATAAGTGAAACACATGATTGTCAAGAAGAGACGGAGAGACAAAAGCTGTCTTCTTCCAAACATCAGTCATCACATGATTAGCAGCCTGCAACTACAGTCGGAAACAAAGTTCATTCAGGTAATTAATCGTGGGCCACGCGTCCCCTGAATTTTGGGATGTGCTGGAATTTACTCTGTCTCTTCAAGATTGATGATTTCCACCATTCCTAACAAAGTAAAAGCTGTACAGTGAGGAGACCAATGTTCAGTCGTGTATCTTCGTTTGTACCATATATCACTTTGTCACTTTGAAGCAGCCAGAACACTGTTTCAGTAGTTTATTATGCGACATTCTTTCTACCTCTGTCGTATCTTTCACACCTTCTAAAGACCACTTAAGGCGACGCGTCGAATGTATAAATATCAATTATTTCCTGGAAGGAAAAGTCAAATGATTTTCTCCAAGAATGATAAAAATTAACTGTGACAGTGAGAGTAGGCTATACCTTTTTCTAGATTTAATGACAACAGATATTATTTAATGAATGAAATTTTCGTTTCATCATATGACACAAATGAATACATTCATAAACAAAAGGATCATTTTTTATTCTAGGAGAGTTTTGGTGAAACAAAACTCGGGTATCTTTCCACTTAAATATACATCTTTTATTATCAATAATTATCTCTCATTGTAGCTGAATCATTTTACTGATGGTAATAATTATTTGGGTTGCTTTAAGTTTAGTTGATAAAAAAACCAAACACAAACTAAGAGAAGCCATTCATTAGTGCAATGAGAGAGACAAACCATGCTATGTGATAAAAGCATAGCATGGTGGCCCAAACGGATACCTTAACTTATTTCTTAGGATAGATGTTCTTTGTTCTTGATAGGGTACTATCGCCCTTCTAAATATTTAGTTCATTGATTAAGCCCATTGTTTAAATAGAGCTGAAATAGTATTTATCTAAAATTTACTTCAAAGTAGAATCATGCCCAATTGGCAATATATATACACCGTAGAGCACACGTTAATGTCCATATCACTACCAATTATGTGATGGAATAACCGATAATAATTCTAAGGAAAGAAAAAGTTCCCATATCGGTGACCAACATGGGCATATGGAAAAAAACCACACTTCCCCATCTCGTTGTGACAGACTGAAATCACGCAAATGATGCACGTGGCGTTCGTGCCATCTGCAATCTTTGATGAGGTTTTGTTGAAATTGACATTGTTAGCTGTCAATTTAGTGTCAGCTGTAGTATTTTATTTGCGTATTGCATATAGTGAAACAGACAACTTGTTCTTACGATCGTTGACACTTGTAGTTTCTTAACGAATAAAAGTTATGTTTGTTATTGTATTTATTTTATGTTATTGAATCATAAACAAAAAGCATCAATTGATGTATTCACCAAACGAATACATGTACTGGTGGATTCCTTGTGCATTTAATTAAAGACAACACATGATAAACTGCTTTCAACATTTATGTTAATGAATACAATATGAATGATTAATAATACAATGCATTAACGTAACATTTATGTTAATATAAAATATATAAAAAAGACATCTCAATAACGAAATAACTTTTTAGACAATTAAGAGGAAACTGCCCTTACGTAATATTGAATTTGAGTTTCAAACTTGTATTAGATATGTGAATAGATTTAAATCAAGACACGTTAATAACTTTTCTTATCACTAACCCAAATGTTAATCATTTTTAACTAAACCACACTTCAAATTTTCTGTTTATTGGTTGTAACATGTTTTCGATCGTGATTACAATTTTCATTGAAGTCGTATCATTTTCCTCAAAACGTAGCAATGGCCTTGTGTTCCAGCGATCACTACCGTTTGCTTATCAATAACTGGCGTTATCGCACATAGATGTTATCATATAGCCAATTGTTTCTCGAATAACTGGAGGTGTTAATTTTTATGTTTTGCTTCAAATTACCTCTAAACTAATAACGACTGATTTAATGTATGTAAAGACAAGATATAAAACGTCTTTTCTAGCTAAATCTGACGCATTGCATGTTAGGCGTATATGAATTCTCTTGACATATATTCAGCGTAGCGTGCAAACCTTCATTTTGCATGGTCATTCTGAAACTTTTATTTTGCAAAGACCCCATTACATTGGAAATGGCTTCATCTTGAAAAAAACAATGAGTTCATTTCAACAATAGAACCACGTGTTGCTATTTGGTGAAATAGATTTTTGAATATAATGCAACACATATTTGAATGTGACTCACGGTGACATTTCAGACTCTATAACGACCCTATGCAATGTCATAGCCATTTTATCACGACCCCCATCACCGAGTGTGCTGTTTAGCGGTATTTCTTATGAGAAAAAGATTTTTATTGTATTCATAAATGAGAGTAGGGCGGTGTAAATATCACTTGAGAACTGTTCCAGTTGACACGGAAGAAAGGGATCAACATATGTCATTATACCCTGGTGATTGGCATCTGAAATTGACACCCTTTTCTTAATCCCTGCTATGCATATTGAAACAAAAGATATTCATCATATTGTTATTTACACTGAAATGTACAACTTTATAATGAGGAAAGACACGACTGTTGTCAAATAATTGGTGTCTATTGCATAGTCTAGAGGTGTGGCTGAACATATATCTTATCATATTACCCACAAACACGTGTTGTTGGCCTATACGATACATCCGTAGAACAATTTCAACATATTTTCACTTATAAAATCTAAATGACATCAACAAACGAAATCTGATTTGGAAATGTCTACGTCAAATAACTATATAAGGATCAGCTGTTTGTTTAGAACTCAAATCATGTCCGACATAAATAAGTAAGGTATCTTTACTTGTTGTTTATAGTTTCATATCTTTCTCAAGCCAATTTAGTTTTTAATTTGAAACAGTGTATCAACAGGCTCAATGCCCACTCCATCAACAAGAATGATGCCTTAGATAAATGATCAAGATTCCGCACTAACATGCAAGTGAAAGCTTGATTACTTAGTGTAGTCCGACAAGCTTACATCTGCTACCGAAGGTGGTTCACGTGCACGTTTTTAATGACTGAAATATTATTGAAAACTCAATCAGTCACATACTTGCCATTAAAGTGCAAAAATCGTGATAATTTATGATAAATGATTGTGCTCACCTTTAACGAATCATGGCTTGGAAAATAAGCAATCAATGATGTAGTTTTTTTAACTTCACAACTGATTCGTCAATGTCAAATAATGGGTCTATTTTCGTACATCATGTTTACATTTACTTTTAAGACGAACTAACAATCTAGTTTGAAATTAAGAGTATTTCAAATGTAGTTCCATAAATATATTTATCAACGAAATGGTTCGAAGCCTTTTTTGTTTGAGAATCATTTGTAAAGGCTGTTTGCTTATCCTTTTTCCAATTTTAAGTTTCTAATCTATTATGTTTTGTGTTACATTTTGAAATAAATTACTGATTAAATCTAGCACAAAGCTTTTAGCAGATGTTTGAAGTGACCAGTGATCAAACTTTCAAAACATCATTTTTGAACTTTTCTTTTTGAAAATAACGAACAACAGTAAACATGAATCATGTATTTTCTTTGTTTATGCTAGGGCAATGCATTTTTGAAGAATTTATATCTTTTTTTAGTCTTCATGAAAACTTTTATTATTCGACACAATGAAAGAAAAACAATTGAAGTGCGGTTGAAGTTAAAGGAATGCCATTGATGTCCAAAATATATCCATATTCAATTCTATGAAATTGCAAGATAAAACTATAATAACTGTTTTTTTTAAATAACGATTATCTCAATTTAAACCACTATTTTAGAATTTAGCGATGAAATTGTAAATTTTATAAAAAAATTCAAAGCATCTCCTTTTGAACCGTGCACACCAGTATAATCAAATGTAATAAGATCGATGTTTAACTGTTGAGTCTGTAGTTTTATCAGTTTTTCTTTATCATTATGTTTTTATGGCATAAGATACTAGGATAAAATACTATACATTAAGATATGTATGGTATACAAATTCTTATTTCCTGCATCCCATCTTATGGAATAATTATGTTCTTGGGGACATAGTGATTTGCACAATAATTTCTTATCTTTTACATCGAAACATTATTTTTCATTAACTATAAAATCTTGTTGTATGCCAATTAAATCCTTCAACGTTTACCCTTCTAAATCGGGATACTAGGATATTCGTAAATGATATCTTCATGACATTATCAGAACAATGTTGTCTCGACACATGTAACCTCAGCCAGAATGAATCTCCTAAGAGATGTTTTCTACCGAGGGGATATTTCTGAACTTAATCCTGTAGCTCCTTTGCCCAGTTCCTGAAGGACAGGGGAAGTCTGTCCGTCAAAAGTTGACATTCACCCACGAATCCTATCCAGGCTAAAACACCTCAAGGGGTGAAATTTTATATTCTGCCCCATAAAACACTCATAAACAGCCAGTAAGGATACAACTTTATCAGGCATTTCTCGCCTCATGACCCGATCCCAACTGGCATTACGGACAGACCTTCATAGCTGGACGAGTTGGGTGCTAAGCCTACATATTTATGGGCTGTAAAGTTAAGATGGACTAAGACAAACTGTTTTGTAATAACCTTGGATAAAGAAGGATTTAGAGAGAGAGAGAGAGAGTAAGGGACTGAGGTTTTCGTCACTGGTCACCCGTTGTTGGTATGACCCCTGGGGTTTCTGACGTCTAGTCCGGTCAGGATTAAGTGGATTAAGGTAAAAAAAACGTGATGTGAATTCATGCCTTAACACCTTTTAAACATGGTTTAAGAGACAATACATATGTGCCTTACCGAATTCATGTTAGTTTGACTCTCGTATTCGTCGTTTTTTTGGTAGGACAAATTTAACGTGATGAAAAACTGCATTAGAATTGACATGCATAGCATGTTGCTTTTTTTACCACATTATCCTGAACGTTGACAGATATGTTTGAAATTCGATAATTTGGATACGTTTTATTTTTGTGAGTTCACAAATGATATGTAATATAATTATATAAAAATATTATCGAAATTTATGTTTTTCGATTAATACTTATCTAATCCTACTTATTTATATTATCATTTTAAAACTATTTCATAGTTTGATATTATGCACAAAGCGCTTGATGTTGTAAAACAAATTCCTACTGAAAGTTTGAAGTTTAATTCTGAATATTGTGTTTCTACCCAAATTTTGATGATCCCATACATATACTTAAATGTTACATGATATTAAAATGACATGATAGAGAACGATCTTACAATGCCCATAATGACTATTATTATCATGTATACCACTTTATTTGAGACATAATCATCCTTTATTCGCGGTCGGTCATCACAGCACCCATTGAAATTACAAATGATCATCGGCTATAAAAATATTTTACACGAATTGCAATTAGCAAAACGTTATGATAATGACATGTAAACACTTTAAGTCAAATGAAGATGCCATAAACAAAAAAACCAGAGCAATAAAACATTTATAACATTCCAAATAAATCTACATCCCATTCAAAGTAATCGACATCATTTCAGCTTCTGTCAGACTGTCTTTCAATTGAAATATACATGTTTTATGACCCAAATAGAATATCAATTGGAATTCCTCTGGCCGTAGGCGTCTCGGACAAGATGTCATGGACGGACGGTGGTCGTACTGGTCATCTGTGATCTTTGACCACTGACAGACTGTCCAGGCGGTGAATTACGTCCCCGTTGACGCTGATTACGGCAGCTGGACATTAAAACGCACCCTGAGGGAGAACGCGGTGACTTTTGCCCCGAGCCAGTCTGAAGCCTTGTGCGCTGCCCGTCATCATGCGGAGGGCGTGTTTTACTACCTTTGTGATATGGGCTTGCAATGTATGACCTACCATCATTGTCGATAACGACATGTACAGCGACACTGGCTGGGCGGGATGCATTGATCCCCAGCGATACGGATCTCATTTAGAATTGACATGAAATAAACATGTCTAGTGCTCTGCTCTGCAATGTATTAATCAGACTTTTTACTTAACCATTTACTTAATCATGATTGTTATATGGTTGCTGATAATTTGAAATTCAATTGAACTTTACATATAACTGGTAATGTATTGATCCGAATAGGTTAAATGTTTCCACATATATAAATGGAAACAGAGATAAAGTTAAAAACCACATGAAATATGCATATGTTTAGTTTTTCATGTAGCTTTTTCATACATAACATGAGATATTTGAAAAAAAAAGATCTTGTATTATGTGATTTCCTTTCTGGACAGAAATATGATTTCAATCTTACATGGTAATTTGAATTATATTCTGTAAGTTGAGTGTATGTCGATCTGAAATAAACATAACATATTGATTATATAGTGACTTTATGTCATTTTATATTTTTTGTCTTTTCATTTGAAATTTACGTGAGAACGTTATTGTTATTCGCATCATTACCCGTGTTTAATCCCATCCTACTTAACAATCCATAATGGGATTGTGTATTTACAGCTTGAAGGTTCGACATGACTTCAACAAGAAATCGAAATGTCAAATATATGTCAGTATGACTATTTTGTCAAATGAACTTTATTCAGTAAATCTATATGGTAATATACTGGCGAAAAAACCCGTTGACATAGCTTAATCTTGGTATCTATTTTGACTCTTTTTAAAATTTCAGATAATTCATTTTAAATTTGACATTCCCTGCATGCTTACCTTTTTAAACATACATTAATACTGTGAGTACAAGTGTGGAGGAAACATTTCCATTTGAGACTTTTATTAACATATTTTCGGGGGAGCGTTATACATATATGGGTAACTCTGTTTATCCATACATATATACATAAATACAGTTACATCATATATTCAATATTTTCGATTTATTTTTAATTCAAATATGGTTAGCTTAAAGCGTGTCCACTCGCTTTACTTTTAACCAAGCTGTAAAACTAAATTCAAAGGAAACATATGTTAAGAGCTTCTTCTGTCATTTATTTTCACGAATCCACTCTACGTCATGCATTCTCCATCTTAAATCATGGATGGTTTCACAATACCAGAAACTGTCAATAGCTATATTCCATATTATTCTCTTGCCACAGAGGTAGCTCCATCAAATATCCCTATGCAACCTCTGTCTTTTTACGAACGTTTCTTGATCTAGATATGGAGAACGCTGATTGGATGCAGTCAAAGTTAATTGTGCAATCAGCGACGCCGTTCCAAAATTATCATTCAAATCACCTAAGTTATTTCCGTACGTTTTCCAAACGCTAAACTTTATTCGAATATGGACCTTTCATTTTGAGTCATCTTTACAGAACGCATACGCCTCATTTTGCGACTGCATCATTGCATTGACCTTTGTGACAACAAGTATGTTATTCATGCATTCGGTGTTTTCATTGGCTGGATTATTGCCAATTAGTTTAAGTTGCACTATTGCGCCGGTAGGGAAAGCCCGAGAAACGTTCGTAACAAGACAGAGGTTGTAAATAAATTTTATAACGGAGTTTACTCTATTGGGAGAGAATGATTTCAGATATAATTTCATATTTAACAAAAATAATGCAATTTTCGGTGCTCACTCATGATGTGATACAACCTGTAAAATCAATTAAAGTGGATTCGTCCATACACGTGCTTTGCAATTTGTCAATGTACCGCGATGCGATCGACAGGCAACATCGACATTTCACGTTCTTAAATCATGCTATCCGTGTTTTACTCGTCAAATGAAATATACAGGTTTCGTACCAACAAATTACTTTCTGCTTTCTACTTTCACCCCTCTGTGAATTAAAGCGTCGGATGGTTGTATACAGTCAACTCGCGATAGTCCGGCCACCGATAATCCGAATCTCGCAGTGTCCGAACGGTAGCAAGCTGTAACCAAACTAATCTCTATATAAACTCATTAAATATTGAATTTTCACTCACACATGCACTTTCAGAACTTCAGTTTTCATATTTGAGACGTTTGAGATTTTTCATACCTGAAACATAAAGATTACATTCTACCTTATCAAATACATTAATTTACCTAACACCCATCCTGCCCGGAACAGTCAACGAGTAGTTGATTCTTAAGATAAACCACTGTTATGGCAATAGAGTGACGTCATAACCATGGATTATCCTCTGTGAATATAAGTCTCAACGGTCAAATCTACTGAATATGACTTTCGAATAATATCCTGGATTAATGAATATTGATATTAAGACTTTTTAAAAAAAAAAGTAATTTGGCGTTCCTTTAATCTATCATTAAACAGAGAACAGTGTTTAGATGGACATGTAATCTTTGGGGATAAAATAGCAAAAACAGGAATGTATTGACTGATAACACTGATTTAACTTTTAAGACAATTGAAAACTATGTTCAAAACTAAGGTAATAAAGTCAAAGTGTAGTAAAAAATATGTTTAACGGAATACAATTTTGTTTGAAATAACATAATTCTTGATACCAGTACAAGTTATTTTTATTAACATTTAGAAGAAATTTTGAATTTGAGTAATATTTTTCTGCCGAACGTATATCTATGAAATCAGAAAATAATGTTAACTATTTTAACTATTTGCAAAGTAGATTGTCTATTTCAGTGTTAAAGATTCACTAAAGTGTTCATGATTGTACTATTATGCAATTACTAGGATGGACATTTGCAGAAATGTGTATCTTTACCTCCTACGTGTATCATCAAAAGACTTTAGTAAATGTACGAATAGGAGCAACAGCAGCAGTACCCGTGTCTGAAGTAGGTAAGTGAGTAAAGAGGGAGTTTCATTGCAATAATAATAATCGGAATAGTGGTAACGTAGAAAAATAATTAATAAAATTGAACACTATTAGTATTTTGGAAATACTGTTAGTAAATTGGTAAAAATAGGATGTTGAGTAGAAGTAATAATAAGAATCGAAGTTTAATAGTAGAAGTAGTTTCATTAAATATGTCGAGTCAGTCAGCAGTCGTGGTAATGGTAATGTAGTGAGCTAGTAACAGTAAAATCAGCTGATTTCATTTGTAGTTGTAATATTACTACTGAATTATTTATAATACTGGTATCAATAGTAGAGGCAACAAATGCATTGCTAGCAGATGTAGTATGATTATGTTATATGATTCTACATGAAGTCATGAAAAAATACAAATTTGAATTCACTTAAACATTCAATCATTCCTTTTCATAGGTTGACTAAAACCATACAATAATTTGAATCCGTTTAGAGCGTGGCCCGGATGTCATATACATTGTATGTAAATGTCACTTCATTCCTACAAAATATCAGTGTGATATTAATATATATGCATATGAGGAGGGTTATATATTGCGCTTAAAAAACTAGCATTATTGCATAAGTTCGCGATCTAATAAACAAAGCGAATTCGAACCCCAACGAAATTCATCGCCCAATAGATAGGAATCGGTTGTCAATGTGCGATGCAAATTGTGCTTTGCTTCTTTTGTATGATAAATACAAATCATGTCAATAGTTGTATGTTTGGTGACATAGATCATTGATCTGTCAAAGAATGCTTTCATCTCACTTTGTGGGAAGACCGCAGAGTTTATCGGTGCCACATCTTCCAAATGACAAATTTGTTTCCGTCGCTTGAAGTGCCGTGATAGAATCTTCCATTCTTGAAAAACGTGCCATTTTGACCCCGATCTTTTGGGGATTACTCCAAATTAGACAAAAATCCCCGATCCGCTCTTTGCCACCATAGGATCTATATTATGATGGAGGATTATTCCGAGGCCTCAAGGGAGCTATGAGGTTCCTTATCACCAAGAAAATTATTCATACGCTATCGACCAGTAACCCGGATGGTTGCCTTGGTGGCTAGTTTCTAGTCTTCACTAGCCTCTGCATCTTTGCTATGAAACAGTGGGTACATTGTCTCAGGAGAAAATCTCTTTATTTATCAAGAACTCGTTTATTTTGTCTTTGTCAAGACTTGTTTTTTTTCAGTTCTCATTTTATTGATAAATTGCCCAAACAGATATGATCAGATAGGGATTTATGAGTATTTGAACGTGTCCATATAGTGTAGTTTTGAGAAGCTTCCTTATAACATATCATGAAGTCGGTATACAATATTTCATTAGTATATTTATATACAAACAGTTGCATCTATATGCAATGAAATTATTTACAGTTCAATTTATGAGAAATTTTTTTTTTCATAGCATGACAATCAGATGGTACCTTTGAAGTGGTTTCATTTTCTATGCCTGTGGTCATATTCTTTCTACTTTGCGATGTGTTCTGCGACGCCCGTCGAATTGGTATATTATATTAATTTTTTTGCTGTGTTCTTTGTAATAAGTTGCACAATGTGTCACCACAGTGAGAATAAGGTCCCCATATGGTTAGATACACTGACCTTGATTGCAAGGTCACAACATACAACATTTAAATCTTACTTGTGTTAACACAATGTGCCCAAAACTACGCTCATCATTCTTCTGACATGTTGTACCATTATTGTTCTAAGGAAAACAGTTTTGACGATCTTATAATTTTTACACTATTTCACAGATTCAAAATGGAGCATTGACCTAAACTTGATTATCAGGAGAGGTTGAGTTGATTAATTTTCATAAATAGGCGTGAAAAAGTCTCAAGAAGTTAAATCAAATTATCATTTGAATATTGAACAATCAGACTATTATTAACAATTAAATCGCCGTCAAATTTGTGGGTAAGAAATATTTTTGTTCCTATTCATCCAACGAAGCAGCCTTAAAGTGCGACAATGTCGGAAAGCCATTCGCATCCGCAGTTCTATACGCTTACGCTCTTTTGATAATGTAATGTCACTTCACTTTACTTTGCAGTGATGAAAATAATATGTTATGTAAATCACCTTTAATTCAACGTTAAGCATTGTACATCTGAAACGAAGTTTACTTTCATTACTTTGATAATTATACATATAAGTATTCTGTAAAATGGCGTCATAGATCCATGAATTTCAATTGGGTCATGCCTTAGTTAACAATAATAAAGACCCTAATAAATACACATTTAATAAACCTGAAGTATTCATTTCTGCGTTTTTGTGTCGAATAATAATATATGACATGAATGCGTTCAGATAATTGAGGCATTAGGTTTCAAGTTATATGCAATAAACCTGCTCATGGACGTTAGCGCTTAATTGTGTTAAGGATTAATGTTAATGTGCATATTAATTTTCCGCGAAAAGAAACGTCATACAAAATCAGTGTAACTAATTGTTACGACAGCATTCGTGGTTTTTAAGTATCGACTTTAAGGGGAGGTATTAAACCATGTAGTATTTGACATATATATATATATATATATATATATATATATATATATATATATATATATATATATATATATATATATATATATATAGATAAAAAACAAAAGTCTGGAAATGATTTAAATCCCCGACCGGTTTCACACTATTCAGTGATCATCATGGGGTCTTTATGACGTTGCCATGCTATGACGTCACAGAACAAGGGGCGCATAACTCTTGACAATCGATGCGTACCCACAGATTGGTGACGTCATTACTTTACATCAATCACATATAATAATACTAACAGCAGTTTTTAGATATGGACAAAGTTAGGTGACATTAATTGCATTTAATTGTGGCTTGAAAAGTTTAATGAAATAATGTTCTTTCATCTTTCTCTTTTCATCACTGTTCGACATGACTTTGTAGAAGATTTCAAGCCACAATTAAATGCAATTAATGTCACCTAACTTTGTCCATATCTAAAAACTGCTGTTAGTATTATTATATGTGATTGATGTAAAGTAATGACGTCACCAATCTGTGGGTACGCATCGATTGTCAAGAGTTATGCGCCCCTTGTTCTGTGACGTCATAGCATGGCAACGTCATAAAGACCCCATGATGATCACTGAATAGTGTGAAACCGGTCGGGGATTTAAATCATTTCCAGACTTTTGTTTTTTATCTATTTATTACTTGAACTATGAAGAAGTTTTTTTGTGTTAATATATATATATATATATATATATATATATATATATATATGTGTATATTTTTCCTGATTAGGCTTCTCTGCCTTGATTTATTTTGCCTTTATGGTTTTCTGCTGTGTACATATACATTTGATATAATCTAAGATACACATGGGCATATCTAAGATGGGCTGATTATCATTCGACCGATATTTTTATAATGGTAGTTTAATGCTCGCCCGTGAAAGATATTGTAATGTAATATTATACGGCGATATTGTACTAGTGTAATGCCACTTCACGTATATGACGTCACAATAAGGCGTAATTGTGATATCACAATGTTAGTTCGACCGTCACATGCATTTGCAGCCGACTCGCTGAAATCTAGCTTTCCGCACATTCAGCAATAACGTTTGATTCATCTCAGCGATCAATAAACATAACACTAAACTACCTTCCATTTAAAAGTTTGTTCACCGAAGTCGCTTCCGCTCATTTTGTACTAAATCATTAAGTCGTTTAACAAATTAGTATGAGAATGGCAGGTCGCTTAGTATCTGTATATAACGTATATTGAAAATGAGTATTTCAATGCCATTAATCGTTTAAGAACTGTATCGCAATGCAGTACATAAATAATTCTGTTCAATACATTAAAAACAATTTTTCTCTGAAATAAATTCTCCGGAGAAATAAACGTGCAAAGATGTAATTGTCGAGGGAAGTTTTTTATACAATACAGCATAACTTGATCATTATTCAACAACGTTGTCTCTCACCATACATAGTTACAGTTCTTGTCCTAAAGAATGAAAACTTAAAGCATCACATATCATAACCATATATATCACTGTGTTGACATATGCGTTCAAATACCTTGTAAATATCCATGTACATCTTTAATAGATTCATTAAATCCACATATACTACAAGTACATTGCAAATTCGCCAGAATTGATTCTGGATTGACTGTAAAGTCACATACATCCTGTAAACGCCGTAGTGTTACTAACAAGTATTGGCTATGTGCGTGTCCAGACATACATGCATTGTCCAGTGGCTGAAACTGGACATCGCTTAACATAGTCACAGCATTCATCCACAGATGTAAGGCACAGTCATCAGACAGACGGGCGTTTGATGGGGTATGCTTCATTACTCGTGCATTAATATACATTTGTTTTTTGCATTTTGAACAAGGATAACTATCATTAGGAACTGCATGTGATACATTATATTTTGCATTTGAATTCACGTTTTCGCCATTGCGTAAAGTTGACCATTCAAAAATAAAGTTTTCAATTAATTTTCTTTTTCGAGACATTTTGATTTCAAGCTTTTGTTCCCAAATTCAGTATTCATAAAATGAACAGACCGTATGGAGTATAGAAAGCTAAGTTAATGTGTTGTCCAAATTTTCCTTACAAGTGTTAGGTCGTAGTTATGCATTAAATGGAGGGTAAAATTTAACTTTATATATCACCTTTAGATGTAAAATCAACAGTTGTTGAACGATTTCATGCAAAAATCCCCTTAAAGGTTGTCCAAATACGAAACTGCTCTAATGCTTCAGAAAACTACCTGTATGATTCTACGTATCTTCTCTTTGTGGTGAAAGTCACCCGCTTTGGCTGAGTAAAGGTTGAACCAGTGGTTTGGATAATCATCGGCACTAAGATAGTATATATATCTCCCTTGAAAATGAAGAGATGAAGCAATTAAGTAATCATAACTCTCAAAACATTTTTTAATGAAAGTAATGACCTATCTGATATTGAACAATTATTTAACAATCTGTTTACTTTTTTATCAATAACTCCTTTAGGTTCAATTGTACATAAGTTTATAATTTTCAAACACCAAACAATTGTAATGAAATTGCAATTGTAATATTGGTTATCTTTAATTGTCTTGCAGTTTTACGTGTATCATCCCAATGGATTGTCATAACACTTTGTTTATTGGTTTCATCATTATAATTTGTATTAGAGCGGCATGTAAAATAGCTTGGAGCTTGCTTGTCAACTTTGAATTTTACCAATCAATAAAATTTGTTTAAATAGTTTACCCTGTGCACCCTTCTAAACCAAGTCAAATACCAATTATGATAAACAAGGGCTGAAATTATCTATATGCAAACATAAAATACTTATATATCGTTAGAATTTCATTGCCAGTCTTTTAAAATGTTCCAAAGATGATGAATAGTTATCTCTGGTGTCCCATGATTGTTAGTCATAAACAGCTGGTCCGTTGATTCTATAATGACCATTAGGGTTCCATTGTGTAGGCTTCAATTTCAACTGTCCTGAGGGTGGTCAGAGGGGCTTGACCACTGGTCGTAAATCAGCAGTGTGGTTTCAGGTCTTATTAACCAGGACTTAGGGTGAAATGATGAAACGTTCACGAATGTTTTGTCTCGTGCTGGACAATGCTATTTCTGAAGAATCCTTACATCTTAAAGTATTTCATTGTGGTAAACGCATGGTCCCATTTTGCTACAAGGGACAATGGTCCGGTTTTTTGTTTGATTTTTATTATAATTTCTTGAAATGTAAATGATACCGTTGAAAACTTGTTTTCACTTTCTTTCACAAATTATTAAATACTTTAGGAAAGTTATTCAGATATTGTGATAAGAGATGTTACTTATGTATTACCCAAAAGGGAACCCATTTGTCAAAAGCATTAAAGGAAACATGTTATCGAAATATGATTCAAATGAATAGTGACTGGCATAGGTTTTTAAAGTATCCCAGTATACACCGTGTACGAACACATGTACAATTCAACAACATAATGACACATGTCTACATACATAAAAGTAGATACATTTGACAACACTAACGGTAATCACTCCAAAAACTGTACAAATGGTTTAATTCAATTGAAATAACATAAATTTTAATGGTTTCAAAATCATACGAATTCAGCTGTAACTCAAAGATTATTTAAGAATTCGAATTGTTGGTGATCTTAGGTTCGTATGGATTCAACTGAAAGGTTAAAGAACGAGGTAGTATTTACATGCACTGAGAGCCCAAGTGATGAATAACATGGAAATGTTACGAAATGGTGTAAGAAAACACTACCACTAAATGATATATTATACAGATTCTGGGCATTTGAACAAACTTTTGATAAATGACAACTAAGTTTACTAAAAATTTTCAACACGCCCCTCGGTTTGAGGCTATACTTGTGAATTGATATGTAGGAAAACGTATTTTATGTTTGCAAATGAAGTGCAAGACTTCAAAATTTCCATCAATTATGTTGATATATAGATGCATCACACTTGTCACACTTATTTATAAAGTATCAAGCTTCTTCTTTGGGAGGAAATAATGCTTGGCGGTTGTAAATTAAACCTACCATTTTCTAAGAAATTCAGACCTTCTGATTGGACATATCAAGGTCACATTGCCTCTCCGGTAAACATCCAATCAACCCTAAACTGCTGTTTACACAGTCTAGACGCTGCCTTCTGATTGGACGAAACAAGGTCACGTGAAATTCAGGACTACCTTATCAAGTATCATTGCGCAGTGACGAAACTATTATTACATGCTGTTTCCACAAATATTTTTGATAAGACTAAATATTCATAATTGAGTAAACCATTTGATTGAAACAGTTTATCCAAAAAATAAATTAAATACTTTGCAAATTGTTTTCTATGAACCCCTTTTTGTTAGTGATCTCACATGAGTGGAGCGGCACATATATTGATGTTGAATGGCTGTAATTTGCTTTAGCATAATTTAAATTTTCAATGAAATTAAAATTTAAAACATCCTTTGAATTAAAAATTTTGAATCTGTAAAAATAGATTTCATGATAACTGGCTTATAAATGACAAGCTCCGGCATTTATGCCATTGTAAATTGCACTCTCCAAACCGTTTATATGCCTTGAAAAAACCCAAATAATTAACTCTATTTCTTAAATAACGACGTTTGTTGCATGCCAATACCATGTTTTTCATATGTCCAGGATAATTTTAAAACTCAAAAGCCACGAATCTAGTAGCTGCTATGTTTCTGACCAGATTTCCACATCATCAGACGCACACAATCTAGTACACATGTATTCTTAGCAGCTCAATCGTTAAAACATTTCCAAAGACATTTAAACTTTATCCGACAAAATGTTGTTCACGCGTGTATATTAATTTTGATAATACGATATCAGTTGTTTGTATACAGTGGTTATGTATTAACTGTTCATGGTTGTTATATCATACAGTTTTAGTTGTTTGTATACAGTAGTTTTGTTTTAACCGATCATGGTTGTTATATCGTACAATATCAGTTGTTTGTATCCATTGGTTATGTATTAACCGTTCATGGTTGTTATATCATACAAGAAAATCAATAGAATGAAAAAGGGTTTGGGGTTCTAATATTTATTTTTGGCCTAGAAAAAGCATATATTTCGTGATATTTTCTGATTGTTGTCATTTTAGGGATTTTCAAAACTGACAGAATTGTCATTTTATCTCCAGATCTCTTTATTACAATAACCATATGCTTGAAAACCAAGTCCAACTTTACAGCAGTCATTTGGTTTATTCGTACCCTGTGGATCCGAAATTCGGGGTAAGGATAAAAGCCAACATGACATTTTAAGGCTGACACTTCACTTGAACAATAAACTTACAGGACAAACATTCTGACATTTCTGAATCGGAATAACTATGAACTCTGCTTCCCCCAGAACCTTACTCATACGAATCACTACCTTTATGCTTATAGATAAGTACTCGTATAGGCGATCAAAAAAGAAACGGATGGCGGTGTTGTAGAGAAGTGCTAGTGAAAATGCTACCTAACTTTCTTCTCTGGAGTAGGTAGACGCTATCTTAGATGTCTACTGGGAGTGTAGATCATCGGCACTGGAACCAAAAGTATTTTGGAATCACTGGTTGTGTCCTTTGAATTTCCTTCTCAATCTTCAAATATTATAGCTAGCACATTTACATGTTCTGAGAAATATCAAATGAAGAATTTAACACTTTATATCACACATGACAACAAAAGAACTGTCACTGGCATGAAAACAAAGCAATATAATTAGCAATTATAGAGAAAACCATTAGCTACCAAACATTTAACAGATGAAAGGTTTAACACAGTGGTTGGTTTTCCATTTGTAACTGACCTGTTAATTATATGCATAATCATCATGTGAAATCGATGTGATAACCAGACTTGACATTGAGGAAGATTTGCATTTCCTCTGAACAGGTGCAAAATACAGGTGATACGACTGGTCAATCCAATACAGTGGTGGCCCGCTCTCTAGGTGTGTCCATAATCAAATCAAAAGCAATTGATTTAAGGGCAAGTTCCATCAAGACTAAAAGCTTTTGCTCACGGGGTGTAACCCCATATCAAGAGCATAATTTTGTAGATTGGTTGTTCGCCATCAACACTTTGAAGGAAGGTGTAATATTTCAAAGAAGTTTTCAGTTTCTGAATTGGGACCATCCTGACTCTGTTAAGTTTACGATCTGGCGTAACTGTTATACTTCCTATATAACCTCAAACTGAAAAAAACCCTAACATATACAATTTCAATGCATCCCCGGAATGAACATCACGATATAATTTTATGATTTGTTATTTCAAAAACGATGTTATGGTTGAAAAAGGATATTGCCAATGAATGTGGATGTTGGAGTAAGAATCTGAAAGCAACTTTTAATGTGCATGAAAATGAACACTTTAATTCTGTTTGACAGATTACCAGAGCAAATGAAATTTATTCATGTATATATTGATAACGGCTGCAATTAAATTAATAAATCTTATGTCATTTTTATTTTTATAAAGCAAAATTATAAAAAGATAAAATGTAGTTGTCTCTGTATTGCAATTCCACCTACGTCTATAGAATTGCGTTTGGTAAAGAGGTTAGTAACGGGCAGGAATCTTACCACTTATTGAAAAGAAGAATCATAGTAAACGATGCCCCCGCATTGAAAAAACAAGCTTTTACCATTGATAGTCATTTACAATAGATAAAGAATAGAATTTAAGGAAAGAACTCATTTGCATTTTCAAGATTTTCATGACATCTATAACACTTTTTTTGTATAGAACATGCATTTCTGATAACATACTGATTGAAATTACTATAGTTTGACTGCCGAATAGTGCATTGGGATCTTGTATGAAGTGTAGATTTACTTTTTACCAGACCTATACAGTAATGAGTAATATCGAAATCAATACATTTAAGAAAATATATAATTGATTAAGAATACATTAAATGAATTAAATATTGTCATTTTAAACGTTGATTTTCACATTTTACAACTCCATGTAGTGCCAATAACATTTTTTGCCATTCTTATTTGGCATTGTATCTGAATTTATGTCATTTTTTCTTTATCATATTATTACATTTATTATTATCATCATTATAAATATCTATAAAAAAGCAATGCATGATAAGGAAATTCTTTTCAATAAAATGTCAATTTCAGAACAGAACAGAAACGAGGTTGGATCCAGGTCTCAAATTGATGTTCATTTATTTTTACTCATACTCATTTTATCTTATACGCTTCAGGTCAAAGATGTATCAAGAAAAAACTGTTCAAATGTTCTGAAACAGGATGTTTGTAGAGCGTTGATAAATCATTAACAAGTGAGGAATCATGTTGAAATTATGTAGGTCCAAATGTGGAACGAACTACAGACTGAGAATGTGCTTCCACATATATAAATACTTGATTACATTTGCACACAATATGTCTTGCTTCTCGTGATCGTGACGATGTGACGAAAACACTGTTTATAATGTAAAGCATGTAATGGACTAAATAGGTAGAGAAGCCTTCCGTAAAGATAAAAGGAGTTTATCCGTTCATAAATACAGATAAACAATGTCTAGATTAAAGACCTTGTACATGTGTTGTTTCAATGAGACTTGAATTTGAAATGGTAATAAGTAATAACATGTACTCTTATGGTGAAACATCTTCATTCCCAACGAAAAAGTGTACCTTTTACGAATTGAACTGATGACGTCACCAATAGGACAATGGTACATGACGTCATTAATTTACACGTTTGTAATGATGAATTCACGTAACATCGGTACATATGTGCGTTCTTGCAGGTTAATTTATTGATGCGCGTCATTTACGAAAACTGCTCTGAAAATATAACACCCTTTAAGATAAATAAGGGATGAAAATAGTTAACAAAAACCCTGACAGAATTCTAGTTAATATATTTTGTTGTCATGATCAGTTAAGGTATATGTAATAATTCTTTGAGAGCTATGGTTATCAGACAAATCTGAATGTTCCATCACAAATGAATTTTAGCAATTTAAGAATGCTAGTATATAAAGTGCTCTTTTTGTATCCAGGGGCTACAATGATATTCCTTTTTTAACCCCATTGTCTCCAAGTAAAATATATATCCACAAATTTCTTAGTATTTTCTAAATGGTACATTCACTGATATTTTGTATATGGCTTCCTGTTTATTTGACTTAATGTTGTTGAGTAACTTGACCCATCCTTATTTTCAAATAATATTAAAGACAAAACTATGACAACGTATACACGTACTTTTTAACCCCTAGATCTCTTACATAGCCACAATGTATAAACAAACGCTGCATACAGACCAAAAATCGATTAGTTTTATGCAACCAAAACTTGACAAAGTGTAATAACATTTAAAACTGGGAACAATGGCATATCGAATCCCTTGCTAAAACAACTACATGCATGGTTAAACCTCTGACAATAGCACCCATTTGAATTAGACAAATTTATAAAATTTCATATTAAAAACAATATTTCGTGTCGTGTTCATGTTTAAGAGGCCACATGCCACACTCTAAGCGTTCATTATAAGAAGAGGCCCCCTAGTGTTTTATAGTATCGCCACAGGGTACTTTGGCATTAATATTTTTTCAACTTTCGATGGTTGCCTGAACTAAATGCTAAGCGGCTTCCTAGTATAAAGTCAAGCGCTTACATCTATTGTTTAGTTGTACTGAATGCCCTACATTGATTTTGTATATTTACGCAGGTTTGAGTTAAGAATATCATTTATGAGGGCAGGTGATAGTAATGTTATTTTTTCGGAAAACGATACAATTTTTTAAAAATTGTAACATTGTTATTTTTACATGACAACATTGCTTGTTTATTTCATGTGTGTCTATATAATAACCCAAACAAGTTATTGCATAATTACATTTTGTTGTATTCTCCATAACAATTTGTACTAATAGCAACATTTGTTATCATAGGTGTAATTTGACACCACAACTAAACAATCTAACAGATTGTTAACATACATATGTTTCAAAACATTCTCATAGCAAATATCGTAACATTTAATTTAATTATCAATTGTTTCTTGAATACAATGACTCC
The DNA here is from genome assembly GCA_921293015.1 of Phorcus lineatus. NCBI lineage: Eukaryota > Metazoa > Mollusca > Gastropoda > Trochida > Trochidae > Phorcus > Phorcus lineatus. Next base: position 21,425,635 of record OV121091.1, on the reverse strand, counting down.
CTGTATGTCCTTGGTAATTTATGTTGTCAATGATATAATTAATTATAGCCATTTAAATTGTTGACCCCTCTACCATTGAAAGGTTTCTGATTTATGTTTACATGAAACGGTTAATCTAAACTTGTCATCATTTTCTTTAGTGGCACGAGACGATGAAATATATTGCAGTATTTCAATTAACTCCTGCAATGAACATCCGAGCAGGTGTAAGTGACATTGCTATGGGATAGGAAGGACGCGTGTCGATTTATGGACTTCTCGGTTTCACTCTTCTGAAATGGTTACTGTTAACGATCAAGTCAAATATTGGGCTTGGAAATTTACAACTGAATCGACAATTTCGGAATGACATTCGATATGGAAATGTTGTATTATGTATCTCTGAGGTTCACGCACATATGTTATGAATATCTAAACAATAAAATTATATGAAATAAGATAGTCTTAGTGTGTTACGTTTATCAAGTGTGACTGTTGATAGCATTTCATTTCTCATGTTTTGAAAGAAACATTATTTGGAATTTAGAACGTAACAACTTTATCTACAACACGTTTGTTCATCACTTGTATTACCCTGAAATGTACAAACAATCTACGTAAGAAAATCAATATAACAGAAAAATCAAATTTTGTTTGATTCCTTAAAAATAAAGAAAAATCTGAATAATTTATGTCGAGGATCAACACGTCTAAATTTTGTACTTTTTTCAAAAAACGTATCTACAAACATCACTTAAAGGTAGTTATGAAGTTTACTATCATCGCAAGATAAACAGGTCATAAAATCGTCAATCTCGTTTGTGATTGCGTGATCGACGGGTAAATGGTCTTGTCCTATTGTTTACATGTCGTCAAGTAAAGAAGATAACAATTAAACAAAAGTTGCTCAAGGAAAGTCTGTTCCCGCCTCTGACGGGATTTTGAAAGCAAGTTTGTGACATATCTAGCCTAGCATAACGTTTTATGAGTCTGATGACGTACTTAATAGTTGAGTTATATTGCCCACCATTGTATCAACACGAGACGACACAATTGCAATATTCCATCGCAAACTTGACACTTTTAACCTCCTTGGAGAAATTTACAAGATGAGGATTTTGTTTTCAGATGTCATTTTACAATTGACAGGTTTCCACTCAATGCGAAGGTAAGACACGCTTTTCACAAGTATTTTATTTGAGTTTCATATGATGGATTTGAAGTATAATACATATGTGAATATTGATTTCGTTATGTTGAAATTCAGGTTTCGTAACGTTATTACGTTCTCTCAGATAGTTCTGATATGAGCTTTAGAAACGAATACAAATCTCGTAGCCTTGTTCCATGTTCCATCGTCTTCAATATGAACATGTCAGTAATATTTAAAATGTAAATTAATGGTCTGTCGCTGTTTCGATTTGTGATATGTGCCCGAGTTTACCTTTATATTTCGTTTGGATTTCCTCTAAATCTTTACCAGACTCAAGAAGATATTACGTTAGGTAGAGAATTAATTGTTATTATTATTTTGATACACTATTACAACCTAACCTCCAATATTACCGACTCGATTACACAATTTAATATATTATAAAAAGCGGTTTAAACTTGTGTGTACATTGTTTGACATATATAATGAAAATAAGTTTTAGAATATGTTATTATGTTTTTATAACATCGTTCTACTGATAAAGAGTACATGCATTCACAGTATCGTTAACCGAAAGGGAGAAAAAAGTCAATCCTCATTCTATATCGATCCTGTCGTGTAATATTTTATTAAAAAGACATTTGTTGTAACATGGAGAAAATTACATCAAGCAATATCGATTTCGTATTTGATATTCTTTATACCTAAATTAAAACATTAAATAAAGATATCAAGTTTTTAAAAGTTATTACTTTAAATATCAATGTCATTAATGTATATTCGTTTCAAGAAGTGATGTGTATTAGAAAGGTAATTTTATCGTCAAGGCGATTCTAGATTTTGTATTAATTTTTTTAATTATGGATTAACAACAACTGAATATATCATATGTCTTAAATAGGTCAACAACCTTTTTAAATACTTTTTGAAGTACTGATGATATATGCTAATTTGTCTAGATCTCATTTGATGTATTCCATTACAATTTATTTCAATTCATCATAAACGTCTTAATATACTATCCATTACTTCTAAACATTTTTTTTTTCTTTTAAAGTTTCAACTATTGAGCTAAATGAACAACTTTCATATTAAGAAACAATATTTCACTCATACTTAAATAAAGTGAAACGGTGGAGATTCGAAGTGTGGTAATTTCTAAATTCAAACCAAACACTGCACTATAATAAAGATGGATATTTGAGTTGTAAAGACTGACGTAATATTGTTACTTTTTAACATCATACTACTGAAATAAATGTCTAACACGATGATGCAAAGATTTCGAATTTGGTGGCCATTCGACGCTTTACTAAAATTCCATTTAGTTCTGTTTACCCTTGGGACGATCGACGATGACAGTTAAGAATTGGCATGGTTCAATTCTAAATTTTCAAAAGTTCGGTCAAATTTGTTAAACATTAGATATAAAAACTAAGAGGAAGCAAACTGAAATTACCAATACATAATCATGTTTATGAAAAAAGAACTTGTTTAAAATTCGTTGTTTATTTCTTTACAAAAGTTTTAAACGTCCCTCAGGCAAGCGAATAAAAATTATGTCATAATTACTCAAAATAGTTATGTCTAAAAACATTTTGCAGCATTTATGTTTTCATAAATTTTCTTCTCGTTAATCTTTTTAAAAATATTTAAGTCTATCTATGTCTTTATTTAACCATGTAATAATCACCGTGATACGTCTACTCGTATAGTACTTAAATTTCTATTTTATAGCGCTTGTTCCCTTTTTCTACTTGCAAATTATTGTACATTTATTCTAACGTTTATATTGTTATACTTATGATTTATTTCTACTTGTGAAGTTTTGATTCTAAACGCCTGCTTATGGTAGCTCAACTATAACCTCCACAAACATATTAAGTATTCTTATACTTATTTCTAATTTGTCCTATCTTAAACATTAAAATTTATAAACATTGAAATCACGTAATATAGTTTTCAAATTCCAACCTAACGTTATTTTGAAAACTACTACATTTACATAGTTTTAAAACTCCTTAATCCAGTCCATGACGTTCGCTGTTAAAATACCACTTCCTTATATATTGATAAAGTATACTTACTGTAAATTTAAATTTACATCTCGTTCTTCTTTTGTTATATCTGATATCTTCTCCGTGACGTTCTTTAAATGTTTTTATTTATATGTAATGATTTTCATCGTTGCCACTATTATGTCATTTATACTTATTTTCAATCTTTGATACTTAAAAAATATTCTTACTTGAAAAATCTCAATTACGTTGAATTTCCGTATTATGTATTCAATTGTTTTCGCATTGATTACTTTTTCTGTTTAAATGTTCTGGTCTTATTTATAAGTAGCAATCTCTTTTTTATTCAATTTTGCTTTTGAATATTTGAATAATGTAACTTGGTATGAATGAATTTTAATTTGTAGGATTGGTTCTATTTTCTAGTATATTTAGCAAGATTCCGGTCTAGTTGTGTAAGGTTTCTATATCTATTATCATAAGAGTCCTTTGTCCCAGTCTAAGTCCTAATTTTAAGGTTGATTTCCTCTAAATGTTTTTAACTTAGCATTAATTATGTATGCAAGTCCAAAATTCAATTAAAACCCTAATGGACATATAGCTTAACGCTTCACACCTCTCATAATATGTCCTCATTCATCCGGTAAAAAAATCAAATATGGCAATTAAAAATGAATAAGTGATCCTCATTAACTTTGCCTAGGGTCTAGACCAAGTCAATGACATATTCACCGTTAAGTATTTTCTAATATAAGCAATCTCATTTACACCAATCAATAAGTAAATATCAATCGGAGCGAAGGGTTTGTTCTCCGTCATAGCTTTTGTGCGAGTTATATGGAAAAGGTGATTGCATTTGGGTTGTTAAGCTGATGAATTGCCGCATTTTAGGAATTCGGTGAAGAAACAATTATGAACAAGATTTTTTATCTTGTTAATTTAAGAAATAGGAAGTAAAAATAGATTCCAGAATTACACGTAGTTTAGGAAATTTAGTACTATCAATATACTCTTCATGAAAATTACAACTGCCTCAATTTTCCCTTGAATCAAAAACATTTACCAGAAGGAAAATTGCAAACTTTCCCGTCAAATATGTCATCATGCAAATACATTTCTTTCATGCGTTAAATTTGTCGTTTTAAAAAATCAAATATAGGTTATGATTGGATATCCCATCGGTTAATGTTTGTATTGTTGTTATTGCTGTTATCGAAGCTACGTTACACAACAATGTCATATATTATGTCTTGGTATACGTCACAACGTGCATATAAATGAGATCAACATTTGGTCACGTTTAAATAGATAGTTTTTATCTAAATACAAATCGAAGATATTCATTCTCATTTAATGAATTGTAATAATATATCTGCTATCTTTTACATTTGATAATTTGCACTCGTATATCAAACCCGTTCTTATCAGTTGCGTTAAGGCCTGGTTATAGATTTACTTATTTAAACCATGATTATGGTATGAAAGGTTTGGTTCGATATTTCTATTTTTACATGAAATACTTCTTAAAATTGAAGTATTCTTGTTTGTACTTGGATATCAGTCCTCTTCTAAAACTTACGTGCATCATTTCAACGTGTCGTGATCAAATCACAACCTTTATAAAATATTCATAAAGATCAATGATAATTTATCTGTCTTTCAGATACGTATTGACAAGTCAATACATTTATTGATAACGGTATCAATCCAATGGACTACTTTCAAGACGTACATTACTAAGAGAAGTATTGGTCGATATATAACATTTTAAAATAGTTTTACTTATGATCTCTCCCTTTTTATCATTTAGCTGATTTTCAATAACTAGCCAATCGAATAAGCACCGGTATGTTGATATAAAGCCGAAATACGAATCTAATAATAAAAATACTTATTACCCATATTTTCAATATGAGCACATGTGCACATATCACTTTTGCCTAGCAACGATTGTTTCAGCGCGAGTGACCGTATGTTGTCGTCTGTGACGTCATAAAACTATTGTTCATGACGTCACTGTAGCGGGCCATCGTAAGGGAAGGGAGGCGTTTTTTGAATATTTCCATGCGTTTGAAATGGAATTGAATCGGTAATAAAGAAATTATTACCCTCGGAAGTGTGTCATATGACTTTTACGAAACTCGTGCGAATTTGTGTATAACCCTCGCTCTCGCTCGGGTAATACAAAAATTCACACTTGTTTCGTAAAAGTCATATGACACACTTCCTCGGGTAATAATCTCTATGTATCTGAACTAAAAAAAAAAATAATTATCCCCATCAAAGATATTGTGTAGCAAGGTTCTTAGCACTTTCCCTCATGTCGTGCAGACTTTTAGTTGGCAGGCTTATTACAGCTGTAGAAGTACATACAATATTGATATTCACGTGTACCACTTACTACAAGAGAATATATTGTTGTGTTTTGGACGCCACTGTATATCTAGTAAATGTACGAGTTGTACGAGTGGGCCACTAGTCACTAGTAGCCGGAGAAGGAGCTGACACTTTGGAGTACAAATAGAAGTGGTTAGAGTACTATTGAAATTGGAATATATTCCTTACTTAACGTTTTACATCGAAGATAGAACAAAATTATAGTAGTCGAAAGGTATATAAGTTTTCCATCACCCTGGTTCGGAAATATACATCAATAAAGGTTAATGAATCTTAACTTTGGGAGGCATTTAAAAGTTCAAAAATATAAGAATAGCAAGATTTCCGGATAACAACTTTAAATTTGTGATTTTAAATATCGTTTCTTTCGTATGCTTATATCTTCACCAAAGTACAAAATGAGTCAATATCCAGAAATATTAATTTTCTTCATGAAAATACCTCCAAAATGGGTTAATGAAGGCAGAATGTCACACATACCCCCACCTCCATTGGTGACGCCTTCAAGGCAAGTAGAAGAGGAGTTATCATGGTATAGGCGTCTATCCTTCTCGTTTAAATCATTTGTCTGAAACTTTTCATTTGTTTTGGGTATGCTTCAGAGTATTAAACGTATTGAAAGTTGGAGGGTGATAAGAAAATTTATCATCCAAAACTGTGTTCCACAGGAGATATCGCTTGTGGAAGATCAAGCGATATCTCCTAGGAGAGATTGTTTCGACAGTAGATTTTGAACAATGCCCTGTTACAGTCAAGATCATGACATCACAATAGTTTTTCATTATCAAGTAATGACATCACAATGCTATGACGCCATAAAACTACGACATCACAATACTGTGACATCACCGCACTGAGAGTTTTAGAGTAGTGCAGTGTTCAGAAATATAATTTTTTCAAATAATTGAAATGAAAAATTATTTTGAATGATAAATAGAATCTCACCCTCGTGTCTTCTGATATCAAATATATCAACACTCGGCAAGCCTCGTATATTTGTAACTTTTATCTACCCGTGTTGATATATTTGATATCAGAAGATACTTGGTGAGATTCTCTGTATCTTGGGATATAACTCTGTCTGAGAGCGCTTGACAGTAGTGAACCTGTTTTGTGAAATCAACTCCTCAAACACTCTGATCACATCTTCCTCAGAGTTCCCACATGGTTTGGATTTTCATACATGAGCTGCGAGATACCATATCAAATGCAAGCCATTGTTTAATGGATATTTTAGTACTAGTCAGAGTTAAATCTTTGCGTGGCATTCTAGAAGTTGTCAGGTTAAGGAAGACATTGAATTTCATGGATTAACAACTTCTTTACTTTTCAATATCAACCTAAGTGTACGTATCATGAGAAACAAGCTCCACGTACACTTTCCGATGTTTTGTCTTTAACCGTTTTGCCATGCTTTAGATATACATATACATATGTGATTCGCATTTCGAAAGTTCATGTTGAACAGGCATACAGGTAGATAGGTAAGTGGACATGAGGGCGACGTTATGCTAAAATGACTGATAAAAGCCCGGCAATAAAGCTTGTGATTAACAGGAAACAAAAAACAAAAAATATGAAATAATTTAAATTTATATGCTATCATAAGTCCCCGTGTTCTTGGCAAAATCTAAAAGTGGTCTCTGAACTTCACCAAAAATTAGCTTTTCTCTAAAAATAGATATCACCGACGTTGGCTCTAAACATAACAGCCTGTCTGAGGTCTTCACGTTAATCGTTTTGATCATCACATTTGAACAGAAAATGATGTCAATTTGTAAAACAGGTGATACACAACGGAGATACATCTTTGTCTAATATATGCCTGTAAGCATTTAATCCATACTGGCAACAGGCATACATATTTCAAAGTTATCGCCCTTGACTTACAGATTTGACTTTCCCACTTCAAACTATGGGTAAACTTCAACCCTTGGACTGGGTTTTGTTTCGTCCGTCATTGGCTTGTTACACTGTGTGAATGAATATATGTATAAATGAATGATGACTTTAATGAAAAGCTTATAATTATGACTTTGTGACCGTGACCTTGATGTCCAACTCATGTTTAAAAAAATTCTATGAAAATCCTGAAAATAACTTCTGATTGGTCAGAAATATCGATGTGTGTATTCCGTATCCCTACACCATTCAGAACGGGACATAATTTTCATAAAGGTAAAACATATCATCATGAAAACAAGCCAACATCCTTGATGAGAAAATCCTTCACATCTACATGATTAAATGTGCATATAAATAAGGTACACTTCGGGTTTATTGTGACAGGGGAGGACTTTTCTGTGTCAATAAAACACGCTTTTGAAATTTTAATCGGATGTTTCTATAATTAGCCGTTTATTGTGATTTTGGACATGTTTATAACATCTTGGCGTAGTAGACCATGGTTGTTGAGTGAATGTTGTTTGTGCACATGCGCACGTATGATATATATGACCCTGTTTATGCTTCACAGCATGAACAGTGAATGTTGATCATTTAAAATCTTTGTCTTTTTGATTTTGTCCTGTTATGTCATTTTTCTAATTCGTTTTAAGGCAGAAACAAATTCACAAACAAATGAAAAGACTAAGTAGAGAAAATTAATGTGAATGTAGTACATTGAACATTAAAAGCTTCATATTGTTACTCCGGAAAAAAAGAGGCCGTCATTCACTAGTTATCGTAACACGTTTCCCGGTGACAAATGTGCCGAATGAGGGTCTTTATTCTCAATTTTAAGTTACAAGATCGGTCACTTTAGGACATAATATTTGTCGTGTCATCGAGGACAAACCCGTAAAAGCTCCATCATCAGCACGATGTATTTTATGTGTTTCGTCCTGTTAATATCATCCGCATTTTCAACACATCTCTCTTAACTTCACATATTCTAAATTCAAAATCAGCAGACTGTGTCGGAGCTTCTAAACGTAATTATATCCATGGCGACTCGCCAAAATTGGCGTGAAAGACTCATAGACATATAGTCTGAAATCGTTCCTTCGGATTATTCCAGTTAGAGGATTTTAAGACTTTCAGCCTAAAGCCCCAGCCTTTGCGATTATTCTGTTAACTCAACAATGATGAGCCTTTCCATAAATGGCCGTGTCTCTCAGTCGGGGTTCTCTGCCCTTGCAAAATTCATCAAAGGATATTATGAACACAGGAGTACTTGAATCGACTTCATGTTAAATGTGTTGAGCGATTATTAAACTCGTACGAGTATTCGACAAGGCGATCATTTAGGACCCTAACCATTTTACCATTTTACAGAAATACTTTGTTATTTATGATAAGGTCATTGTTTCCACAACCTTGACATATTGTATTGCACGTTCGCTTGTTAATTTGCTTTTAACGTAACATATATCATCGGTGATTTCTGCCATATTTACTCTTCCTGAACTATAAAATAGGAAGTTGTGTAACCGGTAACCTTGATACTAAACATTATAACATCACCGTGTGTCAAAAGAGTTATATTTCAAAGGAAAATGACAAATGTGAAACTGATGAATAACATTTTATTATACAGCTTCCAATTACTAGACTTATTATCAAAGTTGACTCAGGAATAATGAAATCATTGGAGTAGAAAAAAGATAACATTAACGTGTAGTTACGAAAATACAACTTCTTTGACTTGGTGGCAAGGTAAAACACACATTATGTTCAGTAATGACAAGCTTTATGTGTTATAAATGACACAAACTTTGAAAGTTGACATACGTTTAAACCAATGCTGAGTGGAACGATAACCACGTGATCGAGTCATAGATTTCTTATACAGTGGCAGAAACGGTAGTGTGATTTTAAATAATGTCTTATTTATAAAGCTGCTTTTCATCATAATGACGCCACGCATTTCTGTTTGGGAAGTAATCTGATACTGTTGACGACAAGCCAATTGCCATTTATGATCATAATATACATTAAATTGATATTGCGGAGCTTCTGTGCGTTTTCGGTATGCTCATTTTGTTGTCATGAGGAAATGTTTATATTGTGTGAAATAATTATTATCTTGATTATCTCCCATTTATTCTGAACAAATTCGTTGAAACGTTTTTGCAAAAAATATTATTTTACCTTTGACTTGCACGTGGCTTCAAATGACTGCGGACGCTTTACATCAACATAGGTTTCTTACTTTTTTACCTGAGAAATCAACGAATGGAACGTTATTGTTGTGGGATCACACATGACCCATACGATAACAACAGGACCAGATGAGTTTGAGTGATGTTTTTAGAGGTTTGCTTATTTGAAAAACAACTTAAAAGGACGGTTCTATCAAATTATTTTTTTGTGGAAACGAAATTCAAGGGGAAATTCCTATTCATATATATTACTAGTATATGGTTATAATACAAAACATTTGAAACATGTTACTGAGGGTGACACTTTTGTTTCTTCGAACTTGACAACTCGATAAATAAGAGTGCACACTCGGTAAAAACACATAAATGAGAAGTGAAGCCATTCATCGCCGCTACGAGTGTGCACAGGCACTACGGCATTACAAAACTCTTTTGGTTAGTCATTAAATATTAAATCACTTATAAATGTTTGAATATTCACTATCCATACAAATGGGTCTTGTTATAATGTTTTAACATAAGTAAAAGTATACAGCGCATTTCCCCTCGTTCCACGAAAGAGCAACATGGCGGACCGATTGCCGATAGCACGGACTCTTTAAAGTGTAAAATCAATTTAATAGAATTCGATAAGTTCCCTGAGTTTACACCGCTATTTGTTACAAAAATAACGTGTAAGACATTATATTTGGCGTCTGTAAATCTCATAACTATAATCAGTTACGGCATCAGTCCGATTTGAATAAGACTTCGTGACATAACGTTAGTATTTAGGAATTTATTTTACGATACAGAGAAGCTTTTTCATATTGTTGGGCTAAATATAGAGATAGAATTGGGCAAAAAGAGAAAAACACTTAAAGTGCCTGGCCTATCGGCATCCGGTTCGCCATCTTGTTTTGGGGAAATGACATGAAAGGCGCTGTACTTTTATTAATTTTGAAAAATTATTGATACAAGCTATATACGTGGATAAGATATCCCCGAATTTACACATGAGTTATGATAACACTAATGAACAATGCCATGTAATGTCGTGGTGCCGTGGCTACTCTTATCATTATTGTTTTGTTTTACAGAATGTGCTACGTCATTTATCTAGTTGTCCAATATACATCAACCAAATTATTACCCTACGTTACATGTTTTCTTGTTTTTGTTATAATCATTTACTAACAACTTACATTTATTAAATGGAATGTCCCCTTGAATTTGGTTTCCGCAAATAAACACCCCTATAGGACGATTAGAATTTCGCGATTTTTCGGTTATGAGATGTAATTAGAATATTGTTCGAAAGAAATTAAACAAAACCTAAAAGGTTGATGAATCGATAATGTGTAGCATGTTAACATTGTTGAAATCAAAGTTATTTGATGGTACCATGTAGTTAAATAAGGGTGGTACGCGTATCGAAGATCGCCAGTTCAAACATTAGTTTGTTTATGCGCAGTAATATGTGCAGAAACGAGTGATTCGGCTTTGTCTACTCTCGGCTATTTTTTTTTTAATAAAAAAATCTTATTAAGTAAACCATCGAGAACTTAATAATGTTACTTGTTATGCATTATGATATTACACTGCAAAATGCAAACCTCCATTTCCGATAGTTTAGCATAACGTCATAAATCGTCAGTACTTCTCATCGCGATTCTTTACCGTAAGGGGAGGTAATTATGTTCGAAAGGGAGGTAATATGCTTACACCTACTTTATCTGAATTATATTTTCTCTACATTGAAAATATCTCTTTCTACAGCAATTGTTGAAATATGAACTATATTTTAATTTCATAATCATTACATTACATTGTAAAGCAATGAAAGCCCTTATTTACTAACACTTCAATTGATTGCCGGCAGCTATAATGAAGTTGTCTCAATTTCGACTCGTATTAATTCGATTTGTGTGTCAGCAAGACCGAAATATAAGATGAAATCCATAAAAGATTTGAAAGCTAGATTTTAGGCTTAAAATCAATAACAGAAATCAGTCCGTTTCATTTTATTTGATTTATTTTAAATCTTAGAATATGGAGAACATCTCCATTTTAGTTAGTCTATGTTTTGTCTACATGCATACAGTGAGGATGCTTAAAAATTAAGTTTTAAAAAATCATCAAAGGTAAATGGAGTCGAGGTACACTCAGCATTGTAAAGCGTGGAGGTATCCCATCTAGCATTGGGGACCTATAACCACTAATTGTTCACTGGATAATGGCTTTTCTTGCCCGTCAATGATTTTATTTCGTTCTTGAGCCCCATAGGCAGGTTGAGATGTTAGGGAATTATAAACGTGTTACTCTATAGCGGACTCGGATTCACCCTTCGATTACACTAGGGTACAGATGCAGAGACTAGATTACATCTGTAAAGCAATTGGTAAACGGATTCATGCGTGCCACATAATGTCGCTTAGTACTTCTGCCCTGCCAGTAAATCACTGGTCAACATGTGTCGATGTCCAGCTACCGTTGACCGGTGGTCAAACTTTCTCCGGACACCTAACCCTTATTGTTAAGCAGTGACCAATCTGCATGCGCCATTGCATTAATTTCTACTCTGACAGAAGCCAATTGCTGCATGTTCCGACCTAGCGGCCTCAAATCTATGGATGTCTTTTGCTAATTCAATTTTCGCTCTATCGGAGTGTGCGAGAATGCATTAACCGATGGTGAATTTCTCGATGCGCCTAATTTCGTGGGAACAGAAAACATGGCGGAATTGGTTGTAACTTAATTTCAAAATCATCTGAATCAAAGACTTTTTAGGAAGCTCGAGCATACAACATGCACGTGCTATTTGAAATTGTCAATCCACGACTTGAAATTGACATGGCAGTTCTCTGATAGGACATAAATCCCCCTCGCGCTATTTTTACAAGGAGCTTCATGCGGGCAGTAAACCAATTCATTGAAGTGACGTGTGGCCAAGCTATAAATAAAGATTGCTTTTGTTTTCTTTTAAAATTAAGGTATTTTTCCACGCGGTTCAATTAATATGCTGTAGAATTATCTTCCACCAGCGGTGATTAACTTCCTTATAATCAACTTTTGTCGGTTGTTAATACATAATGTGCTCAATATCAAACCACTCTACATTTAAACACTGTGAATTAAATTTCTTTAAACCCAGCTGTTTCGCCTTGTAAGTGATATGAAAATGTCATGTTTAAATTAGATGTGTTAAAAATGTCCTTTTTTTCATTTTTCATTGGTTTAAAGAAAAAATAGGAACAGACATGTTTACCATAAACTTAATATATGTATTGTTCTGATGGTACATTAAATATAATCACTTTTTCGGTTTTCTAAACCATACCATGCTTCAATAGTAATACGCAGATTACGAAAAGAGATGCATATGTTGGATAAGATTTGTTCAAGCAATCAATTGTACATTTTTGAAAAACTTTCTCTCGCGCAGGGAGTCCTTATCCTACTCTATACCGTTATGAATAGGGAATAACAACACATAGTATAACTTTAACTACAAATATGCATTAATATTTACCAGTTCATAGTCGCGTAAACCTGACCTTTTTTTATATAGCTTATGCGATTTTACAAGATTACAATTGTCCTACATTATGGAGGACGCTTTTGAATGTAAACTTTAAAAGAGTGCTAATATCCCCTCCATTCACTCTTGAATAGAGAAATATATCTATGGATTTACAACTTCTTTAATGCAGGAATGCGACGTTTCGGTGTAGATACTAACACCGTTATCAAGCAAGCTGACGTATCGGTGAAGATACTAACACCGTTATCAAACAAGCTGACGTATCGGTGTAGATACTAACACCGTTATCAAGCAAGCTGACGTATCGGTGTAGATACTAACACCGTTATCAAGCAAACTGACGTATCGGTGTAGATACTAACACCGTTATCAAGCAGGCTGACGTTTCGGTGTAGATACTAACAACCTGCAACCTGCAATAAAGAAGTTGTGAATCCAAAGAACTTGTTTTCTATTCATCTCACCAACTTCTAAATGCCTGCCAAAGAAGTCGATCCACTCTTGTCTACAGATTCAACTTGCAATACATAATGTAATGTTTTGTGAGTCAGCACATCTATAATGAAGTCAATATTTAATATCTGGATGACGTCCAACCTCGAGGCGTATGACATTATTTATGAAACCGGGTCGCAATAAACTAAGCATATGTAAATTCCTTGACTTTTATTAATGAAAAACTTTGTATTTGTGACTCCTGTGTATTTACACACCTTTAATGTTAGCAGCGAAAACAAATAGGGACAGCGATTTTATTGGAATTCATTGCCTTTTGTATTTGAATATCTTTATTGTCATTGCTCTTTTATTTACCAAAGAAAGCATTCAATTAGCGGCACCGTAGCTATTGGGAACGATTGTCTCGCATTCGACATAAATCATGAATCAATTTGGGGAAATACGAAGTGTGTTCTTGTAAATTAAACTATTTTCTAGTAACAGAGTATCCCTGACCTATTGATCGTTAATATTTTGATTTGAACGTGAACTGTTAAATGATTTAATATGTACAACATGTAATCGTGAATTCCTTTAAGAATTTGTTGTTATAAATTCCGAAACGGTGGATATCATTTGAAAGCAATAATATCCTTTTAATGAGACATCATATCCGCATTCGAACATACCAACATATGCCGGGATAGGAATTAAACGGATCTATTCTGTATACAAATAATGTTTATAACCATCTTCAAAGCATTGCTTCTTCTTACGCCAACTTATCAAATAAAATCGCTTGAGGTTTTCCTCTTACTAAAGTAAGCCACGTTAATGGTCCAGTGCCTCCTGAGCGTAGTCGTCTACCCCATAGCAACGCCGCCTAGAGAGATTTGCGCTGTCACTAGGAAGAAAGAAGGACCAAGAATGTCTCCTTGCAATACCAGCGAAATTTGTCATAGTTCTTTCTGTTCTGTTTTTGCTCAAAATACCTGCCACCTGACCAATCAAGGAAACGAAAGGGGGACCACATTGGGACATGTTGAAGGGGGGTACTATAAAACTTGGCTTCTACAACCAGTGGGTATGCTATCATTCCACTCGGAGATTATTTCGCCGTGTCGCGAATCATTTCTTTCGGAGTTTTATCGTAAGAAGTCATACGTCTACTGCCATTAAATGTGACTTCCCTCTGTTTGCCACAGCAACAAAAGTGTCAGATGTCTTTAGATATAGATAAAGTAATCCGTGATTTTATTCCTTTGTCGATTTGACAATGAACATTGCTCAATATCTAATTCAAACGCATCGAGCGCTTGATTTCACATAATCAGAACATGAACGGGGATATTTGGAAGCAGACGAACTGGACTTCAAGGGGAGATGTAGATTTCAACGCGGACTAAATAGGATTACATGACGAACATGCATGCTTTCAGACAATCCAGCAGTAAAAATTACAAGATAGAAGGATTTACCGACAACACGCTCTTACAAAAAAAAGGGTATCAAAAATAACTTTCCACTTTAAAGCACCGATAACAGAGCAAATGAAAAGATAAATCCCAGTGTATTATCTTAGACCTTGCATTAATGAAACTTAATATATCTATATCTTCTACGTCTTTCAAATACATAAAACATATATTATATCTTCAGTTTGTCCATTTAAGTAAACGCTATAATCAAGGAGTATCAAGTGAAACTTATGATATTGAATAATTAATATTTCAAACTTTGCTTTGTCACGTTTTAATCTGAGTCGATTGTTGAAGTTAGAAGTTATCTTTTTTTCATTAGATAGAGGTTACAGTATCTCTTAAATACACATTAAGCTAGGAAGTATATAACATTTCAAAGTAAATTATTCATTGGAAATCGAAATCGAAATCGAAATGATTATTCAATCATTTTATGATATTCATACATACTGTTGAATGACTCGTTGCGTTATCAAAAAAACCGTTGATTTGATTGTCTTATAATCATAAATGAAATGGATTAACAACAATATGTTTTACTTTTACCGCTTCTTAATAAGTTACGATTTTAGCGATTTCCTATTTTAGTATCCGGAATAAATTTAAGATAAAGTTAAGATAATATACAGATAGATATGGATGAAGTTAACGTTAACAATTCTTAATCGAACCTAATTTTCTCTTGGCAGTTGTTAAAGCTTTTCATTTTAAAACGTATATTTACATATTAAGAATCTCCTTTCCTTAAATGTCATATACAATCAGGCTACAGGATAAAGAAGGGCTTTTATTTCATCATTATAATCCTACAAAACAATTATATAGGTTTTATTTGACTCATTAAGTAACAGGTTATATAATAAAGACACTTATGTGTGCCATAATTCATGAAAAATGTAAAATACTTCTTCTGTCACGTCAGTTGATATACTGAACACCAAAATAAACCGGAATCAAGAAGGTATATATAGGAAACAAGATGTTTTTGTCAAGTCAACATTTTCCTGTTAATTATTCTGGTTATTGTCATTTTGAAACAATCTAAGTCATTTACAAGAGAAGCATAGAAACCACGCGTTTTAAGAACCATTTGCCATAGTATTTCAGACATTGAAGATGTTGCGTTTCTTTTGGCGTTCACTATATATCACCATTTTTAAAAGAAACCGCAAGGCACTTGCACCACAAAGCTAGACACATATAAATCTATACATGTGATGAGAGTAACTCATAAAATATTCCTGATAAGAATCCATAACTGATATTATTACTTGATATGGAAACGTTTCAAAACAAAGTATTGTAAGTCAACGTTGTAACGGTTAAACTTAAAACGATATGCATCTCGGTTTATATTCTTATTGTGCAACTGATGAAGATATGCTCTTCCCAATCATACCTCATCGAGTGAAAACCTCCTCAGCGTTCTATTCCCCTGATGTATGCAAAGATGCAATAATTCGATACTTTAACAACTTTCGGTACAAAACAATCGGAAGTCGAACCCCAACCTTCCGGTTGGTGAGAGGACACTTAACCAAGTGAGTTACTTATCTTAGGTAATTCTAACTTCAAACGAACGTTTTTATGAATTCAACGTCTTGGGTCAAATCAGGCGTTTAATTAACAAATGAGAGTTTTCACACCGTAACTGAACGACTACCACAAAACTTCTACAACTGTATAAAAAACAAATATGAAGATTGTATGCCATGTATCTCTAATATGGAGATGCAAAAAACATCACCGATTTAGTTTTTGATAACGACAGTAGGAAATTCTATGGAACAATGCAATTCCCAAAATGGTTCTGAAATGTTATCACCGGAATAATAACGAGGCAAAAATTACCTTCTTAAGCTTTAACGTTAATTTAATATTAATTTTAATTTCACTCCTTAATGACCGGGAGGGACGCTGCAGCTAGTGTAGGATTTTTAAGCAATGTTTGAATCAGAGTTTGTCTGTTGTAATGCTCAACTTAAGAAAAAAATTGGGTTTATATGATAAAGTAGAATAAACAATTTTCTCTTAAACGCTTCTGACGGGTAATGATTCTCTTTTTCTCTTTCTTGACTATTCTCATCGTTGTGGACCCAAAAAGGAGATTCCCTTTTTTTTATCTATGCATCCTTGGTAGTTGCGTCGCAGAACTATATGAATGCTTGATGTGTGCGTATGCATGCGCGTGTTGATGTATGTGTGTGTGTGTGTGTGCGTGGGTGTGTGCGTGCGTGTGTGTGGATGTGTAAATATCAATGTTTGAATTATGCTCGTGTCTCATAAGCCTTTTAAGGCTGAATATTTTTTTTTAATGATTTTAAAAATGTCTTTAAAATGTTTTTATAACAACATGTGACACGTTAATAAAATATATTTCTTCTTCTTCTTCTTCATTATAATGATAATCATCAAGGGGAGACTATAAACGTTTGCTTTACAATGATGTTGTGAAGTTACAATTATTTTATGACCCAAGGTGACAAGAAAATGACTAGACTGTCCGATTATGGGTGTCAAAGGGGGTGTTGTCAGTTCAGGTAGCTTTTTGTACACCCCTTTAGTCTTTCCCGATACGTCTAATGAAGTCCTCAGTACCCCATTACATGAGATCATCTGAAAGCTTGGGTACGGCGCGTAATATATCCATGGTGATTTTCCAGCAAATTATGACCTAATGTTGAAACAGACAACTCATGTCAGGTTAACGCTGTCATACAGCCAGGTGTTCGCTGTCTTACCTGGGGAAAGTGAAAACTATGCTCGGAATTAAACGCTGGACATCTCTTTATTATGCTTTTATTGCCTGAACCAGAACTTCGGACAATATACCAACGACTCAGGGTGTTGACTTTTATCGGGCTTTAATCCCTCGTTCATGCTTCCCTTTATGCAAATAGGGGGTGTCGGAGTTAGCTCAGTGGTAACTGCATTCTTTCAATAATAAACACGTCTCTGGTATGGTAGTAGGAGAAGGGCTACGGAGGCTTGGGTATCTCTGAAAAGAATGCACCCCGCTGTTGTTGTGATAATATGCTTTTAGTCCTAACTTACCCTAGGAGGTGCTGAAAGATGGAATTTCAACTCAAATGCAGAGAGAAGTCAATAAAATCATAAAGAGACGAATGAAAGCCTGTACGCTCTGTGCTTGAAAAATGTAGCCATGATTGCTAGTCGTAACTAGTCGATAAAACATCTCTTGCGTCGTCGTTTCGCATCCTGACTTTAAAACCCATGGGTGTACCTTTATGATTTGGTTTTCACGCAAAGGCACATTGGTTTACAAATTGAATAAAATGTTTAGAAACACCGCGTGAACTGCAATAAGGAACAAAAAGCAAATTCTGTCATAAAGTATATCCGAAAAAACGTTTTCAGACAACTTTGATAAAAACACATGATCAATTACAGCATCCAATGGCCGCGGATACTCTTTTCATCACACTCACCTGTTACGCGGAAGACGCTATTCTTTTACGCGCGCCTCTCGTTCTAGTACATACACATTTGTTGCCGCGTTAACCGGTAGCCTTTGTCTATATGGCGAACAAAGATCCTTCACTACTGACGAACCCTTTGATCCTTATCTAAAATCAAACTTATTAAATATGATTTCATTAAAAGAAACAGAACATACTCACAATTTATTATTCCTGCCGTGTATCAATTGTCTAGCATTTGTCTTTGCTGTGCGTGTGTTGCTTAAGCCCGGGGATTTTGTAACCATTTCCTTTGTAATTTATTAGATGCATAGATGCAAAGAGGGATAAGGATTCTAATTATTTAATCCCCTTTGTGCAAGTTGATGTATTTGCTCACTAAAGTGTGTTGTTGTCTTGACGCCGTGAAGCGCCCGCCACATATATCAGAGAATACTGCCGAGTCGCTTCCGACCTTGTGCGTAAAGTATAAATGTTCTAGGATACCAAATATGTACATTTTCTCCTGTCTTTGAGCATATGTGATATGTTCATTTGATAATCTGTGTTACTGATTTTGGTCAGTTGATTTTTTGTTTTATTATTTTATTCGTTCTTTCGTTAAGAATTTCGAAATTATGAACATTTGATTTGATTTTACAAAAAGTAAATCATTAAATTATTAGGGTATCTAGCAAAACTCAATTCTGACAAAGCAATTTTATTTGTGTTTCTGACTATAAGCATTTCCAGTCAACACGTGTGTGCGGCGGACTACGATGTCTCGATAAAAAGAAAATACTACATAGTTATCAAGTCATTAGGAATTCTTTTATTCAAAACTCTTTGATAGCTGAAAAAAGATTTTGAAGCTGATTTTTTATCCTCTTTCTTAATCCTCAAAATATAATACTTTCGATCGTTTAAAGGAGCAATATGTGGCATGTAAATTCATATGAAAATACTTTGTCTAATAATAAAGATGTAAAAAAAGAAATAATACATTTGCTGCAAACTTTCATATTAAACGGTGTCGTATTTTCGATTGATATCAGTTTTCACATTCGCTCCAATGGGTTACAGTTGGCGTAATAATGAAACGCCTCAACCTTTGAAATATGCATCGATCTCACTTCCTTCTCTAAACATTAAAATGCTAGATGCATGTCGTCAACACAGAATTCCAATACTTTTTGCAAGGTACACATGATGCTGATTTTAATAATATAGAATGATTTTACTTTTATCAGAAATTAATAACATCGACAAATGTCACAATTTCGGATAGAAACTGAATTAGATGTTACTTCAAATTAGTGTCAATGAGATACAACTGACCTGGAAGATGTGTTTTATGTGTAAGAAATACTTTTTTTTATTCATTTATGATTATCCATTACATATTATCTTATATTCCGTATATCCCACTTTGTAAGATTGACAATTAACATTATATTGATGTGTAATACATCTATTTATCCTTCTACGTCAAAGACTCAAATAAACACTTTATAATAAATACTTGGTGATATGATACTGTACGAACTTAATTTTTTTTCAATGATGACACCAATGCTTATTTCATGTTCACTAAAAGTGTTAATTTCAGATAATCATTTAACATCATTTTAATGATACTAGACATCATCATGTCATTTTATGTCCTTTGTTGCATGTTAATGCGGAAAATGTGTTATTTACGAATCAAATTTTGATTCGTAACGGTTAGTAAGATAATCATGAATCCCTTGTCGATTTCCTCGATATTTACATAAAAATCTCCTAAAACGTAGAGATTTTATGTAAGTTTCTTGATCACGAACTGTAATGATGGACTCTCACGCTTCAAGCACTATCACTCATTCGGAAATCAGAGTCAAAGTTAGGGTTAACACGGAAATTGACATCGCGGTCACGTGACAAATCAATCGCACAATAACACATGTGCATTTCACACACTTCCTAAACTTGCACACGACATGTGGTTGATAGAGAATGCCTGAATAAGAATAGGCTAGAACGCATCATTGGGGCATGCATTCTGTGTTCGCTTCTATAATGGGGGATTTCCCCCAAGGTCGGCCATTAATTACATAATTTGTAAGCTTAATGGCCATTGGCTGGCTTTTGATTACGTAAGTGACGCGAGGTGGCGCTGTCACGACTGAAGAAACAGAAGGAGACTTCTGGGCTAAAGAGCTCACAAGGGGCACATAACTGCGTTGAAATATTGGGTAAATGTCGGATGGTAATTCTAGGCAGATAATGGACTTTTACGGTTTCATAATTGACGGGCTCTGATATATTGCTCCTATATACGTCTGAGATATTAACTTGACGCTTGTTTCCGGGAATGTTTCAATTTTCAGACATTTCCGGGACATTTCAAAATCTCAAGAAACTAAGTTTGAGTATTCAAACTAGTTTGAAATAATTAGAAAACAATTGGAATTAAATCACAACACTTTTCACACCTCGGAGAGCGCCTTGCCTAAACTTTCACACCATCTGAATTGTTATAATGCCATTTTCTCTTTTCCCACCTCGACCATAAATTCTGGCTCACTGATCTTCCACAGTAGGAATAGACGAATAGAAATTAGCAGTAAGAGCCATTATAACGAATAACCCTTCCGTCGCGTCACGTGTTCAAATCGCCATAGGGTCGGGTGACCTACCACTGTCCGAGTTCGAATCTCAAAGGACTCTCCCATGTTTGACTGTAATCACATGCTGATAAATACGTTCGATTTGAGGACGCAATGGAAAAGTAGTCTTTGATCAAAAGCTCATGCAAAGATGATTATGGTTTCAAGCTTGTCAGTTTTGAATAGGATTTATTTCATCGACAGCCGGTTGACCCATGGGCAATCGGTAATAATGCGTGATAATTTATGGAAAATTGAATCCAATATTTCATGCTGACAGAGGTGTCAAATCTTCTTGCTTCCAATTTTTGTGGCTTTTTCCAGGGCTGTGCCTTTCAAATTTGTGTTCCTGTTTAAATGAAGAATGTCATGAATTTCATAACATGTTCTCAGAGTGATCGCAACATTTAGGAACATAGTTTTTATTCCTCCAAGAGATAAATGTTTTTATATTGTTTCATTGAAACATGAAAATAACTTGAAAATTGTTTTTTTGAAATTCATTCATGTACTTTGCCGTTGCATAACATTGATCTCAAAATAGAACTTGACCGCCAGAATAACGAATTTTCCTTTATCTGTAAAATATCTAAAATATATTTATAGAAGATACCTTCTCAATTCTTAACGTTTGCGAGAGTTTGAGAGGATTTAATTTTGACTCAAGTATTATCGTCGGTGAAAACATTCTAATACACCAATGTGCATGAAATGATAAGCCAATTATTGTTCTTGAAATTTTATTGTGTAGCAAATAAAATATGTAATCGCATATACAAACATAACATCATTAGCAACATATGATAATTATGACGAGCACGAAGAATGAAATAAAAGCGAGGACTATCACAGAATATCATAGAGTACCAAAATTGAGGGGGAAAAATAGGAAAAACTTTCAGAGTTGTCTCATTTTTGGTTTTCTGGTATTTATATCATATGAATTATATAAGAAGTTATTGGATAGAGAAATCTAAAAATATATACTTCTAAATCATCAGATTGGTATATAAATTATTTAACCAGTTGAATGTGATTGTTACTAATTTTCAAAGTCCAAAACCGTGATAATGTGATCTTACAATTAAAAACACAAAAACCTGCATGCTACCTAATTTAGAAACAAAATGAAGTGTATTTAAAAGATTGACACATGTTTAGAGAAAATTAGAATTTACCACAGTAAAACTGTAATAACTTTATGCAGTGGAGTTTTAAAACAAAATATGAAAACTTAGTGTACTTATATAACATTAATATATCTGAAAAAAAAATCGTTTTTTTTGTTTCTTTTGTATTTGAAAGATAAACATTTCTTATTTTCATGCATTTAACACATCTACTGTATGGTGGAATTTCAGAATTTGTTTATTCTCAATGTCAAATATTTATAATTAGTCAAGTATTTATCATTAGAAGTTATCTGATCATACGTTGAATACAACGTCAAAGATTAGCTTCATTCAAATTTTTTTAAATGATTAAAAATTTTAAACCGACATGCTGATACACTGGGCAAACAAAGACTTCAAACACTTTTATAGACGACAGTAGATACATACGATAATATATCAATATTACAATGGCACTTTTCATTCTTTGGCTTAAGCTTGTAAACAAGTATATAATTTTTACCAGTTCTTTATTATATTTGAAATAAATATTTTACTCATTAATATCAAAGATAATAATTTCGAACTAGCACTATATACAAGCAGGAATTCGGAGGAAAATGGACTAAAATGTTGCACGAATAATAAGAATGAATTCTCGTTCACGGGATAATCATGAATGCAATGAAATGTCATGCAATGTGACCAAATTGTAAGATTAAGTTCCGTCACTCTTTTCCCCCATAGACTGTATACTCGTAAAACTAATGTATTAACAATACAAATACATGTCGGTGAAATATACATTCAAGTCAATTATTTTTTAACATAAACAAACTATCATCATGATAATACCAAAAGGAAAATAATCTTATTCTATATTCCTTTCGTTTTCACATTTTCTGTTGAATAGAAATTGATATAATACAAGAATTATTGTATTTCCTAACAATTGAATATGAAATAGTTTTGAAAAAATTATTCCACTAAGATAACTCCCATTATAAAACCTATACATAGTTGAAAGATTGAAACTGGTTCCACATTGGCGAATTCGAACTTACTAATTAGCATATCAAAATCAACCTCAACATTATCAAAATGTCCTTCAAACAATAACACGAAGTAATTTTCGTATAATTCAGTACAATGAAATATTCATTATAAATATTGCATCGATGGGTATATAACACTAGTGGCTAAAATGTGGTTTACATCGCGTTTTTCATTGCCTAATGATTGTATTACAAATAGACAAAACATTCTCACATATGAGAAATGGAAGTAGAGAATCATGGAAGATGATCTGACACAAATATTACAACAAACACGATTTGACAAACATCTACACTGGTACAACCACTGTAACAATAATAAAAAGACAATTATGAAAATGTACGATAACAATCATAAATGAATTACCCAAAACATAACATTTACTAAATACCCTTTTTGCAACCGAGTTATTACCCTTTCGACCGTCGAGTTCTTGGATGTTAATCCAAGTCTTTGGTATATCGAAATGTCCTGGATTGTTTCTTAAGTGGAATGTTGTTAAAATGACTTTCTTTTGGTTCAGGAATCATAAATTGTTTATGATTCGGAGAATACAACTATGGAGTAATTTCATCATTCAAAGAATCCAAGCTCTGCATTTATTGATTTCTGGAATTGTTGCATTCTTAAATAGCTGAGATATATTTGTTAAAACACTAGTTCAGGAGAAACGAAATCTGATCATACTTGCACGTTAGATTGTTTGTTATTGTCTGTTTGTTGTGTTTGTTTTTCAATATAGGAATCATATAATTGTTACAATATAGCTCCCAAACAGCGGTAGGTAAGTTAAAGTGTAAGCAAGGTAAGTCATAGAGGTAGTCACTTGCTTACAAAGAAAGGTTACAATAACCAGGATTATTACAAGTATAGCATATGCATGCACTTTCGGGAAAAATATCCGTAATATTAATGTCTTGCTTTCAGACTGAAGTGTAAAGCAAAGCTGTAAAAAATGCCGATGACATGACATGTCATAACGATGAAGGTATGTGTCAATAAAACATTATGCTTGCGTAATCACACTTCTTACAATACTAATATTGGATGTTGATTTCACGATTTGTCACGTTGGCATATAAAGTCGACTTTCTTACTTATTTAAAATGCAGACACCTTTTCCGTAAGAGTGATACTTAAATAAATGTCAGAGAACATCACTGAGGCTAGCATCTTCAAATCACATTTTTCACTGATGTTAACAACGTTTTATGTCTTTGTATATTCATACATATTAAATATTCTAATAACTGTCCTATGTAAAATGTTATACCACAGACAAAATGTTGTTTTCATTGCACGTAATATTTTTCAAACAGACCTGTCAATCAAGCCATGACAAGGTCATCACTCGTGTATATTTCATGTCATGTCAGTCCTCACCTCGATGCATGGTAATTGTCAACTATAACACGAGTTCCGCCCAACATGTGACGTAATATCTTCAACCAATAAACGTTAAGTGGGCGTGGCTTAATTTCATGACAGGTGGTGCCATGTCAAAATGCTTTCGACTCCCCATGGTTTAATGGTGAATTATTTCTCCTTATCAGAATCCCTTCCATCGGCCCCTAGAACATCAATCTGTTTGCTTTCTTTCTTCCATTTCATTCTCCGATTTTGGAACCAGATTTTAATCTGTCTTTCCGTCAAGCAAAGCGCATGAGCAATCTCGATTCGTCTTCTCCGGGTTAGATATCTGTTAAAATGGAACTCCTTCTCAAGCTCGAGTGTTTGGTATCGCGTGTACGTCTGTCGCCCTCGCTTTCGGTTTGGACCTGAAAGATGAAAAATACGATAAAATAAGTCTAATGTTTTACAATGACATTACTGAAATAACACGGCTTTCTGTTTAAAATTTTAGCTGACATTTTTAGAAAATGATATCTTTTTATCAAACATATCGTGTTTTTGTATAGTTGGAAAGTTAGAATGTAATAAATACAATTAAATCTTGTTAATATACATTGACATGCTTACATTAAAACTCGTTTCAATCTTAAAGTTTGTTCATGATAAAGGACTAAGGTGTATTTCATTTCAAACTTCACCTACAAAAGTAGTAAAATAACCCCCAAGGTGTCACTTTAACCAATGTAATTATGGATATATGTCTTTTTTAAAAACATATTTAATTTTTTCAAGTAGTCGTTTTTGAATAAATGTCCAATCCTGCTTAGAAATTAAGATAAATTTATCATTATACCTACATATATCTGAAAAATTAACGTAATCTAAGTAGTACATTACCAGTTTATATCTTAACTCATTTATCAATATTTTTGAAAAGTAGAAATACATTCTTGAAAATCACAACACTTGATTACATATAGTTCCTAAGATTATTCACATATTTAATAAGTCCTGCTAAGACAATTATTCATCTAAAAGTGCAATTTTGAGGAATATGAGCTTACTAAAATTGATGTCAGTATGCGGGAATTGAACTATTAGATATTGGTTTCAACCCCCTACTGTTGTATGTAAACTCGATACTAGCTAGAGTTGTCTCCCCTCCACCAAAAACAAACTCTCACAGCGGGATAGGCCTATCGGTGTCAATGCAATGGATATGGCTGATGAGCGGGCTGTTGCACCGTAAAATCACTTGACTTTGTGTTGAGGACTTGCTCTGACGGGTAACGTTCAGTGTGTTCAGGTATTTAAATATATACTGAACCAATACAGCATTGAATCACTTATAATTCAAATATTCAACTTAAGAGTTTTATTTTTACAATGTGTAATAATTTGTAAAAATTATATTCAAAATCTGATATTTTTTAAAGTATTCATGAAATGGTTTGAATCAGTAGAATTGCATTGTTCATGATAAATTATGTTCATATGTTTTAGTAAAATAAACATATGTATTTGTTGATAGTATTTTCTTGAACACAATTATTTTTTTGTGTCTTGAAGTTTATTATCTCAGCTATAAGAAATATGGCGACAACGACTTTTTTATTTTACGTTATTTAAATATTTTATGAATTGAAATAAGAGATCACATCGGTAAACTAGGTTAAAACTTTCCAATGCCCATGGCAAACTATAAAAAGATCTTTCGCCTCAATTACTGCATTTGATTATGTGCTATACAAGTATTCGACAGGACCTATATCCATTGTTAGATTTTTCCTTTGATAAACAAATAATGTTTTTTACACTAAATATACATTTTTATAAACAAAATCGTGTCGAAATTGTTGGAATAAGTGTTCCTAATCATGTGATACAAACGATTGTTTATGATCAACAGCATGTTAAAATGGAACAGTTGTCAAAAATAAAATACAAACATGAACAAAATACCTTTATATCTTATCATAATTAAACATTTAATTAGAACTCTACATAATAAAAATTAAAAAATCAAATAAGGTTGTTTTCTTCAAGGGAAACAACTCTGACTGCCTTTTAGCCGACTTACAGTTATTGGCTGTTACGACGCAATAAACAATGCTCTCCTATCTCGCGTAACCATTTTGACAAGGCTTTGAGAACTTATCTGCGCTATGCGATCTAGCGATTGGAAGTTCTTTCTCTTTGATAATCGAAGATTGTTGAAATACCGACATATTGCGTGAGGGACGTAAGTTAACGATAAAATGTTATAGTGACAAAGTTGAGATACATTTGTCTCCACTGTCACCAAAGTAATGGGGGATTAATACAAATACTTCACACCTTTTTATTTTATTGGATAATTGCCTCCATATGTATTGTTACATATTTCAACTCATAAAATTGCTTTCATTTTCTGTCCTACAATTTCTAATTTCGAAATAAAAAATATAACACAAAATATTCAACTACACCTTTTGATATCTAACATGCCGTGATATTCTATTCAACACTTTTTTCTGTTATAAATCTTTCTTATTTGCTATTCGTCTTTTGTTACATGTCCCTAATTCTAAAAAGTCCAAATTTGATTTTTTTAGCACCTAACAAATAGAGTTGTGTATGTCTGTTGACACAATGAATCATTTCTACGACTACATTTTTTATTTTCCTATGCCTTATGCTATGTTTTATGACATTTTCAAACCCGTTTTACATCTTATCATTTCAAAACTATCAGTAGTTACCGTGAAAGAATTCTGGAATTGCGTTCAGTGAAATTCATTATCTCCACAGCATTTCGACAACGTTTTGCAGTTGAGGCGAAAGGAAAAGGCCAAGATTGACATTTGTATGTTGATAAAAAATTGAGTTAAGTTAAAAACGTTATAAAAGTTTTTAGGGAGTGATATTTATCTTTGATGCAAGTATATCACTTGCTATTGTATTCTTTCACAACCATATTCAATTGCTTTAAATGTCACATGTGAAAATGACAAAAGACATATTTTTCTGTGAATACGCAAGGACGTAAATCTGTTCTGATACATACTTTTGGGTTTCTCCTTTCAAATATTTTGTTGTAATTAATTCCTAATAAGTTACAATGCTTTTTTTTAAAAAAGGTTCTGTTTTAGCCGAACTTAGTACTTGTGTACACAAAATGACAGTTCATGATTGTATCACTGTATCTCACCATATTGACTTCTCATCCAGGGATACACTGGAACGGTGGAGGCTGAATTACTGTCACTTCCGGTATCCCCGCCCCCGTCGTTTCCGCATCCGACTGGATACCCGTCGGAACCTTGGGGGGAGGGACTTGGCGAGTCGGAGTGAGGCAACTCCGTACTTGCCTCTTTCTCACTATATCCAGTTCCGCTTCCCAGTTTACAACTGCTGAAGTCGGTCATTTCCGGTTCCGGTAACCTCTCAGCAAACTGTCGACAGTTTTCGATATTGTTGTTTTCATTCGACCTGTAATAGTCTGTATTATGTCCTTGACTCATTGATCTCACATCTAACCTGTCATATGTTGGGAAACGAGGATACATAGCCTGAGTATTATACGATGAGTAGGAATAGTTTTGTAATTGCCGAACTGAGGGATAGTTCGAGTTGGCCGACATATGAATCTGACCCCCGCTGCATGATCCAAGTGATGGATCCAAACCAGTGTTGTATGAGTTCGGTATATACGAACTCATCGTCGGTCCGTCCATGCTTGATAACGACTTTAAAGCAAGTTTTTATCTTCGAAGGGATTTTACCCCCTTTGCTTCTCGTCCCACGATGAAAGTCACCCTCGGCTCGACTGTCACTGAAAATATAGAAAAATGGTTTGAAGTTATTTATGCATTTTCTATGTCTGTGGGAAGGGTCCCTTATTCAAACCCTATCAAAAACTTCAGCTGTATATTATCTTATGCGACAGCTGATATATATATATATATATATATATATATATATATATATATATCTTACATTCACAATTAAATGATATATCATTTGATTAAGAAGTTTTTAGAAATTTGAACGTATAGTCTAGATGGTATAATGGATGTAATGCTCAATTTGACAGTCGATGGGGCGTTATTAATCAAGGTAATTAAACATGATCATAATTCACGGGAGAGTATAAATATAGCCTGGAAATATTCGTTTTATTTGACAGTTATAGGACATGTTTAAAACATTTGAAAGGGGGAATTATTTTGATTAAGTTATTCAGACCTCAAGAGAATTCATTGCTCAGATATGACAGTTATTACATGTATATTCATATCATATGAACTCTAATGAATATACAATCGAAAATACTGCATTCCATACCTCAACCATGATCCGGAGTCTTAGTGTTCATTGTCTGTTGATTTATATCTTAGTCTATAGTGAATGAAGGCAATGGCTTGAAAATAATTAACCACCTTTTACACATTTCTTTCAAACGATCACAATTTTTTTTTCATTTGAGAATTTTTTACTATTATTTATGCTTGTAAATAACCTACAGTCATTATTCTTCTAAGATTTGTATTGCCATAATATACATTACATTCAATATAGTGCAAAATTGTGCCTTTAGGTTTACGTATATGATTATTATAATTTCTGTATAAATTGATAACATTTCATATGATAAAAATTTAATATAAATTTCAAAATCACAGAGTAAAGCCTAGAGAGTCAAAATTGACATATCCCTCGTAATAAGTATATGTAATTTATTGTATATGTATTCTTGATTTTTTTTCCCTTTAAAGTAATGAAGCTTCACAAAATTTATTTGCAAACATTTCCAATCGAATGTTTTGCTTTTATTGGTCAAAGTATGAATATTATCATCGTTATCGGAAAGTGTAAAGGAAAGGGAGGGAGGTGTATACAAAACCGTCGTCGGGAGAGAACCAAACTTAATGTTAACTATGAAATCCTCTGGGGTCAGCGAAAGGGGAGAGAGACAAAGAGCCCACCCTAACCACAGCGCATAAGGGGCCACCCTGCCCTCACGAATCTATCGACGTTAAATAAATAGTCTCTGAATGGGGCGGGTGCTGATAACACCCCTTGTCGTATCCAAGAGTATCCACAACGATTTCATTGAAGTTGGACGATTGATAAAAAAGCTAGATTCAGGAATAGAAAGGCTATAATGCAGCCTTAGCGTCCTGACAGAGTTTCTTTGATTTTATCATAAATCACCAACACAGATAACACGTATTTTACATGGGGAATATTTTGTTATCGACGGATGCCACTAAGAAACGGCCCGGCGAGCTTCGCCATATAAATCAAGGGCGCTGGCACAATGGTAAGCTTTACTTCAAAGAGTGTTAGACACAGCTATAGCATTTGAGGCCGGCCTCTGTACGAGTAGGATCTTTTGTAGCGACTTTCTCCAACGCAACCTAGGTAAGCAATCTCTTCTGGATTTGATAAGGCGCAATTCCTGAGAAAGTTTGAAGCCTTCGGTTCACGTTCGCTTTTGCCTTTTGAAATATTGATTCGATTCCTACTGCCTAATTCCTAAAGTCGAATATCAGGGACGGGAAGCTCGCGTCAGTAGTGAAAGTTGCCTTTTCGAAACCAAAGTTTTGTTGTTATAATGCATTTCGTGTTTATATTGATAAAATGAATGTGTGTTCGTAAGATATTTTATTTGTGATTTTAGAAATGTATGCAAATTTTAATTGTAACATCTGTCTTTACGGGCATACAAATATTTAGGTTCATAAGCATACCATTTTTAGGCTCATATGCATGCAAATATTTAGGTCCCTACTTTGAAAAAAAAATTAGTTACGACTGTATTAGAATTTTTAGATTTCTTTGTAAAATATTACTGAAAAATAGAAAAAAAATAATAACAAATGTGCGTGAGAAACTCTTGGGAAAATATATCTCACCATTTCTTGAATATTTAAAAAATAATACCATTACGTGAAAAGCGTATAGGCAACAATAAGAGCAATGTAGTCATACAAACTAACAAAATAGTTTCAAAACTTGTTTGGTGAAAAACACTTTATCACTCGTGTTTTGTTGACAACGATTTTTCACCAAAATGAAGTTATCTCTCTTAGAAAAATTATTAGATCAAGATCTACAAAGTATAACATTTAGTAAAAGATAAACGTTTACTAGATTTTGAAATAAGTGTCGTGTACATATCTTATATATATTACGAAAGTCAACTGTAAAACATCTGGTCAATTGCATAAATACACGCCTTGTGTATTTTTGACAAATTCATATGGAATGGACATCTTGTATATTTCTATAGCAGTAGTAAAACATCACTTACTTTCGTGGTTACTGGTGTGTATTGCAGTTCATTTCTACATAGTCAAATCCCCCGCGGCCTCTTTAACCATTGTTCGGCGCAAATGGGAGGGAAATATTTCCCCTCGGTATTTTGAGTGTAAAATCAATCTTTCTGCCAAAACATCCAACAGCCGACGCCATTTTGTAAAGTTTCCGGCTTGTTTGTGAAAACATCTTTCTTCTTGTAAGTTTCTCATTTATTATTGTGGGTTGTGAAACGGACAAATTTCATGAAAAGAGACAGGTTTGTCGGCTTGACATCCAAAATCTCAATTAGGTAAATAACTTTTAACAGTTTAATCTTTCACGGATATTTTGTCCTGAAATTTGAAACGTTTGTTATTGTTGTAAAACTTTATTACAATATGTGATGAATTTTCTGGAAAAAATATACTTTCAAATATCGGATAAATTCTATTGTAGATAAACATATAAATGATAATTTTGTATTTAGTAATTTATTATATTATAGCTTGTTATTAAACATCCAAACGGCAGATAGATTTATTGAATTTCGATAGATCTAAACTGATGCCGTATAGGAAAACATTTGATACATGAATATAAATGCTGGTCGTTTAATGAAACATTTCATTTCTTGTGCGGGTAATTTTACGTGAATGATAAAGCATTCTTACATTTTATTATTATTATTGCTTATTAATACATGCAATAGATAAATTTTAACTCCATGAATGGAAAATTGGCTATTGTCGGATATCCTTGGAAAATTATTTTTTTTAGACAAATCACGTCAAATCAATAGAAATATTTTTAGTAAATGTGGGCGTTATTCAGTATTCAGGTTATCATTAGTATAGATAATTTTCATTGTTATAATTTCCAACGATTGCGTATGTTAACGTTTAATTTACGATAAACGACTACATGTACATGTTACTGGTTTTGACTAATTTTTTTTGGGCAACATTTTAAATATTTTCCTACATTTCTAAATTTGTTTTCCTTTATGGCATTATTTCATAATACCATTATATCAATCGTAAATTACATTTATTAAGTTTTCGTTCGTTAAATCATAAATTACTCTAATAATTGTTATTAGCAAAAAACTTATGAAATAAAACAACGAATTTCAAATAAAGGAAATTTCGATAATATTTGAAATAATAACTATAATTAATTCATCTGTATATCAAAAAACTATAATGTGTTAGCTGTTTAAGGGACATTCTTAAAAAAAATTTGAAATGAGTAAAAGATTCATCGAAAATATTTTTTGATGGACATAAAGTTTTAAAATACATGATAGTAAAATTAGAGGAAATTCCCACTGAATAATTTCCTTTCCAACAAGAGGTGTGAAGGCAATTGTAAAAATCAATCCTGGCCTTGTTTATTGCTCAAACTAGCTAATATCTTTAATCAATACGACCGCTATGAGTGTCTATACCCATTAACTTCGCTTTTCCCATCTGATCGATAAACTAGCCGGTGCAATCTCTATCACCTCAAATTCATTATAGCATGTTTTTTCTAACCTCCTCTCGTAACGCGATTCTTAACGCATTTGATGTTCGTCCCTCTTGTAATAAATAAAACAGAGGAATAAATTCACAATAAACGAATTCCGTTCGGATAAAACGTATTTTTATAGACAGAACATTTACATTCGGGTCGTCATTGGTGTTCTTAACATGTAGACGGGGAGCTATAAAATGGATCGTGTTATTTCGTTTCGAATCTGGTATGAAATTTAGCGGATCTTGATTTTGCTTTACCTCGATCTCTTTAGTAACGATGATTTGAAATTGACTCAGCATGCTTTCGGATGTTTGGTCTTACTGTCTCGTATACGCGTTCTGCTATTTTTTGCTTCAAAGCCGGGCTCTCGAAACTTAGCATATTAACCATGAAAACCGAAGACGATATCCGTTCGGGGAAGTCTTGATGGAAAAACCTCATGAGAAGCAGCGTTCATGCTATTCAAACTCGGAATCCGTTGTAAACGCGCTAAAAGATCAAAGAAGAGTTTCTTTTTACCCCCGTCGTTTAAGCATATAAAACGTTAAAAGAAAACGCATAAATCACGCAACGATTCAAGCATAGCAAGAACTGTCTCATAGTCCGGTATTATCGCAACCCACATCTTCGCTTGTTGGTTGGTAGATGGCATTTTTATCCCAGCAAATGGTCTTGCCGAAATTTGTATTGTAGTTTTGTTAAATACAGTCATAATTCATTGCGGTAGGCAAATGCATTTCAGTTTGATATGATCAAATTAAGTGATGTATTTTGTCGAGTTAAGGCAGTTGATACTGGTATCATTTGTTGAAATATATTATGATGGATTGACGTTCTATTTGATATTCATAAACAGGATAAACAAGACAATTATTTAATATCAAAATAATGATATATAAATATTCATTACTGTTGTTTTTAATATATATGATAGAAATATCAGTTGTTTGGATAAATGGTAAATATTATTAATGAATTACCAGCCGATTACCATTATTTTGAAAATGAATAAGCGTGATTATTACCTTTCGTTTTATATGGATAAAATTCCTAACAATTATTTTTTTGAAGATTTTTGCTTTCAGGAGACAATTTTGATCCTCCAGCCTAAGCAATTATATTCCAAATTAATTTGATTTAATCACCATTAACCTCTGACACGTATGGCCATAAATCCGGAGCAAAACACGATGGGTCATATTTCGATTGTTTATGACATGGAAAATTCACCGAGTAATTACAATGAATCAGAGTTATAAATTCTACCATGTGGAAATTTATGTGACCCTGAATTATATCTCTAATAACACCGGTTATTTCTCCAAGCTTTTGTAATCATGCACATAAAGAAACTAATCCACAACTTTGCAAGAAAATTATCTCTAAACATTTTCCCGTGACTTAATCCCACTTTTCCGTGACTAAACCCCATTCAAATCTTCCTCAACAAAGTTCACAAATGCATTTAATTGGGCCGGCTGTATGGGCTCCGTAGCGCCTAAGTAGTTTAAAATTCAAATTCAACTATCATATAATTTTATCCGCCTGATTTTTCCGCTTAAATGAATTCGGAAATGTAAGGGTAGGGCTGGAGTTAAACGTAAACCCTTGTGCTATAAATTTGCTTGAACGGCAGATTCAATACAATGCCTGAAGACGCTACGTTGCTATAAATGCCGACTGTACAAATGTAACAGCTTTCGTCTCGGCTACACACGATGTAATATTACGTGGTCTTATGATATATCGGAATTCATACAGGAAACTCCATTAATATATCAAAATGTTTGAAAACATTATGACAGTTAACTGGTCATAAAACCAACAGCCAGCATGTCGTTACAAGTTGTAGCAAATTTATATGTTGTCCTATCCGCTATGATGTGTATGATTCGTAACGGTGATTTAGATGCACATCTAAAGCGATGGATAAATTTGCGATTCGCAGGTTAATTGCAGTAGACATAAACTAAAGCTAATTTACTGCTGGAATATTACTGTAAATCTCAAGCCACTTTGCCTGTCATATTTATCTGGTTGGTAATACTTTATCCGTCTAATTTACCCATATCCTATTCTTCAAAAAGGGGACAAATGTCCCAAAGGGAAATAACATGAATTTTCTAAAAGTGTCTTCAAATAATGGTCCTGGATTTATGCATAAATCAAAAGACCTTAGTGACAATAACTTATCATTTAGCCAGAGAAAATTTTTTCTAGACATAACATTATTTTATCTATAAAACTATTTACTATAAAAGAATACACTATCCCTATGTTGTTCCTATTTTCAAGATAAAATGTTATTTTTTGGATTATCAAGTACAATGAAAAAATTATAAAATTCAATTATAATCATCAAGAACTATTATTTAAGACAAAAAATGATGAAAAATGATATACGTCAGTTTGAGATAGAGTGCTTCCACTCTTGTGTAAATGAAACCAGTAACGATTGTTGGCCTAGACGGAGTTTACAGTCTCAATGGTAATATAACATTGCAAGCACGCTCAACGGTTATAAATACAACGTTATCGAAATCGATACCTATTAGCACATTTGCTATCAGTAGGCATTAATCGATTAATGAAGACAGCATTTACCAGCAAGGCGCTATACTAACCCGAATCTAGTTTTGTCAAGACTGTTAGATTGACTAAATAACAATAAAAATACTAGCATGTGGGGAAGGATTTAAGAGGCAAACTTACCCTCAAAAGAACTGCGTCCCCGCCTGAGGCCGTAAACAGAAGTCACGTGACTGATTCCCACCAATCATTATTCGTCTTTGGCACTTCTCACTTAACCTCATGAACTTAAGGGGACTCTATGCTATAAATTCTGTCTCAGACGCAGTGATTATACGTGATGCAACCAACACTCATGCTTTTTAATTTAGCACAAAATACTACTTTGATTACTTTATTAAGGTCTGGGAAAGGATTAGTATGTTTACAGGGTCTTTAGTGAAGATTTATGTGATCTAGCCATTTTAGTGAGATTTATTCATTTTTCATTTTAAAGTAAATAATTCTTTAGATTATATTTGTTGTCCAAAACTTGTGTTTCTTAATTTGAAAATTATTATTTTCTATATATTTTTTCTATCGTTTCATGGTTTATCCTTTTAAAGATTTAAATAGATTTCCCCTATCGTGAATAAGGCCTCCCCATATTTTGATATCCCCTCTTAGATGATAACGTGCAGATTTTCATTCCTTTTAATGATGTTTACTAAGTGAACATATAATGTTCACTTCATTATGAATTTTAATGTGTTTCTCGTAAGCATTTTTAAGTTTGTTAATATATAAATATATATAAAAAATTACTGTTCGTATCAAACTGCAACTTGTACTTACTTCATTGTATTTCTTTTCAGAAACCGTTCCGAAGTTAACAGGACATGTAAGTATACGGTAAAATGATAAATTCAATAAACCTGAACGGTTGATGAATTTCACTGTGTTGTTGTTTTTTTGCATAAAACACATACACAAATACGCGCACCAAATATACATAATTACAAACCACATATTTCCACCAATTAAAATGAACACACTTAGAGCATTCAATGAGGATTAAAAGGCATATGGATAGCAATATGTATAGGTTGGCTTAATTATTAGTTAAATAATGGACATTATCAACGATATGGTGCAGTTTACAATTATGTTTATCACGTGCATGTACAATCAAGTTTGATAATCAAAGGTCGCCTGTGCTGAATGTTATTGGTGGTATTACATTGGTTGATATTACAGCATGTATATCAGTATCAGTTATAGCTCAAGAAAGTGAATACCCAGTACTAAATGGTTTCAACAATGAAACCTAAAATCGGAACTTATTTTTTAAATGAATAACAATTACAACAAGTTACAAAACAGTTCACGTACCATGAATGAGCACCACTCCTGTTTTCACATAAAATCCGTACTAAAATAAAATCCAAAACGGAAACCGAAGTGTGCCCGTTGTTTAAAACCCAAATGCTTTGTCAATACTGAAAGATTTTGTATAGGAGGTATTTGGCGGACGGGAGACAAACGGATATCTTTAATAAGTAAAGCCGAAATGATTGACATGACAAAAGAAATGTACATCAGACATAGCTCTGTTGTATTGGGTTTCAGTCAGTTGTTTAAGTGTTGAGCTCACAGACAGCTAATGCTCGGAAGAAACGAAATCTGTCTTTTAGTGAAACCTTTCTTTGAGAAAATGTAAAACGTGAACATTGAATACTTTTTACGGATCTGGTAAATCGCTTAAGAAAGACAATGAAGCTTCTTTGTTGTTTTTGTATGTCGAAAGATCTCAAACAGAGAATGTTTATTTGCCTGAGATTGTTTGTTAGAGATAAAAACGAACTCACTGGAATTGCAAGTGCAAGTTAGTGATAGTCTTCTAAACACGAATGTGTTGCTTAGATATAAACTTTGCCAAATATTGAGTAAAAAATCCATTCACAAGAACTGTCAAGATTATAAGTTTTGTTACATAAATATATAACCCCAAGTAAATCCGAATGGTTCAGATTGGTCCTTTGGTGTAGAAAACTGTTTTTTCGTAAATCTTTGGAAGCTATTTTTCTGAAAATATAGTTAAATGTATTTATTGTTTCTATTAACGACAAAATATAATTTGGAAAAATATTGAGTTAGACTCGTTTCACAAACTCTCTCAAGAATATGAGTTTTATTACAGAAATATATAACCCCTGCAAAAATCCAATTGGTACATAAAGGTCCTTTGATGTAGAAAAACGCCATGAAAAATCTTCGTAAATTTTTTTTTTTTAAATAGTTAAATTTATTTATAAATTAGTATAACAATAGAATTTGCAGATGATTAACTTAAATGATACACATCATAAATACCAATACAATACAAATATTATGGTATAAAATAATGAAATATTGTTTGTAGATGTAAAGAAATCATGACGTTGGTATATATACTGTTCCCTTGCAAAATTAATGTCTACACATGTTCAGATTCAAGGGAATATAATTAAATTGTAATATAACCTTAATTAACTACCAGCTGTATTGAATCTAACTAACGGAGTAGTATACCAATTTTGAGGATTTCTATTATTTCTGTATTTTGTGTCTGTCTCTTTTTGAATTTAACAATCGAGTAAAACATAAGGTAAGGTGCAAACATCGAATCAGTCGATAATATTTATATTTAATAGATATAGCGGAAAAAAAGTAATTGTTTAATATTTATTCAAAGTTATATGAGAATAGTAAGCTCGGTAAGAAAAAGTGATAATGAACTGGTGTTATAAAGTTTAACAAACGTATCAGTTAACAGTAGTACAGTGTGTAACATTGATCGCTTTATTTGAAAAAAGAGATAAGAGATAGATTTCACAAGATTAACTCTTTCAAATGAATCATTTATACATAGCAGTGGTCCGAGTGTTTTAAAAACATAAAACACTGATTTAACCCGAAATTATTAAAAGTCAAAGGATCAACATGCTTTTTTCAAAACGTTGTACATGTGTTTTTCGAACAAACGTAGCTAACATTGATATAATTAAAGAATATGTAAATAAAATATGAATTATCAGGTTATCTAATATATCATAAAGGAAAACATAAAGGCCACATGTCAGCAAAATACAACCGATTAATTCGTCGATTTGTATTTTCAGTCAAATATAGAAATTTATTTGTGATGGTTCTAACCAAACAACAATATAATAATTTTAAAAACACATATTGAGAAAGCACTACTTTTTACATAAATTTTCTGTCCCGAAATGAATAACTTGTTTCTCAGAATCTCTTTTCAAAATTTTCAACATTGGATTATACTAAGAATTCAGCATAACACTTATATGACATTTAGACCGATATTATCATGATGTCGTTGACACGAATACATCAACGTGATGACAACATCATATTGATATGATATAATTTTTTTGGAGAAAACTTAACTGTTGACAAATAATGTATTTATAAGATCAACTGAACCAAGAAATGCAGTAAGTGTACATCAATATGTTTTGATGTGATAAACAACTAGCATGTGTTTTTACTCTTCGTTCAAAGACAAATTCATTTCCTCAACAAGGCATAATGATACAAGTGACAACATTCTTGGAGAAATTGATAACGTTGTGAACAAATATTAAGAGAATAAACGTGGGGCCCTAATGTGGGAATTAAAGGTTCCTTTAAGTCATGATAGGATTACGACAGTTTTATATTTGTCAGCAAGTTTGATTTAATTAAACTTTTAATTAAAGCTCTTTATATATTCCTGTAAGCTCATTAACAACACATCGTTGATGGCG
Organism: Phorcus lineatus; assembly: GCA_921293015.1. NCBI lineage: Eukaryota > Metazoa > Mollusca > Gastropoda > Trochida > Trochidae > Phorcus > Phorcus lineatus. Next base: position 21,386,835 of record OV121091.1, on the reverse strand, counting down.
TTTAACCAAAGCTGCCATTGTGCACAGACACAAAAGTTGAGTGAGACAACAGTTGAAAAGAAACGTTCAGGTCATTAGACATACAATACCGATACACGAATACACAAAGAGCGCGATTTCCTTTGTCTTTACGTTATCTTTAATTTCAACACTTACAAACATTATCAAACATATTATTTTGTGCCAAACGTTATTGTTATGCCAAAATAAACATACATAAACATGTTACATTTTGTAGGCAATAGGACTTTTGTTATTCCAAAGAATGTGAAAGATTTATGTGGATAATTATTTTTATTTCATAAAGAGTCTCTAAAACAAAATGTCAAAGGCAGCGCTGGGTCACTTCGACCTGTGTGTCACAGTGACCTGGTCAGTTATTATCAGCCTGACCATTATGATCTCCAATCAGCGAGGGAATTTTATTGCCTTTGTTGTTTTGGTCATTCAAGTGGACTGGTATTGGACGATGTCAAATTCGTCTCACTACTTTTCTGCATGCATGCTTTCCTCGACGAATAACACGTATGATAAGATATAATGATGATATATACATAACATTTTGATGATAAATACATAACATGCTAATGATAATTTATAACATGATTGGTATAGATACAAAACATGATGATGGTAAAAGTACAAAACGATTGGACATGTTCAGTTTGAAATGAATATAAAGTATAGGACCACCGATAACGTAGTCACGTGGAATATTAACATAAATCTTAAAAGTTTGAACGAATTTTATTCTTGTTCATTAAGAAAATCATGAAACACTTTTATGGGTTTGTAATTCGTTATAGAAACCCGTTCTGAAACAATCCTTGCTGCGCAGAATATGTGTCCATGTGCAAACATATCAGTTTGATTCAACATAAAGTAATACATAACGGTCAAAAACGTTATTGTCACCAAATCAAACGATCATCGCTGAAATGACACACATTATTAAGTTCAATTAAAACCAACGCATAACCACAGACTAATTAATCTATATAGCTGATAGTAATGACAAAAATGTGCAGAATCACTCCTGTCTTGTTACGGTATGACAAGATTACAATCAACCAATCAGTATGCGTGTTACATTGTCACAGCCAATCACATTCCTTTAGATAAACAAGGCAATATATCCCTTCCCTGTGACATTAGGGATTATACTCAAGCAGTTGCTCTGGCTAGGAATGCCTGAACAGAACCCCTGACGCATAAGAGTGAGAAAAGTCACACTGAAAGTGACAAAGTTGGTTAACTCGCACACTAAGTGATAGAGGTGGAAACACAAGGGTACGACATAAGACTACAAATTGTGTAGTTTTCCCTCCTGCACCTGTGCCAATGATTTTTGTGACGAATTGTAGGATTAACTCGGATTCCAGACATTCTTTGATTTGTTGACGAAGATTAATATTACCTTGTGCACATAGATACTAGAAAGATACGAATACTTTGCTTTTATTTTACATAACCTTCAACTCCTGAGCCAACTTTGTCGTAACATTGTAAACCTTTATTAAGCCATTATTAGTGTCTGGTGGAAATATAGATAGATATCAGTGGCGAAACTTTCTGTGAGTGTTTATATCAATATATACGTCACTAGATGCGATATACGTGGTACATGTCAAACGTTCCATTTATTAAATTTAAAAAAACAATTAAAAAGTTCTTGAATAACATTGATTTAATGAAAGATGTATTAAGATCGAGGAGTTCTAATGATCTAATTGTTTCATTACGTCAACCATGACGTCATATGACTTTGAAATTTCACTTGATATTTCACCCAGTGAAACAACGGACAAATAGCGGATTTATTATTACCGATAACTGTCGTATTTCATCAATGAAAATAGGATCAAATAACAGTGTCATTTCCATTTACCGAGATATAAATCATGATCAAATTTTTGCATGAGACAATTGCTTGAATAAATTATAATGACAGTACAAAATCATTATAGCATCTGTATACAAAGATTTATTGCTCTGTAAAGAAAGAGTTTTTTATTTAGCGTAATGTTTGATGTTTGGAATAAACCTTTGCTTCACAATGACTATCAAACTTATTAAAACAATGTATAATATAAAAAAGGAGCATTTACCAACTTTTACATAGTGGGTCAGAACCAAAGACTTAACACTTTTGAAAATATTTCTAAAAGTTCATATATATATTATATATTTTTAGATTCAACACTTGTGGTTTCCGTGGTTATCTCATGTGAGAACACATAATTATCAACCAAACAAACGTGTGTCACTTTCAGAAAAAGGAACTCTGTGACTACTTGGTAGTTGATAACGATATTAACATGTCAATTAGTGTCGTCTTGTCAATTACTAAACCTGCCAAATTGTTTTTAAAAAACTCCCATGCTTTCGTCTTCTGCTACTTAACGTTGGGAAATTAGCTACAACTGACATTGATAAAGATCATGCTAGACACTGGACCAAATCACAGTTGAGGTTGAAACTGCACGACTCGTATCCATCTTTCTAAAACACATTTATGTGCTGAGATTGAGTGAAATTGACATCAGAAGCGATCTTGTCAATTACAGCTCGTGACAGAAAACTTGCTCCTGGTTGCTTGCGATGTTTATAAACTCTCTTCTGAGTATAAACGAAACTGTCTTCGACGCTCGCCGTATTAATAACGGTGTGTCGTACGCTGAAAGAATTCGTTGAAAACGTTGATGAAAATGGACGCCATTGGGGAACAGGTTGAAGGAATACAGCCCCCAAACAAAACATGGTTTGGCACGTGGGTCGGAGAGGATGCATGGGGAAGAATTAACTGGAGAAGTTTTTGTGATGACATGGACGTAACTTATACAAAACAAAATCAAATAGATCTCTATTTTGCTATACACAATGTGGATGCGTACTGACGAAAAGAAAAACATGCACCGCTTATATACAAAATACAGATTATTAAGAACAAGGTTGTACTTAGGGACAACTAATACAAGTTTGTCGATGATTCGAAAAATGTTGTCAAACTATAACTTGCAAACAGAATATCTGTGCGAAAATTATCATTATGAAAGTGGAGGAATTGTGTCCATCCAAACTGTAGAAGTAATCATTTTTGCTTGACGTGTAAAGCCGTTATATTTTATAAATTTTATAACCCTAATAAAGAAACAATATATGTATTTATAGCATTTTAAAACTTTACACACAATTAATGTTGAGACTGAACAGCACAGACAAGTTATACCTTTGCTTCGATGCATTGCTACGTTTGTAAAGAATTTGAAATGAGTATGAGCTATTTGTAGAACTATAAAGCAATCATACCATCACCCTAACAACACTCTTTATAAGGGGTGCTTAAAACAAAAAGACCCCTTCTTTTAGAAAGATCAAGGACTAAGTCCTCATTCAAGTCTAGACATAACTAATTCTCATCATTCAGAAAGCCTATGATATTGGAATTACGAAAATCGTTTCACTATTTCTAGAACATATTTCACAGACTAGTTTCCGATGACTATAACCACTCAATTTTTTTTCGCACATAAATTCTCCTATAGAATCCTCTCTTTAACTTCATTCAACAATATTCCAACGAAATAAAATGTCTCTTTGTGACAAAGAGACGTTATGTAGTCAGGAATTATAAGACAACTGGATTCATTCAGCTTCATTGTAACTGGCGCCATAATAGTTACTTCATAATATTATTTCAAAGAACGATGAATGAATTTCGCATTGATTTGATCAGATTTAGCTGGGTACAAAAAGAGAACAAGTTGCCGCAGGAAATCAGCTCTTCTCCTTAGGGGAACGTATTTCAACCGTGCCAATTTCAAGTATGTTTGTGAAATCGAAGACTTTCGTTCGCACTCTCACAACTGACCTGAAATGCCAAACAGACAAATATTTATGTCTGTGAGCTTACGGGGTCGAAGTTAACCCCTCCCTTGCCAGTCGGCCGGGAAATGATCATAGGAAGCCTGAAATACAGCACCGAGGAATATGGCCGTGAATGGTGTCAAATTTCACATTCCGAAAATGGCACCGTTAATTGAAGACGGCCCGCAAAGAATCTCCCTACAGCGAAGGCTGTGCCTTATCTCTTTTGGTGTCGCTCTGCCACGAAGGTACAGACCGTGTCAGGAGTTTAGACCTCGGGAATTCCTTGACCAATCACGGGCAGTTTTAGAGCCGTAGTTGACACCGACAGTTGGGAGCTGTCAAAACTGGCCAATAAGAGCCTTTACAGAATCGCCCATAAATTCGGCAAAAATGTGGCCACGAGATTTTCCCACCAGACGTCGAGATACTTGAGTTACCCGTCACTAGCACAGTACATGTTAGGAAATTCTGAGTGACTTTTATGTTGCTGGTATCCTGTTTTGTCTAGCAGTCGTCAGTTGCTAATTGTCGGTGCAGATTTTATGTACGTATCTCATCGTATTCGTTTACAATGAGGAGTAATAAGAAACCGATCCGGAAATCGTTAAATTCAAAGTAACGAAACTGAGACGATTATGAATAAAATAATACCTGCTATATTTACTTACTTTACTATGTATACTTACCTACTCGTTTGATAGTAACAGTTTTCTTCTCAATTGTTGTAGTTGTGTTTTTATTTTAATTTAGCTCTACTGTTTTATGGAATGATTACTAAAAGAAGACTATCAATATCTCTCATTCAGTCTATTTTATTCCTCTGTCATTTTGAATAATTGCTATTTTTTAACATATCTTTTTTCACACGTCAATTGCAAACTATGCTAGAAATTCAAAATCTATTTGAAATTTGAATGAGTTATAAATACTGTTCAGTTTGAGGAGAATTGCTTGTATAAATTACCTGAATGAGACATAAAATATCATTATAGAAATGCCATAAAACCTTTTAATCACGAAACTGGTTTGGTTGACACATTATCAAAATCTATTAAATGAATGTAAAACTATTTATCAATATCATGACGATATTTACATTTTAAAGTCCAACAAAATATCCACCGTTTCATATGAAATAATATCATCTACCATCTACATTCAAATGTAAACAATGTGACTTCTGAAGTATTTATTAGTGAGCATTATCATTCTCAGTTATCGTTATTGTTCATGAACTTAATCTAGAAATATATTTATCTCATTTTCTCATCTTACAAAACATTTTAACACCCGTTTTACGAAAATGTAAGTATAACATAAAAATTAAAAACAAATGCCTGTCTGAAGAGACAAAAGAACAATGTATGTTCAGATCTCTAACACCTGAGCAAATAATCCACATTGTTAACCAGTCATTTGACTTAGTGCAAAATACTTTGTACTGTCTGAACCTTACAGAAACTCCAGATATGGGTATCGATGTTGTCTTGTTCGGGTTAAAGGGTGCTATGAGAATAACAAACAATTACCCTTGAAACTACCGTAGTTGCCTGAGAAACTCTCTCTCTACATATTTCTCACTAATCAGAATAAATGAACAAATTCAAATTTGAACCAATTTTTTAAAAAGAAAACGTCATAAATATTCTAATCATGACCTAGAGATATTAAAAAAGGACGCGATCGCAATTGCCCACAAGAAAATTTTCCAAATCTGTAACAAACAGAAACATATTCCTGTCACATATCGAGGTATATAATGATAATCATTCTTATATACATCAATAACTGAATTAAGATGACTTTGAGAACTAAAAATATATACTAGTATATTTTAAGGCTCTATATGTCATTTTTTGTATTATCCAATTGTTCTTAGAAATCTGTGTCATTTCAGATAGTTTATAGATGAAACTTAGGAGGCTCATATGCTTATCTTATATCCTTTATCTTAATTTTGATTAAAGAAGTAGCTTATGTAAAAATCTTATAACTTGTATTTCCTAAGTTCCCCAGTCCAATAACACAAGCCAAGCCGTTTTAATAGCCTGAATGCTACTTCTCTTCTTCTACACACAAGGACCTGTATTTTCGAAGCTTTCTTAGTTCTAAGATAGTCGTAAGAACTATACATTAACATATTGGCCAACGACCATCATCTCAGCGCTAAGAGAGATTCAAAACACTGGGCTAGATTTTCGAAACTTTTAGTAGCATTACGATAGTCGTAAGGCAATGTTAATCGATAGTACCTACGGCTGTGTCAGCTTCGAAAATTTCAAAAAGTTCACATTTGACAGCATTCAATAGTATTCGAGTATAGAAATAAATATATAAATATGCTGTAGCGTGAGCACAAGCAAAAATGTATTTGACCAGGCGGTTTCTTCTTACCGTAGACATTCCACAGAGAACGATGAAGTGTCATTATTTGTTTGGATTAAAAACGGTAAAACAAAGTTAAAACGCACTTTGCCAGATTCCAGAGAGTCATCCATGCCCACACTATAGGCTTTAATTCCCTTGTGACCTTAAGAAAATAGCTGGGTCACGGAAAACAGCTTTCTGATATTGATACCCCACGCAACGATAGATGGTTTCCGTGATTGTAGTTGTATCAACAACCCGCAGGGTCACTAACATTGCTACCTCTTATCATCGGATGAAGTTGTAATTCCGGGTTTAGACCCTCGGTGAAGTTGCGGTGGATGAATACTCAAAAAAGATTAATTAAATGCATAAGTTCATAAAGCTGTATGCAAACATATAAACGATAGAGATAACGGTGTAAGTATCTCTACCGAAACGTCGCCACTGTGTAATAAAGACGTTGTATATTCATATATCATTGTCGTCTGTATACTACCAACTTCTAGAATGCCACTGAAACAATTCATATATACGATATTCTGATAATATTGATTTAGATTTCTTTAGCTGTAAAACACAAAGGACTTATCTGTCACTGTGAAACCATATTATGTTGAATAAGGCGCTGTTGTAACTCGTTGATTTACATTTTGCAGTTCATGTCGGTCCATTTGATAGAATCTCGTGAAAATAAGCACGTTATATCATTTTAAATATTATTTTCAAATTTATGAATACAGGTTGTTACGTGCACGCGAAGGAATAAAATATATATACAAATAATGTAAGATACAAATATATATATATAAAGAAACGTCTCCTAGTCTTGACTGTTCATTTATAAGGATTTCAAAACTTGACAATATAAATATTATTTCTGTTTAATCATATGGCATGAACTGAAGCAAAGGCGTTATCAACAAGTTACAATATGCCTTCGTATGTTATTTCTGAGTAAGATTATTTTGTATCTTCGAGAAAGAAACGATCATATTTGTTTAAGCATAAAGTATAAAAAAATTATGAAGATTTCGATATACAAAAATTAAATGATATCCTTTCTGCTCACACAACATTTCTGTGAATGATGTTTCAGGTACTGTATTTCCAAAATTTTAAATTCAAATGAAATATGTTCCAAAAGGAATTAATCATATAACACTTTGTTCCCACAGATATGGTGCTGACAGGAAAGGTTAGTATCCTAGTCAAGCGACGGTATAGTTCAATAGGGATTTGAAATTTGATTATTTATATTTATGGCGGTCGCATCTGTGGATTGAGATTAACAAGGCCACGTGCGTGTGGTAGTCACGTGTCTTGTCAATTTCACTAATCCAATAAGTTCACCCACAATCTTGAAATATTCCAAGACTTGTTTGAATTGACAGATCATGTAAAGACAAAAGGGGAAGACGGCCGACACGTTCCTGAAATCGTCGCCGAAGACGAGGGGTTACGTGCGCATGCGCATGTGTTCTAGTTTTTTGGAAGAAATAAATTATAAATTCCGAATGCGTGTGTGTGTGCACAATGGTTTCACATTTTGTTTAGTATTCATATGTATTTACAAGAAATATGTAATGTTGAATTGTGTCTTATAATCCTATAAAGGCTGGACTTTGCTTTTTACCTCTCTGTAATAATTGTATTCCCTACTGCCTGAATGCAAAGTTTGACACTTTAATAAACCAATTCTTCTTCTTCTTCTCCTTCTTCTTCTTTACAATAAATATAAAAATATGGAGATGTGTGAAGTGAACATTAGCATCATGTATATGGAACAAAATCGTGCTTCAGCCATTCGAAAAAATGCTGAGTCTCTCTGATTCGCCCGTAATGGTTTTGTAGGGACATTATTAAGATTAATAGCACAAGGTCAAAGGTCAACCTATATAGTCATGAAGCTTGGTGTTTTAGTTTAACCCACGACGTTACGGAATACTATCGTCACGCTACACTATCAATCAAGGGGCTAATCGTCAAGGAGGCTATACGAGCTCGATTTGCTAGTATGCAATGCCGGGCTGGAGAGATGAAAGACATTAGAACCAAGAGAGACCCATTAAACTACAATACAGCATAAAATACGAGTAGGAATCTTCCTTAGCCTAAACCATTGCCAGATTTTATTGCTCTCCGTCTTTTTATTGCTTCAGTTAGGCTTCGACATCGAACTTTCTATGCTATTTTAAATGCAGTAGCTTTGCGATCGTTGCTAGATGCTTGGTGGTTCCTCGCACGTCAGTTGTCCATATTCACGGGTAGATTTGTCAAGTATGTTTCTTTCAAATTGTTGGATATTCACACGCTAAGAGAGGAATCGGTGTAAAGGATATACCGTGTCGATAGCACATGCGCCAGTGTTGTATATTTCGAGTAGCTTGTTCTACGTGTATATTTCAAGCCGCGACTGTGTGTGCCATAAACAAGGGCCAGTCACTTCCGCTTGTGTATTTCAAAGATGCGACATATCATGTTACATAACGTAACTGAGGCGCAAAGTAGTGTGAATTTCAAGTGGTGAATTTCGTGTTTGTAGCAGAACTGTGATGGTAATTACATCACATACGGACGGTTTTCACGGATTGACCAAATGCCAAGTGTGTGGGGTTTTCGCACGTGCCCGGAAAACTATCACGAGGATAAGTACTATTATTGGATGCAATAAAGGTTCTAGTTATCAAACCGAAGATTGTATAGAAATTTTGTTTAAAATCGATGTCAGCTTATTTTCTTGCATATAATCCATTTGCAAACGACAAATACATATTTCGTTTGATAAAAATTGTTTTTTTAAATGTACTTCCTTAAGAAATGGGCAATATTATTAAAGTTATAAATCATAAACAAAAGAAATTTATCAAATGCAAATGAAATTAGCGACTAGATCATAAATTCAAAATAGTAATATATTTTGACAAATTCGTTTTGTAACACACTAACCATTGTTTTCCCCTTATCAATTTAACGCAAATTCATCAACATCTTATTTTGATTTCAATTATAACCAAACTAACATTTCCAATTTTTAAAAATCTTAAATTAGGCAAATTCAATTAAAGTTAATCCATAATCTGTGACAGTGATGATGGAATAATTGCAATTTAAAACAAAAACAAATAAATCAGCAACCACATTCGGCAGCGTTTGAGAACAAATGGTCTTAGTAAAGCAACAGTATCGACGTCAGCTGATTAAAACGAACAGAGACTTTGCTGCGGTGAATTATTGCCTTGGTGGGTAATGTGAAGACGGGAGTCTCTTCCTGGGTCTCTATTCCAAAGATCTAGAAAATAATCAGAAGAAATTTTGGTAGTGCATGAACCTTAAATAAGAAAGTCTGATCGCCAGTGTTTGATGATGTTTTTCTCATCGTCGAATCTTCCACTCGACTGATTGGAAGCAAATCGATCTAGTGACGGGGGAACTTTCTTTAATCAGAGATATTTCCTGACCCTCGTCATGTCAGGTCGAATCGGGGTCATCGACGCGTTTTACGCTGATAACGTTTTCATAACAAAAACATATTTGTTACTTTTCGTATTTGAACTGGAAAGCGTGAAATTTAAGAAATATCAATTCATCAGACCAGTTGTTCTTCAGACTTTGTGGCATTGCTGTCAAAATACAAATATTGACTTTCCACAAGATTAACCGTGCACTTGTGATACTGTTTCAATTTATTCGCTCGGTTGATCACATTTTTCAAATTTTAATCGAAAGATCAAAAACATCTTTGATCAGGAACAATGTAGGGCAAATATGCTGGATAATAAATTCATTTTTGTAAAATTACATGTCATTGTCAAACTTTGATTTAATATTTGGTTATAATAGGCATTAAAAGTTGATTCATGTATTTGGCTATACTGTGTACTCGTTTGTGAGAATATAAATTTACATATCTAATTACAGCTTTATTCATGTCATGTTTCTTGACTCTTTATATCAAAATAATAGTGTTAACATTACAAAACATAATTTTTATTTTTTGAATTAACATTTAAGTTGATTAATTGATTGGTATTTTTCATAATGTTAGCGTAAAGGAGAATATGTCTTGTTCAATCTCTCCTTTATCCATTATATATACTACTCACATGTCTATACCTGTTTTAAACTATTTTGAAGCAAAAAATTAAATTCTTCTAAGGTTTTTATAATTAAGTAGCATTTTTCTTTCTTTTGGGGTAAACACGAGTAAAAACCTGCAAAGTTGTTAATTATCTGTTCATGTTATTAATATGTTCCCCGACGCATTTAAACGTCAACCGACAGACATACAAACAGTTAACAAAAGGGCGCAGATTTACAACTCTTCTGCAGAGTCGCTGATGAAAGCCTACCTACGCTTCCCCCACCCATCATTTTGACTTTGCGAATCCATCAAGCCATTAACAAACTACTTGATATACCGCTGTAATTCTAACGCGTGGCAGTGGCAATTTTGTTAGTTGCCTTTCCCCGTTTTCAGACGACGTCAGTCCGACGTTCCCTATTTTCGACGCCATTTCAAAAAACGTGTATAAATTAAAGAAAGCTTTCAAACTTGCCCCATCATTTAGGTTTCATATTAAGCATTCTTTCCATATATATAACAATGCTTCTTTTGATTTATATCCGAGAGGATTATTTTAATGTATAATTCCAAACCGGCGGTTATCACTGCTTGCCCTTTGCTCAGGCTAAATGAATTGAGCTCAACAGTCTCTTTAATCATGTTATACAATCCTTGTATTTAAATGTTATGTAATAGAAATATTTTTTTGAAAGCGATGATCTAAATCTATAAAGATTGTCATTGGTATGTAGTATAAATGATATACTGATAGATCTGATTTAATCTTCAAATGAACCGGTATGTTCTTAATTAACTTACTTTTGTAACTGACGTGTATGTACCTAAACATGCAACTAATATTTCTCATATAACTGTCATGAAAAACATAAACTTTTATAGTTATGTTGATAATTCGCTAAGTTAAGTTAGTTTAAAATACGTGTTATATGTCGGATTATTTGTCAATAATTATGTAATTTTAAGTTAAATCAAATTTGAAAATGCAGGAAACTTTATACAGATCAAGATATTGTACTGTTTGTTTGCAGACAATTTAAAATGTCCATCAGTTTGTGATAGGAATGTCAAAGTGTTAGTTTCAAACAAGACGAAATTTTACCGATGTAAGAAAAATAGTATTCTATGATTGTATGATGTCGTCAGTAGCGTGCCTCAAAGCATAGGTAACAGTAATTTATATCCAATAGTCTATTTCAAAACACCTTTATACATAATAAGACAATATTTAAAACTACTAATTCCAGTATAAATCTGAAAATGAAAAAAAGAGTGTTTTAGATAATACTCTATAATTCAAATTTATAAATGGCCCGGATATGCAAATGGCCGGATAAGGGCTATAATTGGTCGAATGACAAATACAAGCGTCCAAACCCACTACCTTCAAACTAGTTGTAGACGTCGCAGTGTAAGCCCCAACCCGTACATCTCCATCTTGTATCAAGTTAAATATCGTCCCCCTCCAAGAAGCCTTCAAATACTGCATCTCTCCCCTCCCCGATCTTTCGCATGCAATCGAGTCATGCGCCGACCTCCCCTCCCCCACCCCTTACATCGTGACCGAGTCCCATTCCGCTATCTGCAAATGCACGGAGGCTCCGGAATTGTGACTGGGTGATTTCGCTTTCCCCCAGAGCGAAATTACAGGGGTTTAGATTTGAGGGTTTCGATTGGCGAGAGTAGGATTCTGGAGTGGCCAGAGTTATACAGTGTTTAAGATGCTTTGTCGGATTCGATTAGGTTTAAAAGTCATAACCCTGATGCCAAAGTGAAATCATCTGACTCGTGTGGTGAAATATGTCCCTAACGCACGCTTAAGATTCAATTTTGGCGAAATCAAGCCACAAGGCTTGCCGTGTCGCTGAAGGTATTTGCATACGATCTTTTCTCGATTTTTTCTCAGATAGCATTCTGTCTTCCGCTGAAATATCGACTTGATGTATACTGAAGTGATTTGACTCCTTACATGGGCTAGACAGGAAAGATCGAAAGTGGGGTTTTACATTTTGGGAACTTTATCACTTCATTCGTAAACGGTAAAAACGAAACTAAAGTGAAAAGCACTTTGTAAAGAGAAAAGATATAACCAGGAAACATATAAATTTTGATTTTACACAATCCAGCTGTAAAATGTACAACAGTTGGACTGGTAACATAGCAACCAAATTTCGATCAAAACACATTATTCTTGATCGTTAAAGTTTTCAGTTATATTTGATGGAAATTATTACTTAATGGGAATTGAATGTTATAATCAAACAAGTATAACTCAATACAAACGTTATAACATATCGTCAAATCATTTTAGTGATCTGACAAGTTCTGCAAACAAATTACAAAATTGAACATGTTTTTTCAAAAACAAACATGCAATTGAAATTTTATTCCAAATAAAGAAAGAAATTAATGTCCGTAGTTAAGAATGTTAAACACTTTTATCTTCAAAGATATTATCAAATATATCATAATTAAAACTAAAATTTTTCTCACGATATGTACGATATTCAAACTTGCAAAAAATCACACTTCAGACATCTTTACCTGAAATTAAAGGGGCAGACGCACGTTTTTTGAAAGTTAACTTTTTCCATTTTCCCCCAATTAACATTGGTTTGTGCCAAATGTATCATATTCAGAGGTTCAAACATCTCATTATTAGTCAATCCAATTATCTGTAGTCCAAGAAGAAATTATTATGTTAAAGCGAAAACCACTGCCAATCATTTTAGTGGGAACACCTTTTAATCATTTGCTTTAGGGAAATATCTATAAAGTCATAATCATTACTGTAAGATCACTAAATATACCTAAAACAACGTGCTACTGTCCCTATAGGCTATAATGCAAGTGAAGTAAAACTAAGCGAAGTTACTGCTGCTAAGTTCATCAAACCTTATACATAATATTCTTTGTATCTGCAGTCTCGGGAGGTTATGTATAGATCAGACGCATAATGTTACTTACATAAATATAAGAAAGAAATAGTATGTAATAAAAACGACTCGTATTGACCATGTATATAATTTGTAAAGTACAGGTTGTTACTGATATATATTTATAGTTAGTATCTATGAAGAATAATCGTGATGATACGTAATATAGACATATACTAAATAGAAATGGAAAATGTTAAGAATTACAAAGCCAGTACATTATGTTTTCGTATAGAGGTTGCTTATGTAAGGCTTTTGCGATTGAATTTCTCAATAGCTTCAACTGGTATCACTATATATTCATATTCATGGTATGTATATAATCAGTCCTGCTATGTCACTACGTATAGAATATAGTAACTTTAATTCAGTCTATAGTACCTCAATTTGCATGATATCATGATATGAAACTGCAAAAGACCAAGAAAATACATTGCGAAAGGCGTTTCAATGACAAATGCTCACAGACTAAATTTAATTCCTTTATGTAATTAAAACGGTTGCAGAACAGAGAATGCTATTTAAGTTCTGTTCGTAGCCGGTAGACAATGAGTGGAATTGGGTTTCAGACAGCCGTAAGGTTATCGGTGTTTCGATATTATCGATGATATGATATAATATAAGAAACCACTGAAACCTTAAACCCACAATGTAATCTCCATTGGCTAAAATACCTGTACAGAAGTTAGATTTAAACTCTTAAGTTGTCTGTGTTTCATAAGAAGAAGTCGTAATGGATGGACGAATGGATGGACGGACAGACGCAGGACGCAATGCCATGCCGTAAGATAATTTCGGTCCTGATGAGCAACAACTCCAGGATTTTGAGAGACTTTGTATCGAGAAGATAATAAATAAAAGCGTTCGGTAACTATAGATGTGTCATATTACATAAGTAAATGTAATCCTGAGATTGGTGCTTATTACTTTAATTTTGCTTAATTATCATGAGTTAATTGTAGAATGATTACCACAAAATCAGGGAAAGGAAACTGTTATATTTGAGGTTTTCAAATATTACGAATATCAAATGAAAGTGACCAGATTTTGAATTTTTGTGATTGCAGAATTTAGAATCGCGATTGTCGTTAAATAGTTATACGTTATATTTGATATAAAACTTTCAAATTCTATGACGTCGAGTCTTAGATAATATTTCGGTAACATGCAATGTAAGCACAACCTATATATCTATAACCAATATCAAACCTACATGCAGCTGTGCATCCTTGGCTAACAAGACACTCGGTTTAACAGAAGAATCCTACACAGTGTTTGCACATATTGTTTATTTCCCATGACATATACACAAACATAATGAATAGCCTACTCTCAAAGCTTGCTTTGTCTGATGGAGTTTATCTATTGTTGTCCGTGCTAGGAAGAACTAGATATACGTATGTTGCGTACCGCCTATTGTCATTCCGATGAGCTTATCCTTGAAACTTATATCCACGGATAACCGACCTGCTCGCTAATACCTGCAGGTGGTTACGGGTCGACTAAAGGGATTCTTTTCCTAACATCACAAAAAGATTTCGTAAACACCTGCCTTGCATTAACAAATAAAGAAAACCTGGAAATAGGCATTGGCAACGAGCTTGAAATGTACAAAGGCAAAACGAAATCCGGATATGTACATTTCACGGTGAAATGTACACCCATGTCAATAGCTCTAGACAATAAATGTCAGCGAATTAGAATCATTTGTTTAGTGTTGTTTATAAGCCCGCTGACATGAATGGGCGTGGCAGAGATAAATAGATAAGGGTAAGTATACAGTTTGCAGGTGGTTCCGGAGCTTGATAAGGATATTTGAGTAACGGATTCCCCTGACACTCTGACGGGCTCGTTTCTTTTGCGGTGCCACCAGTCAGTGACGAAATCGGGCATTCTTAGGCTGCCTTTCAGACAAATATACGAGGAAGAGAACACGTGAAATATGTGAAGATTTGTGAAATATGTGAGGATCTGTGACCGAAATCCACCCACTATCACATCAATTGACTCTCAATGTAACATGCTTTTTAACGACCTAATGAAAATAAATGATTATTTTGTAATGCTGTTGTTACCCTTTGTGAGTAAAATATTACCCTGTTTTGTTGTTTTCTGTAAGGCTGACTTAAGTGTATTTGTTTGGACCATGTATCGGTTGCAAAATTTACAAAAAATGCTTTGATCATAACAGTATTATATTCTTTTGTCCAGGTTGCTTCAATTGGCGTCATGGTTCCAAAATCTCTCGTGTGCAGAACAAAGGGCAATCAAATAATATATATATTATAGTCATACGTTCTTCATTTTAAGAAGAGTTAGTAACCTTTATATTCAGGTAACAATTTACCCTATGACAAAAAAACCCACTATAAATATTACTCAGTTTATCAAAGAACTTAAATCATTCCATCATAGAACAGTTGTCCACGAAAACTCAATAGTAAAGCTTCTATAAAGGGGAGCAAAACCACAATTTTACAGTTATCTTTTTTTAATTATTCATAACATTCATAGCCAAAAATAAGATAAATCACTATAAATCTTACTCAGTTTATCAAAGAACTTAAATCATTCCATCATAGGGCAGGTGTCCACGAAAACTCAATAGTAAAGCTTCTATGCAGGTGAGCAAAACCACAATTTTATAGTTATCTTTTAAAGGATTCATAACATTCAAAGCTAAAAACATCTTACTCAGTTTATCAAAGAACTTAAATCATTCCATCATAAGGCACGAAAACTCAATAGTAAAGCTTCTATAAAGGGTAACAAAACCACAATGTTGTAGTTATCTTTCAAAATATTGATAACACTTCCAGCCAAAAACAAGATGAGTTATGCTTGCTCTTCTGTGTTGTCCATTCATAGTTCATGCAATTGATATGACATTGCAGAGAGAATGGTTCGAGCTGGAACCAAATTACACGTATACATATGTATATGTACTTGAAAAGCCAGTTATGTATCATGGCAGTGAAAGAAATAGTAAAACTGTGCAACAAAATGTGTCATAATGGTCCATGAAAAGAACAAGAAAGGATGATTTGTTAATTCTGATTGCAATGATGTTAACATCAAGTGTTATTTAATGGATTTGTAATTAATCAAAAGACATTTTTCATAACATCGCGTTACAGCGTCAAACCTCCGCTACATTGTTCTTCAGCGAAAGTGTATAACAAGTAATTTCGTTGAGATTTGCTTTGAAAGCGAGCAGATCCAATCCAATAGGTACTAGTACTAAACACATCATTTCACTTAACACAAACGAATTCTACAACCCTTATGGGAAATCGACATGTGCCTGTGTGCATTACTGCAACGTGTTAATGAAATCTACAAGGGAAATGTGACTCATTTGTCGCATATTGCGACTAAATTCAGTTACATGTCTAAGAAAACTATCCATCAGAAAGCGTCGATATTGTACCCGTTTGACAGTTACGATTTGAAGCGGTCCATCACAGCGGTACCTCTGCAGTGCACGTGCATGTTTGTTACAACGCACGTGGAAGCAACTACGCTGATCACGTGATGAAATTGACAAAAGATGATATGATGACGCGTCTTTGTTTTGAAACGCTAGCAAGTAATTAATTGATTTCGCCGACGCCATATCTTTACTTCCTTGCTCTGACAGCCTTGTTCTTTCATGTTTGGGAAATAAATGTGTCTCATGGAAAGGGGTTTGGGGCAATGACAACCAAACTCACTCGCCGTGGAAAACCCTCGACCTAAAATGTAACGTACGAGAGTTGTGTTGGATATGTCGGGACATCTACACAACTCAAAACTAATCAGCGTTGCAGCTAAATCAATAACAACTTTGTCAAACGTCAAGTGTGCTACTTCATTTCTGATCCTAAATATGTTGAAGCAACCGAAAGTAGTGTTGTTGAAACGATTGATCCTTTATTAAAAAAGAAGTTCTATATTTAAATAGCCGTGTGATCATTATGCATCGTCAATCCTGATACCTAAATTTCTGTCTGTATTGAAAGGTTTAAATGATCATACAGTAGATGCTCATCTTACCAGGGTTTCAAGACTAACTGAATTTATTCTTCAAGAAAATGTGCAGTTTAAGATTGAAATATATGAACAAATGTAGATATGGATAATTAGGAAGTAGAAAAGGAGTGTTACTGAATCTATGATTCTCACCGTTCGTACTTGTAGCCATGAACTTAGTCTGTCATCCAGACCTTATGGCACAATTTTAAGGGGACTTCTTAAGTCTAGAAAATGTTGGCAAGTCTAGTTGCCTCAGCCTGAAATTAAGTATTGTACAGGATTCCTTTTTTATATTATTTCATACCAAATATTGAAAAATACATTTTCAGTGGACTCTTTTTTCAGGGACTATACGCTAGACTACCATGAACTAAGAAACATATACGATGATAATGTGTATAAGATAAAACCAACCATTAAGTTACTTTCAATTGATAAGAAGTATTTGTGGGCAGGAAAGGAAAATACCTTCCTTTATGATGATCCCAGGACAACAGAATTCTCCAAAATATTGACAGGTATAAATCTTTTGCTGTGAGGCATGTTTAGAATCGAAATTAAGATAGACAGAGTTGGGGTTAGAAAAATTTTCGGCGTTAACATGCTTGAGACGAGTTGTCCCTTTTCGATGTTGAACGGAATGGTTGGTGTGGGGGGAATGATCATGGTTGAACACGTGAACTATCAAGCGAGGGAGTTGTGGCGACGTAAAGCGATACCCAATGTTTTCTATTGTCTGAGAATGAAGCCAAATAAATGAAGAACATCGGCGCTACAACGCCACCAGAACTCTTACAGTTGAGGTGATGCGGGTACATATGATCACCTAACTGATCCGTCTATCACAAGGGAGGAAGGAATCCTTAGTATAACGTCTCATTGACAGTGTGTTTTATTGATACAAGGTCTGTACTAGTAAAAGATGCCCTAACAAGCAATTTCACATGTAATTTTCATTTATTGATTTCAGAATTTACCTCTTACTATATTGCCTCTCACTTTCTTTTCAATATTCACTCTTAATATTCCACATAAATTATATATACTATATATTGCTAGTATGGTATCTATATCATCTTCACATACGTACATCTATGACGATGTGAATAGGTGACAAGTTCTATGAATTGTTGCAAGATTGCGACGTTTCGGTGTAGTTACAAAAACCGTTATCAAGCAAATAATCACTTGCATTCATCTTACCAACTTCTATATGCCTCTTAAAAAAAGTTATGATTATGTGGGAATGTCTTGCATTTATTATAGGGTTCACATCATTGCATGGCATGGCATGACCTTTGTAACATTCATATAAAACATGTTTATATGTTCCCAGCTTATATTCGATTTTGATCATTGTATAACGTTAGACATTTAATCGATGAAAAACTGTATTTAGATGAACCAAAGTCGGATCAACTGTACCAAAAATCAAAATGGATATCCTTCAAATCGATAATTAACTTCATTGACAATTAGATATCCACAACCTAATTTCAATTAACGCAAGATCTGTTACTTCCATGCATTGAAAGGTTCGTCATTCATTCTGTTTGGGAATTACCCTTAACTTAGTGGAAGGGTCAAAATATGAAATGGTAGCATCATACCAATGCCACAAACCTGAATAATTCAAGGAGTAGAACTTGCAAATACGTATGTCCAAGTACTATTTCTGTGAAGCGTGATGGTTCCTTGAATACAGTTCGACTATCTGGAAGCATTCACTTCTGACCAGAGGCAGTCTGCTTCAATCCGTTGTCAAGGCAAAGGTGAAGTTGAAGCAGAAAAAGAGTATATAATCATAAACAGAGTATCTTTGGTATAAATTCAGTCTCTTCATTTAAGATCCGAACAAAAATGATCGTCGAAGGTGAAAATATCTGACGCGTGTCTCAATGAATTCCTAAACTAGTGTAGAATAAAAAGACGTCCTTGCAAACGCAAATCACAGTTTTTATCGACAAAGAAATCCTGATCTTTGTATTACGTTAACAGACACCCGAGTTATATGTGTCTAAAGACAGATGATAAGTATTTCCGCTCGAAGCGACCACCCATAAAAACAAACTACAACTGTCGATTTATCTCGCTCGTCGTATCTTTTTGTGTTTGTGCTTTTTGCTGCGGTGTTATCATTAAATCAGTGGACATGTAATACACCATGAACGACTGATATGTTCTAAAGTGAAAAATTATCACGATGACAATATGATATATTGCTTAGGCTTAAACAAAGACTAAAGGTCAAGACGATATGCGACCTTTGTTATTAAACGGAGTTTACATAGAGATTCTTTAAGGATCTACCTTACTGTAAGTCGAGAATATCTTATCTTTATCTTTGCGCTTTGGTGAACAATAAAGGAAAGATCAACACAAATATTCTCTGCTTTTCATCACGAGAATAAATATCATTTGGCTAAAGGCCAGCGGATTTATTTCAGTAGCCTCCTCTGAAAAACAGGTAAACGTGCTTATCTCATTGCGGAGAGAGGTAATCTCCGGCCCTCGGCGTTGGGGTGAAAAATGGGGAGTGTTCCTATCATGTGTGTGGCCAGTTCGACACATTTGAGCCCAACTGGTTCCTGGTAAATTGCGCCCCCTTGTGGTGTATTCTGTAACGTGAGGCAGCAACATTTGTTCTTTCTGGAGAAAATCTGCCATGACAACAATAGTCCCGTGGGTTGCGGTGAAAACGAAGATGAAGTCACTACCCTAACCGTCAAATGACGACTGTTACCCGTGGGGTTAATTTATTCTCAATCTGTTGCACTGCTCTGATAATGTTGACATTTTGTTGTCATTTCTTTCTTCCGTTTTGTCGTTTACTTTTTTAGCAGAATTTCGAAGTTTTACACTGGCACATTCCATAAAGGTTTGATCCAATTGGAAGGACAATTTGTTCTAGAGCACTTGGCATTTAAGATAACATATTTCGTTAAATTAGCCGTTAAATTTATCCAAAGCAGTTGCAGTGCTGTATTTTCTCAATTCCACGTTTGAAGTCTGATTGGTTTAGTTACATCCTCGTACGTACCACTAAACATGTGAAGATTAAGCACAATAACATTAACAGAAACCAAAACACCAATTCTAAACCATCATCGAAATTCATGTGATATTTTCTTCTTTTGTAATTGAAAAAAATCTTTATCAATTGAGTTTTTATCGTCTTTCCTTTTATCTTTTAATACAAACTAGAAAGATACTCAAACAGTGCCCCGTACTTTAATCGCGTCTCCGAAATTTTGCCACGTGCGGAAGCTCCTAAGCGAACACGCCCATATTTGAGAGACATGGCTTGTGCCAGACGTCAGATCCGTTACACAACGCACGATCACTTACCATACACCGCCTTCTCAAACCGCTAACAAAACTTTCACAGGTCAAGGGTCACGGGTAGCTCAATTGCTTAATAATGCCGGGTATGTAAAACTCATAATTCTAAATAATTAATGGATTCTATTTGGCCATCTGCGGGAAACCTAGACAACCAGATCTTATGCCAAATGTCTTACTTTATCTTTGTTATTTCACCAATGTTCTTTCTAGGTTGAAAAAAGCATTTTATCTTGAGTGCTTGTGTTTAGGATACTAATAAGGTTTCCTTAGGGAAATATGTCTCAATTTGTCATCCTGGCTTTTAGTTATTTCTAATTTACAATGTTTCTCGTATGATAAAAGCCTTATGATTTAAGTCATGTCATACTTAACGTTCTTTCATGTTATCTAACATTAAGTTGAATTCTTACTTTCAAACTGATATATAATGTTACATTAAAAAAGAAATCAAAACGCATAACTTTAAGTGGTTCTTCATGTATAAGATACAGTGCTGTTGCAATATATGCTCTTTCTAAGTCAAAATGTGATGAATAAATATGATATGAAAATATAATTTTAAACACATAGAATCATATTCATTTTTGTAGAATTACATGTTTACTGTTTGATATTTGCTCACTTAAATCATAGATATCCATTCCGAATTTTTGGTATTTTTGAGTGCTGTCAATACGTTGAAGCAAATCTAGAGGATGGCTCCCGAACACTTTGACTCTTAGTGTCATTATCCTAAATCCAAAGTTATACTTCGAAACATTTAATAATCATACCTTGAAACGATCGTAAACGTTCGGTGTCCAAAATAGTACTTTCAAACTATTGTAAACGTTCGGTGTCCAAAATAGTACTTTCAAATAATTTTAAACGTTCGATGTCCAGAATAGTACTTTCAAACTATTGTAAACGTTCGGTGTCCAAAATGATACTTTCAAACTATTGTAAACGTTTGCTGTCTGAATCATACTTTATAACGATTGCAGGCTTTCAGTGTCTAAAATAATACTTTCAAACGATTGTAGACGTTCGGTGTACAATGTAGTGCAATGAAAATTGATTATAAACTTTCGGTGTCTTAAATAATGTATAAAAACGATTGTAAACGTTCAATGTTTAAAGTCATAGTTTCAAACGATTGTAGGCGTGGGTTGTAAAATCATACATTAAAACTACTTTAAAAGTTCAGTGTCCATAATCATACCCGGAAACGATTGTAAGCTTTCGGTGTCCATAATCACACCCGGAACAGATTGTTAACGTTCTGTGTCTAAAATCATACTTTAAAACGATTGAAAGCGCCAGTTTCCAAGACCAATTTTTGAAATGATTGTACGGGTTTCGTGTCCCTAATCATCATTCGAAACGATTGTAAACGTTCTGAGTCTAAATCATTTGTCAAAGCGATTGTACGTATACAGTAAACAATAAAGTCCAATATAAACTGTCTGTAGACGTGTTTTGACCAAAATAATTTTCGGACCGATTATAGGCGTTCAGTGTGAAATATGATACAATATATTTTGAAACAACTGTAGGTTGTCGATGTGCAATATCATTATATGTTCTTTTAAATCACTGAAAGCGTTTGCGGTCATCAAAATCGTTATTTATATATATAACGACTACTCGCGTTCAGTATTCAAAGTCATTTTTGGAAAGGTATTCCTGCATTCGGCGTTCAACTACAAATATTGATCACCAAGAACAAAATAAATTTGTCATTGAAGTGATATTATATTTAACATTTTGAAAAAAAGATTTACAGACGCACTTGTTTGAATTTTGAAATGTAAAATTATATTATGTCTTCTTTTGAGATATTGATTTAAAAAACGGAAGTAGCATATTCAAAATGATATCAAATTTCACAAAAACGTACACATAATTAGTTTTATACAATATGGGATATTTTTGTGTTTAGCATTTGGGATTAAAAATGTAATATGTTTACTCTGATAACCCAAAACATTAATCCTATATTACTATATATAACTAAAGCATTTTTAAAGTCAATTGATAATGATTTAAAAATATCACGTTCACTCTTTGTCAATTGAAAAAATAAATCCACAAACATGTTTTTCCAAACTATGCTTATAACCCCTCTACTAATTATTTTGGATACCATTCATAAGTCAAATCGAAATCGAGTTTACAATTAATAAAACCAGTTATGTATTTTGGGGAATTATATTCTGTTTGCCGGTATAATTTGCAAACGACTTTCTGTTATGTATAAGCACAACAAATATCAAAATTGATCAGGGTTTGTTTACGATGTGAAAATGCATATGTAAGTGAATGATGACCCAGGTCATTTGCTTGTAAATGTTTTTTCTTTTCATTTTAATTCTCACAGTTTCAAGTTGCTTACATACGAGTCATACATCTAGGTAATGTATCCACTTATACATTTGCATATGAAGATCTTCATATTCTTCAGTTTGAACAGTGTTTTATAAACAGGGTGAGGATGACAATTGTATATTACATCTGTATCAAAATATTATTCAAATTTTCAAGTCAAGACATTAAAGTAGATACTGTTACAATTACACATCACTGTTACATTTATCATATCTTCCATGACAACTTTTAATATACACTTAATACTAATATTATCTGAATTTGACAATTTTTCATAACATTTCACTAAACTAACCTATGAACATTACTTATTGAAATGATTATGAAAGGTTTCCTTGTAAACTTATTCTCTTGGACATGTATATCCTCCAGGTGTTCAGGAAAGTAACTCTTGGGGCACAGCTGTCGCTACAATTGTGGTAAGGGTATTGGTTCACTACCAGTCGACGTTAGGTATTGCCTAAGGTTTGTAAAAACTTTGTCACTTTTTCAATAACATGCAAAATGATACTTATTTCCTAATTTTCTCTGAGTTCAGTACACTTATTATCAATTCACTGAGATGCTTATTGGAACAACAACAAGAAAATGACTTATACATTCTTCATAGTTGCCTTGCTCCTCTAACGAGTGGTTGATAAGTAACGTTGTTTCTTACTCTCAAACAGGTACAATAATGATTATCATATGTGTACATGTTTGAATGTGTAAATGATGAAACCCAATTGGCTATACAACCAAAGTAGAGGTTTGGTAGTTTGTCAAAGAGATTAAAGTTTTGTACCATTTCATCAAAATTTTGTCTTTATTAATTGTTCCAAAGGGAACGAATTTTAAATTGATCGCGTCAAGACTGTACCTAGTTTGTTCGAAAACAAACTTTTATAGTGACATTTCTGTGTTATGGAGTAATGAAGGTATTACATTGAAAAGACAGTATAATTATACTGTCTTTTCAATCAAAATGAAAAGCTTGATTCTCATCTTTAAGTGATAAAAAAGATGAACATGAACCTTGTTTATAGGGTGTCTGTTGGCAGCTAGGTTTGCAGCTAATTATTTCAACAATAAGTAGGACATTAAGTGTCCTTTTCTTATAATGCAATCGAGTGGATCATGCCTTGTAATGCAAGATAAAGAGCTCTCTTACTATTCTGAGATCATTTTCTTCATCTCTTTTTCAATTACAGATTACCTTTATGGGTAATTAACAAAGAAAAATAGAATGAAAGTTACGTTCTTTCAACATTGGAAGTATAAATGCACAAATTGTTATATTGAAACAAAACTTTAAAATCCTTCTTTAAGTTAGATGAAATGTCAAGTACAAATTTACAATGGACAGATCTACGTTTTTTTCAGTTATCTGCAATAACTACCAAGAATGTTTTTTTTATTTTTGAAAATGATGTAATATTGTTTATCCTTGATTTAAATCGCATGCAAATTGAAAGCCAAGCACAAATCACACTAAAATAATTATTTTCATTTTTTTAAGAAATATGACGTGTTAAAACATTATTATTGTTTTCGACAAAACTTATAGTTTCTTTTTCAATAATTTCAAATATTTGCAATCTTGCAACAATGTTAACTACTAAACAATTATCGGAGACTTGTACCAAATGATTTCCCTGACAAACGTGACCATATCTCCTTATGTTTTACATCGTTCTTCAACCAAATACAATAGCCACTTGAGAAGTATGACAACACGCATTTAAAATGTATTACCCCGAGAGCAAGAAAAACACTTGTGATCGCTGTTATAACAACAATGGCATTTCATATTTATTTCAAAGAGTTATTGATAATATCTCCGTTTACCGCGGTTATTGAATACAGCACGTGCAAGGCGGAGTAAACATGAAGGAGACACCGGGTAGTGATAATCGAGATTATTATTGATAATTACAGCAGTGAATATATCATTGGTCAGAAAAAAACACGTTCGTTGCAATAAATTACTAATTTTGTAAAAACGTACCTAGCAATTGTTCATGGAAAATATATTTTATCTATATATTTATAATATATATATTATATATATTTTTAATTCCCTTTATGCGTGATGTGGTAAAAGTAAGAGGATTCTCAAGCGTGTAATAGGGACAAGAAAGGACATAATCAAATCCTTGCACCTGTAACCATGCTATCAATGATAGCATATGGTTAAAGAAAAAGTAAACAGGGCCTACCTAATCGGTAGCAGTTTGCGGTCACAAATGTAAAATGGAATATTAAAATGTAAAGAAATGTAGATATCATAGTTCCGCAAACTGGCATTTACCATTCAAATACTTCATGCCAGAAATCCCGGAACGATGAATTACACTCATATGCACAAAGTTCAAGTTCAATATTATGATTTAAAAAAGTCTTTTGACATGACGACTACATGTACAAAGGCAAAACAGTAAATGAATCCAAGTTATAAAAACTAATGATCAGGCAGGGAAAGCGGATAGTTTGAATCGAAGGTTAATAACTTTTTAACGGAAATTGTATTCGCGTGCAATGGAAAATTAGCTCTTGAGTAAAACAAATAGAAAATATCGGATTGTGTTCACTAGCCCATGGGATTTCTGTCCCGCCTGTCAAGACATTAGGGGCCTTGCCATAAACATATCTGAAATTAAACCAACAAAGAGTCGCTGTGTTTATCCTGGTTAAACCATGATTGTTGGCGGGTTTAGTTGATAGACCGCCAAAGAGCAAAGAGTCATATTTGTCAAAATTCATGGAGAAGTTTAGTCGTACCATCTGGACTAGTCATATTTGGTTGGCCAAAAGCGGCGCCTTCATTAATGTCGTTACATATGGCAAATTTGTCGTAGAAAATTAGATCTTGGCGAAAAAGCTATATATCACATCATCACGTTTGAATGGGCGCCCCCATACTTGCAGCCAAATACTAATCTCTTGATAGTTTTGAAATAAACTGATACCTTTTTAAAAAGATAATTCGTCAGTGTTAAAAATTTGCATGAATCAGGATGAACAGTACACCTTATTCACTCACGACATTAGGCAATGCTAAGACTTGTCCATTTTATCAAAGTAAATTATTTGAATGGAAAGATTAATTAGTTCGAAAATTGTAAGAGTAATGTAGCGAACAAAGCTATTGCGATTCAAGATTGAAGCAATCTCTTACTGAATGCGAACAACGGTTTGTAGCGAGGTCAAGGTTACAAAGGGACGAAACCAACAAAGGGAGATAACTGCATGAGTAATGCATTTTCGGAAGAGTAATAGATTATTAAGTGTGAAGCTTTCTTAAAACAAATCTGCGTCCAATCCTGGAAAATTTGTGGATTAGATTCCATGATCATGGTTAATTTCCTTCGTTTCAGCATTTCAATAAATTTAACAAATGTGAATTTCAAAAAGCAATGACATTGATTTCAAAGGATAAAACGAGTTAAACAGTTTGAAAAATACAGTAACTTTGCTGTCAGCAGGAAATGCTATAACCAATTGAAGGTTGATGTTATATGATAAAACGACATTACATTGGCGATATTTACAGAAGTAGCTATGAATTTTCTTAAATATTATGTTGTGAAAAACGTTAACGTTACCGAAGTCCTTTGTATGCCTACAATGTACATAACCCTTTTTGATAAATTGACGTCTTCTATCATGTGAAAAGCTTCTTTGCTGTGATGAAGCTTCATTGACAAGGACTGAAGTATTATTTTTCGACTAATGGGAATTTGACATCGCCTAGATTCTTGTCTTCAGCGAAATTTTGTAATTATGTCATAAAGATTCACATTTAATTCTCAAAGTGGCAAACTCTTCTTTCCAGTTCAACTCTCGATCTGTCATTCCACCCCTGCATACACCATTACCTATCTGCATTGTTTATTGCCGCTTACATAATTTTATCGGACAAATGAAAGTTATCCGCATATTGTTATGGAATAATTGAACACAGTTTACAAGTAAAGTGCACCTAATGCTTTCTTAATATCTTCTTACAGTGCATGGTTTCTTTTTTTTACGTTGAAATAACCATTTTTGTTACTCCAGAAATTCAAAATCAGTGGAACTCAAAATCAATCTTTAAATGATTTATGGTTAAATCTTTCATTTTTCAAAGTTTGTTTTAATTTTTTTTAAAAAGGTTAAAAATTTGTTTGTCAACGAAATTAAAATTTCGCTTTTTGAGCGAAAATCCCCAATGTTGTTGAGACGTAATCTGACAGAAGTTTCCTAGCTAGTGCAAACTGCATTGATGCTTGTCCAGTAGACAAACAAATATAGTCCCTGAAGAAAAGATTCCATCAAAATTGTATTTTGTAATGTTTGGTATAAAATAATATAAAAAAAAGAGTTCTGAACAATACTTAATTTAATATGACTGGGGCAACTAGACTTGCCAACATTTTCTAGACTTAAGAAGGCTCGTTTAATATTTTGCCATAGGGTCTGGATGGCAGACTACTTGTCCAGTATTGGAAGTATGTGAGCGAACCCTGAAGAGTCATTTCGAAGAGTTTCTCCATCAATGACAATAAAAAGACTATAAAGCTTAGAAGGCGCATGTTTATCCGACGTTCTCATCGAAATATAACATTAGCAACATGTCGAAGATCATTTGTCTATAACTGTCAATAGAGTAATGGCAGAGCTCTGATTCTACCTGAAAAGGTCTTCTAATGCATGTCTTCAGACCTACATGCGGAGGTATTATATTCGTCGTTAAATACGTCGCTTATAGTAAGCGTTGACGGTGGAACAGCGTTAATTAATGGCGCCCATTATACAAACAAATGTCAATGACCTCCAGACATTATAGCGATAAGAAATGTAGGAATAATGGCGATTCCATTGTTTTTATTTTTCAGATGTGTCTCATATGTCTATCAGTGCTCTATGATAGTCATCATCATCATCATCATCATCATCATCATCATCATCATCATCATCATCATATTGATCATCATCATATTCATCATCATTATCATCATCATCATTTACACTTATCTATTGAATTGCAAATTGCAAATATCATCATACTTGTATTGAAACACGCTCAATTATTTGTCACATGTAACAAGAAGCGAGTAGCAAAACGAAGATGCAATACTGTCACTGCTAACTGAATGAACCCGCAAAATAATGATTTTCCTAACTCAAGGTTTTTAAGGACCACCGTAATATATATAACATAAGATGAATACTTTCCCTGTGAATAGAATATTCACCATACGTCACAATGCTCAGATTACAGTTCAATTTTATGTCATAGCTTGAATCAGAGACACACATTGTTTCATTGCAAATATATTACGGTAACAACGATTATTTCTATCATTCATCAATAATTTTAATGTTTAAAATGTAAAATTTTACTTAGTAATCCTTTGTTGAACTATAGAATTACATTCAAAAGCAAATGGCACTTATATTTATTGTCATGTCGCGTTTTTCCTTTTCCTTTATCAAGATATACAGAATAATACCCATGTGTCTTTTGATATTAACGTTGAGTTGATAAAAGTGACAAATATCCGAGCCTTTCATCAACAAGTGTTCATATATCTGATATTTAAGACAAGAGGATGAGATCTATATCATTCTAGATTAACTTTAAATAAAACTTGAGCAACCATGAACTCAGCACTGTCATTGAGGTGACATTGATGTGGTTCTATAGCAAAATGAAGTCGTCGTGTTTTAACGTCATGGTATTTTGATGTCATGTGTTGCCTATGACAAGCTAATGTTTAAAACTACCATAAAAATGACATATCAAAGAACATATATCTTGATCGCACAATCGATATATCCTGAACACAACTTTGAGTGATATAAACTTATAAGTGACCAGTGATAAAACAATTAGTTGAAACATTAGTGCAATTTTAATTAGCTGTTAGAAATATTTATATTTATATTAAGATTTCATCTCAAATCAACGAAAACAGGAGCACACTTTTTCTTAAAAAATAAGGAGCTTTTTTAAAACATAACATCAATATGGATGCTTCCTGTTGTTCGTATCTTGATTGCAGCGTAACTGCGTGGAGCCGGATTTCCCTTGTAATAACAAGAAGATATCGAACCAGTCTTGGAATGGAAGTCTCTTCACCCTGTGTCGTATCGACGCTTCCATTGACATAGGCAGAGAGAGGGCAGAGTTATTAATACCTAGTGGCACCAGTACTTTTCATGATTGATTTCGAAATATTTTACCAACTATATATCTTGCTGGAATATTCTCTTTGAAGATTAATTACTAAAACAGCGCAAACAGACGAACATATTTGTGTCTTTGAAAGATGGACATAGAGTTGAAATAACGCGATACATCTGAATTTAAAAAACATGTAGATATACCTGGGTTTTGATTGTATT
This sequence comes from Phorcus lineatus, assembly GCA_921293015.1. NCBI lineage: Eukaryota > Metazoa > Mollusca > Gastropoda > Trochida > Trochidae > Phorcus > Phorcus lineatus. Next base: position 21,357,483 of record OV121091.1, on the reverse strand, counting down.
GATATCAGTTGTGATAGAGAAACGTTTGTTTCTGAAATATGGAATAAACTAGTTATACTTCTATAACTGGCTATCTTCATCTTTTAAACATAATTTTAAAGACAAAAATAGTTTGTAGGACAAATATTCCCATAATGTTCTCATTATTGAAGATGTTTTGTATCTAATGACTTATAGAGTCAAACTTTGCATTATAAGTATATCCATTATATAGGTTTAAACCCTTAAACATTCTTGCGAAAGAATCTGTTTCTCTACGCGTTTTTTGAATTTGGTTACAAATTATGTTATTTATCAACTGCGAATATCTGGAAATAGTGTAGAATACGAAATATAGATAAAATGAAATTTTGCCTTGTATCAATTCAATATTTCGTATAATTTCCATAGTTTTATATGATTATATGACAAAATCGTTGAAACAATTCAAGTTATTTATACATAATACAGTTTCACTGAGTATATGAAAGAACGAAACCATTGAAATTATTCAAGTTAATTACACACAATACATTATAACTTTACTTTATATGATTCATATGTACATTAAATCATCGTTTCAAAATATTACAACTGCTCGTAAGTGAAACTGATGTAAAAGCTAAAAAGAGTATCAATGCAACTGTGATGTCATTCTTCATATACCCTTATATAATGACAATAATTTCTTTTCTTTTTTTGAAATTTGTTTTTGTGTTTTAGTGTTTTACATCATTCAATTTTTTTCTTTTTTCTTTCCATAACATTAAAAAAATTTTTTAATCTACGCCGTTTCATCAATTATTAGAAGGATTCGTTTATTGGCATATTTCATGCCGTTTGATAATTTTTATAAGGTTGTTGGAATTGAGTGCACTTGGTGTTAAGATTCCTCTTTTGAGTTTTGTGTGTTTACTTTTTAAAATTGTACTCGAGGCCACTGCCGCATAGTTCTGTTTTCACCTTTGTTATTAATTTACTGACGATGAATTCTACTCAGCTGAATCTTCAGGTATTAAATAATTAATCTCAAAATATCAATTATTCTATATGTTTAAAACAGTGAAACACAATATTATAACAAAAGGGTGAAATGAATAAGTTTTGTAGATTTTTTTATATACAACAAAAGAGCGATGAAACTTTTGTTCCGAGTAAGGGTGTTTCCAATAGCACATTCTTTACAGGTTTGTAAATCATCACCACTAAATTGAAGGCTAGGAAAGATGAATGATAAAAGTTAACGTTGATAAAGGTTATGCACCGTTAACAAAATGTCCAGAAATACAACATGGTGTCTCAACCAATAAAATTGATTACAAAAAGAAAATAAACAATTCGAAAATCTATTGCATTTTCTAATTAATCTTTTTTACTGACATTTAATCAAATTTTGTTACTTAGGGCTATATGCAAACTTTACCAGAACCTGACCAGAACATTTCATTGAAAGGTTGATATTTAGAGATTTTCCTGCTAATGCCTAAACATTATCATGAATAATTTTCCAGATTCTGTTTGTATTTTATCACCTATTACTTTGGAATGAAAATGACCAAGATAAAGTGTGTCAAATATCTGTTTATTATCATAATTGTGTCGTTTCATAAACATAATTCACTATAAATGTCTTACAAAGATGCTTTTATCTATACGTCTTCTCTTCAAAAACACTTATAAAATGAGTCGAAAAACAAAGTTGCCTTTATTATTAACTGAAATAGTTCAAGAGCAATCTTTTTCAGTTTACATAACTTTATTCTCCCATGTAGGATAATATTACGTCATAAATATACGGATTTGTTCTGGAACAAGATATTCCATTTTTGCAAATAAAGTACATAATAATTAATAACAATTACACGAAAAAGTTCCTCAGTGCAAATTCATTACATTGACCGTCATAAACAAGAGAATGTTTCATGAACGAGCGTAACGTCTTTACAACAAATGTGTCAATTGATAATGCTATCTTTATTCCCTATAAACGCGTCTGCATCGGGGGAAACCGTTAATCAACTACAATAATCCTCTTGTTAGGAGATAATGGGAGCCAAGGGTTTCACGGCACCCCTAAATCTTATATATAATGTACGGTAATTGATTTTGCGATTCTCGAACCGCGGATGGGCCATTTCGGTAATAGAAATCTCGTCCCTTAAGAATCTTACAAATTACCGCTTGTCCAATAAATATTACTTTGACCAGAGACAAATAATAGCTTTCTTGCCTCAATGTAGTTTTTATTCCAGTAGTTATAATTTTGATTCGTGTAAAATTAAGTTTATTGTATTACTGATATAAAAAAAACCTGTAAACTTCATCATTAATATTTTATTCAGGATTTTTAGTTTATCTAATTTTATTTAATCTGACTAAACTCATGTTATCTCAATACATAAAAATTGTAGAGGATATTTCATTTTTTGAATTTATTTCTAAATGATATACTATTGTACAGAATAAAAATCTTACCTGAACTTTGAGTTGGCGTGAAGCAATCAATTCGTGAAAATATTTTTCATGAATGTCCCCTGGTTGTTACAGATTTCACTTTTTGGAATGATATCGTCGTCAAGCTGTTCTCTAAGTGGAGATATTGCTAATATCTCTTATAAACTTGTGAATGTATAGATATGCCCCCTTAAAACTCCATTGATTGGCTCGTAAATGTCACGTGATTAAATAAACCAATTAAATGACACTGCCGTTGTCCATGTCCAGCGATTTGTCATGATTGAAAAATGACCTTTCTACTGGCTAAGGAGCAATATTTCCTCCAAATCAGACGTGGTGCATATTTGAAGTCCGCGGAACATGAATTTTTCATCACTTTGTGTTCTGTTTGTTTCGCATCTATATTCATTTGAACTTTCAAATTCACGCCAAAATGAATGGTTCTTTTCCTCTCCCAAATCCCAAACAAGGAACCAATAATTTTGTAAAACTCGTTGATGTTTTGATAAAAAGCTCCCCCTGCTCTTCAATCACAAAGATTGCTTTAATCATGCGTGTCTCGACGCCGCGAATCCATTTCAGATGTGAACTCGAAGATATCAGCATTTGGAATTAAATGCCCCCCGCCCATTCGCTTCCCCCAATTCCCTTTTCCCAATTTCTCAGATCGACTCTTGCCCCAAAACAACATCATTCGCAGATTGGAAATCTCTTCCGTTTTATCAAATCACAGGCGCTAGACTAGCCCTTACCAAATGTGAAACCTGTCGATTGCAAGATAGATTTTACTTTCTCCTACCAAATGACACATTTCCATTACGTTGATTAATAGGTGCACTCATCCAGGGGAGATAATTCTATTATATGCTTTTCTGGTATTTCGCAAGAGAAAGTTTAATTTTCGATGTAAATTCCACAAGACAAGCTTTCCATATGCCAAATTAAACACTTTCTGTCTTTGACTTCAACGTTTCGTTGACACCGCGTGCGTTTGTTAGCTTTTTTGATTTGTGGGATATAAACAGATCGACCAGTTTCCTCTCAATTTCTTTTCGGACCAGAGTAAAATTAATTAAAAGCTTTAGCGATTGCCCAGTGTTCGTGTATCCAAATCAATAAAGAGTCAGAAAGGGAAATAGTAAATCTTTCAAAAGCTCAATGGTAATCGAGAGAGCGAGAGACTTGGTGATGCCTGATTAGGCCAACGGGCTAGGATACCTCAATCAGCCTAACTCAACTCATCCTATCACAACGATCCAGCTGCTGAAATCTTCACAATTGTCATCCCATGCAATTTGTCCCTCAGCTAAAATCTAACGATCGGTGGCAAGGTCGTGAGCGTTTCGGAACGACTTATTTTGACCAAATTGAGCAAAGATGAAAAGATTTTAAGAGAAATCAAGACAATCTCATACTTTGCACGGAGATGTAATAAATTCGTTAAAGGGATGAATATTTATTGTTATAATGCGCCGGAAAATAATGATGTCACTGTGTCAGTAATGGATTTCATGATGTTCTTTATGGTCCAACTGAAGATTAAGTTTATGACCTGACAAAAATCGTTTACAGAAAACAATCCTTAGTCGGTGGTATTTTGAATTGTTAAACCCCTTTAGGGATTTGTGTCATCAGATTTCATAGATTACCTCTTCGACGACTTAAAAAAAGCGTTCAATTTTTACCTTACGAGTGCCGATTGACATTGTTTTATCTACTGGGAGTTGTAGGATAACAGAGAGTAATACAAATACCTTTAGATCATAAGAATATTATTCGATGTGTTCATACAAGATGTCTCTTAATATTGCATAAAAAATATGCTAAGCTGTCGGTATACACGTTAAGAATGACCAATGACACGATTGACCTATGGATTACAAGCATTCGGTTTTATTATAAACTCAAGAAGAAAAGAAACGCCACCAAACAAAATACTATATATATTTTAATCCACGAGTGGCAAATGTCACTGAAATAGATTGAGACATTTCTTAACAAGTTTACTAAACCAAAATTTTAAATTTTGAAGCAATATTTGTTCATGTTCCGAAAAACATTTCTTAAATCATCGTTTTGGAATACTTGAGTAGGTAGTGGAGTAAGAATGGGCTTTCTGAATTGTTTATGGCATCCAACAGTTATATAAAATTAAAGGTTAAGTAACAAATTAAGGTCATAGATATCGATAACAACTTTTAGTTACTAAATATCTACAGTTTGTAAAATTTAGACTGAAGTGCTAGACATTCTGCCCCCTAAACAATTTAGAAATGAGATTGAAGGGTCAATGTATATTTGAAGAAACATAAAAGTAAGTTCCTCTGGTCTAAACAAATTGAGTACTTCTTTACAAAAAAATATGTGTGGATCATAAACAGTAGTAGTCTTTCTCTGGCGGCGGTATTTTGTTTTTTGCATTGTCAAAATTATGGTGACGTTTTTCATGTTCCTCAGTATACATGAAATGTATCATTTGAAGAGTTTTGTTACAAATGACACAAAAGGAAAACATATTCCAATACGTCTGTCTAAAGAAAGAATTCAGACAGATGATCATAAAGTAACTCTCTTTTCTATAAGTATTTCTCAATTAAGATAGTCAACCCTATACACGCTTAGAGATACTATGCGTTACAAACATGATACCAGTCTAAGTTTTGAAGGCACAATCATTTCATAATCATTCACCTCATCATTTTGTAGTATATTTTCTTATCGCCTGTATTTCCGTCACGCATCAAAGTAGGAGGGTAGGGTAGAGGGAAAAGGGTGCCCCCCCACCCCCACCCCTACTCCCCAGTAGGTAGAGATCTTTACAGCTCCAAAGGATTGACTATTTATTGATGAATGTTCATTGAAGTAAAAGAATGATATCGATTACCATGAAGTTTCAACTCAACATGTGTTCATGTCTTGTTTAGAAATGGTACGGATGATGAAAAATGGAATACATCAACTGGAATAAAAATCATGAAACCGATAAACTTGAGTGACTCACATGATGGGGGGGGGGGGGGGGGGGGGGGGGGGGGGATATACATTCGACACCGGGGACATGTGTGTTCATCTCGAGATGTTATTTCATATATGCAAATAATTACAATTGCAGTGCAAATAAAAGAGCTAGCTTTTCCTTTCTTTATAGTCGATGCACAGGTAAATACAACAATTTCAATATCCTAAACTATACATTTGTAACATTTGTAAAATATTCTTGACTCAAAAAAGAAGTTTGCGTTTTTATTGGTTTCTTTATATTAGAAATATTTAAGATCAAATATTCTAGACAGTTTTGAACTGGATAGGACCATTGAACTTAAATCAAATTTATCACTTCGCGAAACTTAACTAACTCTCTTGATTCATGAACTCAAAATATTCATATGAACCATAATTTGTTCACCTTACTAAATAAGCCATATTAACAAATAACTGTTTGAAATAAAATAATTGTCATGAAACAAATCATTACAAAACACATTTTGAAAGATCATGTTTACTCAATAATTATAATGTCATATATCAACTGAACCAATTGTTAGTCAAATGATGTTATGGGGCATATGTATACCTAGCCAACCTCCCTACGACGAAACAGGACATTCTCTTCGGCATGTTTTAACCAGCAATTTCATAAACAATAGATATTCATCTCAAATAATTAACTTATTTTTAAATATCATTTTATTTATTTATTACTTATTCTAATTCATTTATAAATGGATGTACCATAAGTTACAGTGACGAAGTACGAGTCTATGTACCCAATTGTACGAGCTTTTCTTGAGCTCGTTTATCGTACCAGACAATGACTCAATTACAGAGTTTAAAGTGAGTTTTTGTGTTTCATCATCTTATCAGTGTTACAAAACTATTGTTCCATTTGCTCGTGATTGCATGAATTATCACAATCTAGTTTTAATGACTTTAATTTTACATGTTTAAAGCGAAAAAAAAGAGAATTAATTGCCAAACGCTTTGAAAATAAGGACATTTATCTGGAAAATTAACACAGCTTTCATTTTAAGTTGACATATACAATTCCTGATTCATGGTTAATGTAAAGTCTCTGATGAAATATGATTCGCCCGATTTCGAACAAATGGTCCTTCGTTTAAGATTCATCGAAAGGTTGGAGCTTATTTCAGCTAGGAATAGGGATTGCATTTTAAGAAAGGGGATGTGTATAAAGAAGACATTAAGGGTCCCTAGGCAATTTGTGACAAAATGGAAAATAGCGAAACACAAATCACAAAGTGTGGTGATTGTCAAAGGGTCGCGGGACATCCCAAGCTAATGAATAAAATGCAGGATCATTGTCCAATAATACGTTTTTGCACAGAAAGTAATTTTCCCCTGTTTAGGCGGCACTTTTTAGCGATTGGTACCTAATCACCTAGCGAGATCTCTTGTCGTGAAAAAGCGTTTTCCCTTTAATCAAACTGGATAATATTACGCACGCAGTGGCTGAATCAGACCCCCTGTGGAGATCTGTCAACCAATGAAAATTCATCAGGCATCCGGACAAAGTTTCCGTTAGTTAATGCAAACAAAGTTAACAAAACCAGAATCCTATAATCTCTCAAATATTCCTGATTTATGGAAGAAGAGTGTCACCGAAAAATTGCAAGTCAAATCTTCCAACAGCGTGACCCTTTCCTAACCCCCACACAGACTTTTTGGCACCGACTTTGAGAGTTCCTCTTCGTTTTTGTTAGGAATCAGACAATGTTTTGCTTAAATTTACATAATATGGAATTTGATCGAATGAAAACTCGGCACGAAAGTGTGAAGTGATTAAATAAGCTTTGAGTAAAAAGATAATAGTTTTGTTATGCACGGTGGAAAAATCTAAATTCATTTTATCATGATTTATAACTGTTTCTTTCTGCAACTTTTCAGTGAAATCTTCACACTCTGAAATGCCCATATTAAAGTAGCATTATCATTGGAATTACTTTATGAAAAACATTTTATTGATAACGAATATTCGGATGGTGAGTTATAGTTTTATCCATTCACTTAAATGGCTAGAATCCTGATATAGTCCTGTACTTGCAGTTATCCTTTTTAGATGAATTAGGAAAAAAGTGGGCATATTTACAAACACATATAAGTACAAAAGATGTGTATTTTAAAATAATTACGTCAATTTATATCAAATAGTAGAAATGGGGTGGCATACGATTCGGTACTCTTTCATGGCATTTATGAATAAAATAAAATTGGAAAAATTTAAAAATCTATTAAGTGGATTTATAATGAAACATGAGTAATACTAGTATTTGAGTGAATATGGTCTGATATCTCGTAAACTTTTTGTGAAATATCAAATTATATACATGATGCAGACAAAACATATATCAATAATTTAATATTCATTATGAATGATTTTAAAAAAATCAAATATCTCTTGCCTAAATGAAATAAAGATCATAATTCTAAATAGTTATTCAAAATGTCAAGAGAATTTGAAATGATGTCTAATATTGGTGGTTTTGATTAATATAAACCTTTGTTAATAACAATAATTCTAACAGATGGGATTGAATCCCTCTATTCGTTTGCATTGAAGCAGAGGGTCATAAAGAAAAAAAGACACAAATGTTGTCATATTTAATCCGCAAACACTGAACCCAATGGACAGCGATTAGGTCATTAAAACATGTAACCATAAATAACGAGACGGGATTAAATTAAGTTAATAACCGATGCCCCACCTCCCCATTTTTCCATTCACCCTCTTCAGCCGTTTGCTCATTTCTGATCGTTGTTCTGATCTTTTAACACCTCTTGCATTGCTAGTGGCTTCGCAATGCAAAAATCAAGCATATCCATGTTCTATGTTTTCTTCTTATGATAATTGTTTCTTGATACATAAATAAATTTTGTCATCTAATCCATTTGATAGGTAGTCTTAGAGTAATGTTTATCATCAATGATAATCGAAATAGCATCAGTGACCATTTTACTGTAAAAATCGAATGTGTCATCATATTTCACACATGTATACATATATAATTTATGTTATCATCAGATCGTTTCTTATCATTTGCGTTTAGATATCCGCCCTATGCATGCATTTCTAATAGCCAAATGCTCGTTGTTAACTTCAAATTGAAAAAAATTACAACGTTTTTACAAATAGAGTGAATATCTTATCTTCAACTTGACGTGAATAAATAAATAAATAAAAGTATTACCCATAAACGAAAATGCAATGAGAGTAATATGTGTTTTCGTATTCGTATTGTAACACACAAAACCTAAATACAAATGCTCCACCCAAAAGAAACAAGGTAATCCTGACCTCGCCTAAAATCCGCGACCCTTAATGACCTTTAAACTCTTGATTACCCACATCCAATGAGCCGCCGTCGTTCGAGTGTTTTATCACGAGCAAGAATCCACAACACTTCATAACTCACTGCTGAAATCAACGCTTTCTTTGCTGGACTGCTTCGGCCCCGTAACAATAAAATCGTTATAACGACCCTATTTATGAGGCAAATAACACCGGAACGGCTGTAATAGCTGTCGGTTATAGATCATAGGCGCGACACTATACTGCAGGTACAAGCCTTGAAACATGCAATTGACATCACCGGTGAAGTTGATGAATTGAAATATACATCTGATATTGTTTTTATGGTGTAAACATTGTCTCACGTCATTTTTTGCTAACATGTTAGGTAATAAATTTACACAATGACTTATGGGCTTTTCAAGTCAACAAGTCTGCTAAAAGCGCCAATAATACATCAAAGTTTAAATATAGTACTCACCTTGATAAGAAGAGATTGACAGGTGTAACTTGAAATCAGTTTCAGTCGCGGTTGTCAGATTTCAGCAGACAGATCTTCTTATTGGACAACTTAGCAGTACCAATAAATTTATATAACTACTCGCTTGATGGCAGTGTTCATTTCTTTCTCGGTTTTATCATTCTTAGGCTGTTTAGCGGCATTCAACCGGATCTACTTCATTCGTGTAGCAGACGGGCTCGAGGCGGAGTGATATCTCTCTCGGCCAATGAAAACGCTTGTTACAAGACAAGTCGGATCGTTTGCGATTCAGCATGTAGAAGATACATCCTCAGTAAAGGCATAAACAGAGGGAATTTGTATCATTGAAAAGAATGGATATTTTCGCATACACAATCATTAAGTTTTTTTCTAAAAAAATTGATGACCTGAATTAAAATTCAAGTTGAATTTCGTTATAATTGAAGAAATAACATTTTCTGAACAAATGAAGTTTTATTGCTTTTGAGAAAACGCTGGGATAACCCGGCTTTTATCTAAATTTGAAAGCGTTCACAAGAAATATTTCACATTTTTTTACATTGTATCAGTCCTTTATCAGTAAACATTAAAAACAATGACGTAAAGTAAGTACACAATTTTTATGGATAACAACTTCTTTAATCTGAAAAGTGCGACGTCTCGACACAGATTCTTGTATCGTTGTCAAGCTTACAAGAACCGGCTTATTTATTTACAATCAAATATTAATTGCAATAACATGGTTTTCCCAAAACGTAACATTATTTGAACAACTGACAAACTTTCAAAAACTGTAAGAAGAGTAGACTTGCGTATAACTCATATGTAGCTGACTGCAGTAAAGACATAATTATCAGTGACTGACATAGATATTAAAAAGTAAGCCAAATAAGTAAAAATGACTATCTATGATTGGACATGAATTACCTATCATTATTGCTAGCGATGATTTTCACAACGGTGATAAGGAAACGGGTGTTATTAAGGAACTAATATTTCAAATAACGTTGAGTAGTTTTGTCAAATAAAATGGTCACAATGTTATGTTTTATAAAACGTAACGTTCATTCATTGATCAAGAATTACGTAACATGATGTGAAACTTCGAATTTTCAATGGAAATAATATAGAATAAGAAGAATAAAAACCGGATGATGATAAACGTACTCCTTGGCTTCCCAAATATTCGGTTCGATATAAACCATTTTGAATAGCAGACAGACTTTGCATATAGTTTCACACAAACGGTCCCTTAATGATTCATAGGGCGACAGGAGAAGATAATCACTCCAAACAAGTCCCGTCCCCTCGAAGCGTCTTTTTGCTATCATTGACAAGCGTAATAAAACATCCAAGCATTTGTCCGGAAAATTAACGATTCTGAATTGTTCCGCGCGAATAGAAAGACGAAATATTAACATTGCTGGTCGTAGACTATAGAACGTCGCTCCCACTTTCTCTCAATCCTAGAGAGAATCCTCTTCGTATTGATAAATCAAGCAAGATTCGTTGGTGTTTTCGCTGGTAGCAAATTATTTATAATCCCATCGTTTGAGATACGTCGCTTGATATTCGTAAAAGTGCCACGGAAACGGGCAAAGTCTTGGCATTAAAGAAAAATGGTTGTGATCTTATCACATTGTAGCCTTGACTGGCACATGCCATTGTTGAACGCTCTGTATGCGTCAGTGGAAAACATACCACCTTTACCTGCCATCTGTATTTCACTCACTTTCAGATTTCACAATGGTATGACGACTATTCCCATTATCAAACCTATAAAGCGAAGGAATCATATAGAGCACTCAGTTAGTGACATGCATTATAAAATTACTTTTTCTCTACACAAATATTAGTTTTTTTATTATCAATATTCATGACCGTATTTTACTATTGTTCATATCCAATTTACTGTAAACGAACCGATAAGGGTAAACCAGGTTTCATGTAATTTTCAGCTATTCATTTCGAGTGTTTCGCTTCATATCAATTTTTATTTTTTTCTCAATTCATTGATGATAAATCAATCTATTTTTAATTTTGAAATTAAATGTGTGCATTTGTAAATAAAAGGAAGAAAATGAATAATTAGAAACTTTTTTTTCAGGCTTTAGATACATCTTTTGATTCTAGTAATTTTTATGACATAAGTTAGAAATTATGTTGATACCTGAATTTCGGGAAATCATATCATTTAATATTCATCTATTTATTGTCTACCATCTTATCCACGCAGTAAATGTAACATCCCAATTTATCATCTACGCGAAAGTTTACGATTGATAGGTTTTTCTTAATGATCAAACATCTTTAAAACATAACCATTGTCAAGGGTACGAACCACGTGTAATGGTACAAAGCTCATGATGCACTTGATAAACAATGAAACATTGTTATATTTTGCTTAATAATACGAAGATTTCAGAGTAACAAATATCTATATCTCTTAATCTTAGATAATCATGTAAGTCGATATTGATTGTTTGTTAACGGCCGAATTCATTTTCCACAAAACCATGCACATAAACCAATGATAAAGAAATTGAACAATTGACAATGCAAATACATTCTTACACAAACGTCACAATGGTACAAATACCGTTAACAATGCTGAACAGTTCTCTGTCCCGACCAAAGTAAAATGACTAACGAGACTGTCTCACAGACTAGAATCATGTGGTCAGTTGATATAGCAATAATTCTACTTTCCTCCTCTAAAAGCATCAGGAAGTGACCCGTGTGCTTTATTGCCCTCCGAAGACAGGGTTCTGAGTTTGTCCAGAGTTGAATCCAATTAGAACCTCTGGCTTGTATTTTATGCCCGTGTGTCATATTTTGGACATGGAATCACATATCATCGTTGACTGATTTTATTGCTTTGCAGAGGGGTGTTATGGTTTCCCGCCAAATTATGGTTTGACTAAGTATGTGGGAATACTTATATGTAATCTGTTTGTCAGAAATCGGTATATCTAACTATTAAGTGCAATGGAAGCTAGATGAGTTGACCATGTATTTTTATCATCTCATTAATGTCATTTTCATACAAGGACATGTATTTTCAGAATAGCAAAGTTACGAAAATCGCAAGAATGTTTCAATATATGTCACTTTCGACAATATTGGTTTTTAAGCGAACTTCAAATGTTTAGGTCTAGGTATCGTTTCCTCTGTTCAAATGAGAACATGAATAAAATAAATTTTTTGGCATCAAATATGTATATGTTTATGTATTACAAACTTAGCTGTACGAATACTTCGTTTCTTGTCGGTCAGAGGAATAACCAATGTTTTTATGACTATTTAACTTATCCTTTTGGTACTGATTTTAGTTTTGTTTCCATTCAACATATGACATCGTGAAAAGTACATCTTAACTGCTTACAAAATCAACAAATTCTATTTGACAAGAGATGCAATTTGCTACCCATTATAATATATCATCCAACGCCTTATATCAATTAAAAGCCAAGCTGTATACAACATAAAGTCATTCAAAAACTCTAATTATTGACGTTTTAAAGAATGGGCATTGTGGGATAAATTTTTATAAATCTCAATGTAATTTGTACCCTGATGTAGATATCAAAAATTGTCTTTTATACAACCCCATTAGGGGTATTCATTAGATCTCTAAGTTGCCATTAAAAGCCGTTCCTAACAAAAGGGTCTTAAAGATCACCTATCGTGTTTGAACTTCATCTGTGTTTACCCAAAAGTGCCTTTTAACTGACTTCGTGTCATAATACGTAATATATATTTAAACTACCAGGAAATATGCATTGTCATATTCTTTCATCCATTTTAATGTTATTTTGATAACACAGATGCAAACAAGAAAATCTAATCCAGTTAACTTCACATTTTATCATAATTGACTTTCCTGATGCCACAGCACTCAACACCACGTGAAATCATAAAACCCCTGAAAAAATTCGTACTTACAAATTAATAATTTGTGCTAGATGGCTGTTATTGCTGACCCGAATAGGGGGAGTTTTATACTGGGTGAGTTCCCCCAACCAGCTTATAACTCACTGCATGAGAACACCTATCAACTCAAATACTCTTCATTATCATTAATAAAGCTCGTTATGTCGTCTCCACTGTGCGAGCGCGGCAGCCATCTTTCACAGACACATTATAATTATGATTATGAATCATAATGATATCATAACACCGTTTTATGAGATTGATGTCATGCTTACATGCAATCATATGGCATCTGCTCATATGAAAGGAACTACTGAAGTAATAGGTTATTTATATGGAGAGTTACTTCCCCTGAAGATGTGAGAAAAATGAGTTGACCTACTTCCGTTTCCGAAAACATGTCGAATGGTTTCTTGGACATTTGTATTATTCGTTTATTAGTACTGTGACGTTGTATCATATGATGATCACAGTTAGAAACAATCTTCTTTCAATGATTGGTTAAAAATACGTTAAATTTTAACGATTTTACAACAAGAGGACACCTAGAAAGGTAGTATTACTATAATAGTAATTACAGGTATAAAACTCAACTTACTTTCCTGTCACCTGAAAGTGAAAAATTCTTTCGAAGGAGAATATGTACTTCCTTACGATTAATTGTTTCAGAGTTTCATAATTTACACATACGTCATAGGAATGACATCACGAAACTGTACTTCTCTATTCATTATTTCATACATGGCTCTGAAATGTCAACGACACATGTCCGATACAAGTAATTTTCGTTTATTTTTATCTCCACTACAAGCAATACATCACACAAACGACATGTTCGTATCTGAAAACATTTATCAAATAATGACATAATTCATAATTTGAATGGATCGGAATTATGCAACATCAAAAGCGACCCTCCTCGATTCTGACGCGTAGCCTTGGATGTCTTTAAGTTGCTGTCCATATCAACATCTTTAATAAACAATAAAATTCATTTCCTTGATTTTTGTTTGACAAGTGTAATTGCTTTCTCTATCATTTATCGATATTTCTAAGAAGATAAGTTTCAATTTGATATGTGTTTAGTGGGAGACCGGCGGGCCGTAATCCCAAATGAACAATTTATAGACTAAGGGCCAAAGAACGCCCAAAAGCGATGGTAATTTGGATAAGGTGATCGAACATCAAAGAATATTTCTGTGGCTTGTTACGGAAACAACAAATATCGATTGCTACACGCCAGACCGTGTCTTATAAGATTCCACTGGTTTTTTGTATCAGCAGTTATGTCCCTTTGAAATTTATGACACATCTCTTAGGGACTGTGCCCTCAGGATAAAATACTTACTAAGTATTAATCCTGGTTAAGGTCTTGGAATACCACTCTTAATACCTCTTATTAATCAGTGTTTGAAGATTTATGAATGAAATACAAATGTTTAGAGTTCAGTAATGTCTATTGATTATTAATAGCTAGCCTTTTGCTGTTGTTGAATGTTCGTCTTTCCTGTCAAGTTAAATGTATAAGAACGAGTATTGGCTTTTTTGTGGTGAGCACATAATTTCTCTTTTATTAGTTCATTGCTACAATTAACCCAGTGTAAGCCATCAACGTTGCATGCGGCGAATAAGATGGATAGTGGTCTTGTATGTAACATTTAGGTATTTACTTAGCTCTTACAATTCCAAACAATTCGACCGGTTGACGAGGTAGAGTTTATTAAAAGCGCATTAAAATAATCCAATTATCTATTTAAGATTGTTTTCAAAATCAAAGATGATCACTTCAAACGCCAGTAAAGATTACGTGCGACATAACCGACGCGGTCTACGATACTTTAGTGTAAAGCGGGTCACTCCTCTATCGTCGCCAATAGTAATACCATGGCGTCATGGAATCAGTGTCGTCATAAATTTCCGATCGTGGATCAATATTTGTCCCTTTCCCCACTTATGCAATATCATATATTAATGAAAATAACGTACATAACAACTAATGATTCATTTCAGTTCTACTTTAAAATAGAAACGGTACAAAATAGAACCATTAAGCGATCTACCTATGATCGCAGGCCGACATCGTAAGATCAGAAGAGATTGCTCCTGTTAAAATCACGAGAAAGAAAATATCAAACTCCATGTTCGGAATTATAGATTCGATCGATGTCCCTATTGAATAAAAACATCGACATTTCGAATTTAAAAAATTGAAATATTCTATCTTAAAGTAGTTGAATATTCTTTTACTAACTTCATCTTCGTCTCGAGATAAGTATAAAAGGTGTGTTTTGCTTGTGAAAAAGAACTTTGGCGTTGGTATTACGACATCAAAATCAACAAGACTACTGAATGATGCTTGGTAACAAGGCTCGATCGGGATCAGTCGTCACCATCTTTCTCTTTCAATATTTTCTTTGATTACAGTAAATTTCATTAGACCTAATTTCCTCTTACAATAATCTTAAACTCCTAAATACTTTTCAGCTGTTTCGAAGGGATAATTCAACAAATTCTTGAAATATTCGCTTTTAAGTGCAAGTTCAGTCAAAAGTCATCCGTGATCCACCAACAGTCATGGTGTTGGAACCAATGGCGTTCCTCCAGGAACTACAGAAGAGTTCATTCAAAGACATTATATTGATTCTGGCAGTTTTCTCTTGTAGCCTCCCCATCTTCATATTCCTCTTACATTGATTTGAACTGGGACACCCTTGCATCCCTATCCCCTAACCCCCTCCCCGACCATCGTATTGTATTCATTCTGCCATGGGAGCAACTCGGCCCCCCTCACCGGCCCCCTCTCTCCCTCCAATCTTCTACGATGGCATGTCATGTTATTTATGGTTCTAAGGACACGGGATGGGTTTTAGTTCAAGTGAATGAGATAATTGCATCGAGATGAATGTAATTACTAAATGGGTGTTTGTATTTAGCCAGGGATATATGGCCTGTCTTTCTCTGTCTCCAACAATCCTCAATCATTGTCTTGTTTTTGTCTTTCTTTTATAGAATTAAAAAGTTTCTGTGAATAATAGACTTCGGTAGGAGAGAACTTCTGCACGGTGATTTAAGTTTTGAAATGTATTTATTGCCACTCGTTTCTCTCTCGTTCTAAAGTGTAAACGTTATCTGTTTGTAATAGTTTGCAGAAAAGTTTGGATTTGTTTTGAATTTCTTAACCTCATTAACAAATACAGCATAAAAAGATAGTTTTTATATAATTAATACCTACAACAAATTTCAGATAATCATTAACATAACTATCGTTTTGTATTACAGTTGTACCAGTGAATTGCTCTACCGGCCCATTGTATTGAAAAGGCACATTATGGATAAAGGTTTTATCAAGGGTATATGATATTAATGATGACTTCATTATTACATATCAATTTCAGTATTTTAATGGTGCATGTAATCTTATGTCATGATGAAGACCATAACCAATAGTAACGACAGTATCCCTTAAATGTTGTAAAGCAATGATAATATTTGGACGGTAATCAGAAACTACACCAGGACTACTACTTAGATCAATAGCGTAGCTACATGTATTCTCATTCTTGTACTTTCTCTATATCTGTTGTGCTTTACATTAGAGACGAAATGCAATTTATAACCATACACCCACAATCCATATCATTCCTCCCCAAATTACAAACGATATGTGCGAAAAATGGGGATATACATCATCCGTTTTAGTTGTTATGTGAAGTTTCGTTGTTAAATAATTCAATAAAATCGTGATGAGCAACTGACTTTCGCACTTGGGTCTGTGCTGTGAACTCGGACACATGATGTTATTTCATTGGTCCAACGCTTAGCATATCCCCCGCTGGCCTTAAAAATATAGTTCCCTCTGATTTTTTTGTGTGCGACGAACACGGGTTGCACATTTTATTAACAAGCAGAATAGGGACCCTGCATCGTTTGAGTATCTCGGCGGGACGAAACGTCCTTGGCCATTATGAGAGATCTCGCGAGAGCTGAGAACGAGGTCTCGTGGCGCCGAAATGAAATTGACTTGTCTACTGTCATGCTGAAATGAATTACCCTATTGTCTGAAATCAATCATAGTTTTGATTTAATAATCCTGAACAAATTTTAACAGCATTTTGAGGGAAACACCACTTTGTACCCCGTTTACATGCACAGAAAATTACACGCCTTTGTAACGAAAGCATGTTTCGCATAAAATCAAGTGAACTTTAACACATTTCGTCAAATATTGCTTCGAGTTTTTCCTTCGCTTTTTTAACATGTCAGTTATAATCTGAAAGTTGTGAAATGGATCTCCGCGGTTTCAAATTTGAAATCCCTTTTCCTTTACATATATGTAGATACAAAGTGATTGTCCACTACGGTTAATGTTTTGAAGGACAAACACCTATTGAAATTTTGATATTTTGGTATGTGATATTATTTTTAGATTGCCTCGAGATCAACTACTTTAGAATTTATGAGAACTATTTTATGAACTGAAAAATAAGGCGAATAAAATGACTATTTCGTTGGTTTTGCTGGATATCATTTCTGTGTCTAAGAGTGGAGTGAAAAAGCGATTTTTTCACGATTGAAATACTTTTTTAATTATATACTTAACTTGTTATCACCATAAAATGATTTCAAACTCTTGGGGCCGAGAACGAAAGGATAGTTTGCCAGCAAATTTCGCCGACACCCTTTTTTTTACTATTTTTGTCGACAAACATGGATTCTATTTTCAGTTCATATTCCAATATTTCATAACTAATAAAAGTCTTATACGTATATGCGTATCCCGAAGATAATGATTGTGTTCATAATTGAACCAGTTGAACCTCTAAGGTGAATTCAGAATTTGAAATCGATAAGTGCGCTGATTTTGTTATGAAGTCTGAACATCTAAATAATATATAGAGCGTTGAAAATATATTTTATTCACTTCTTACACTTAGACACGAGTAGTTTTGGAAAATCCATATTTTTTCTATATGTCGACCTCAATTCATGATATGACCCCTGTTTTCAAAACAATATTTTAAAACTTACAATCAATGTATCTTTCTAACTTTTTATTATGACATTATCATCACATATTCAAAATTCAAGATGCAAGATTTTATTTGTACAAACCAACACATAGGACCGGGAACAAGTCTTAAATTGAATGTTATATAGGGCAATAACTGTTCAAAGTGCAAAATGCGCTCAGTCGTAGACTCTTGTCAAATATCCAAGAAGGTTTGTTACCATGTTAGCAGTCAACGAAAATACGACACCTATTAATCATATTCTATCCTCAACCATTCTCAACCTCATAAAAATACTCTTTTACAAGTTGTTTTGTTCTTTAATCTTTAATGATATCTGAATATGTTACAATAGAAGCCTGTTTAGTATAAACAAATTGAGGGTATTACAGACGGTTGACATTTTATGTGACTATTTGCTTACAGAAATAGCTTCACATTCTCATATTCGTTTAATACTGTAACAGACTACTAATACAATGCGTTTAGTCTTGTATAAGTCTGGATCGATTTACAATTCTTATTTAGAAAGCCTAAGAAAGAAAATAATGCAAAGGATTATAAAGCAGTAATACAATACAAGCAGAAAAAATAGTGATGAGTTTATACAATACACAGACAATGGTACAAGATGATGAATGGTATTAAAAGGCAATTTGTTATAAAATTAACGTCACGGAACATATTCTAAAGATGCAGTAGCACGCTTTTTATATAGATAAAGTGATCTCACGCAAATGAAAATAAATGTTTACAAATGACAATGTTTTAGTCAAAAGAATTTTTAAAACAAACTTACCATGACCGGTTAAGCTATGCGAATACATTTCTCTACTCCAAATGATTAAAAGGTGTTTACACAAAAATGGCCGCCAGTAGTATTTACTTGATACTTCATTATTTCCTCTAAGTCTACGGATCATCGGGTTGAGTAATAAGATTTTTTTATGTTTATTGGGGAAAATAGAAATAAATGATTATTTACAAAAACGTACTTAAACTGCCCCTTTAATCAGTGCGAACAACAATTCATGAATATACATATACTCTTACATTTGGAACAACGCTGACATCAACGCAGAGATTTTTATTTTTTACTCAAGTATATGTTTAATAAAAAAACAAATTAAACGGTAATGAATATGATTAACGTGTTTGCTTGGAAATGTAATACACATCTGTTGATATTGATTAGTTTCTACTTGTGTCACGCAAGCGGTTAATCAGCGAATTGACATGACGTAAACACAATAAACATTCTTATGATGAAATTGACATCACGGTCTTCGCTTTCACCTCAAGTGATATGCTTCATGGCAAACTAATGCACAACTGCAATTGCAAATGAAAATAATTATATTTGTTATGGAAAAGCAAGACATTAGTCATTTGCCAATATCAAGCAAATTATTAACTAATTAACAATAATGACATCGCCCATTCAATTAATATCGACTCGGCAACTCTCATAAAGTTAAAAGTGTGGCTGAATTGCTGTGCGGATATTACATTATCTGATTGGTGTTTGTCGTGGCAAGATTTCGTATGGTTGATTGCAATTACATGGTACTACCATGAAGCAATACACTATAATTTAGTTTAATCCCATTCATGTAAAGATAGAAAATGCTTTTTAAAATGTTACTTGATTTACGGTAGCTTGAGATCATAAAACGTGTGACATGAGTTTTACAAGTCTATGGTAAGGTCTATAAATTGGGTATAGAAACTGTAAGAAAAGGTGAGTTTCAAACAAGGTGCCAAGTTTACACTTACGTATTACTAACTAATATGAATCGATATGAATTCGTTAAAATAGCAAATAGTACATCTTTTGAAATTATTTCAAAGAAAATTATGACGTTATTTCAAACTTTATGACGTGATGACGTCACGTCATTTGGCTGAACTTAATTATTGAACACTTTGGTAAACTCAAGTGGATTTGTTTAGCGGGAACGTAATATCTGATAATTTTGATAACATTTAAAACTTTATAAATTCATAAGAAATACGATTAAGTGCCGTGCTTTCTTAATGGATAATGGGCAACTCATTAAGACATTCGATAAGAATGTGAACTTCAACTGAAAAGTATAATTTTATTGTGTTTTTACTATTATTTTGTGTTTAACTCGCTTATCATAAAGGTATTTTATTACAACTGCAACTTTTACATCGCAAACATTAACAGAAAGGTTTACGTATTATAAAGTGGCACCAGTAAGCTCTACTGAATACGTGTGTGTTAATGATATTTGAGATGTGTATTTCCCTTGTAATGTGTGATCACGAAGAATTTTTGTAAAGACGACATAAGGGAGACAACTAGGATAAATACCATCTTCTGTAAACTAAAACTCTTGAGGAAATAAATATCAATTTTCAATTAAAGGGCACGAAGTGACCAATGCTTGACATTTATAGCGGGGAAATGATTAAAGGCACTAGTGCACGTTTTTCGGGCTCAAACTAGCTAATTTAAGGCCTACGAGGGTATATATAGTCACTTAAGCTTCCTATTGATGAAATAAAATACTTATTATTCGTTAGAATGAACCTGAATTCGTTAATGAAATCATCGTAGCGGATTGCTCGGAATACGCCTACATTTGCCATATATGGAATGTAAACAATTGCTCCGCACATCGGAAAGTGTCGCACGCGCTGCTGTGATGATTACCAAACTGGTTTGCAATCATTGCGCGTATCGTTTTGTGTGAATCAGTTGAATCGCTGTTTACAAGAAATAAATATTATAATTGATGTTATAGTTTCGGTGAAATATGCAACACGATGCCCTACCGAAACTGAAACATGATTTTTTTAATTGCTTATCATTACAAACTCTTTCTCATTTTGGAACTACCAATAACAAATAGGGGGCCTACTGAACACTTAAAAATCACAAGGCCTAAAATTTGTAAAATTTACTTGTGAATGATGTGCTTTTAAATCCTCATGAAGTATTTCGTTGTTATATTACATTTCCAAAGATATATAAACTGGTCTGACCGTTACCATCTCGAACATTGCAATAGGTTTTCACAGAAGATGGAATAGTAATGAAAAACCTACGTAATGTCGAAATATAAACCTAAGAGTGCATGTTATAATTGATGTTACAATCAGCAATACGTAAGATAAAAACAACCTTCGTTTGAAAGTATATCTCATGTCCTGTATGTATTTATGTTGTGAATTCATAACGGCACTCTAAATTAGCTGATTATTTGTTGGCAATGACAATCTTGAGATGATGTTATTGTTTTAATGCGTTTGTCAGCTGACTGTCTGTCAGATGGGAGATCACCAGATGTCCTAAAGTAGTAGTGTTCCTGGAGGGGTGTTGGGAATATTTTCCTCCTTTTTTATTCACCAACCAAGGTGACTCGACTTTCCCAAACTGGCACTTTACGTTCTCAATAAGTCGAGAACAATTAGCATGTATTCGAGAAATACGCTGAGAATGCTTACCGGTACTAATTGGCTGAGCGAAATACATAATGCAGGCATCACTTAAATTCACTTTTGGATGTTATTTCAAATTTCTCTAAAAAGACTATTTGTTTTGAGACAAACACACAATTCTAGTTCATATTTATGTGAATTGTATACAATTCGTAGCGTCCATCAAAAAGTCCTGTATGACTGGTTTACTTAAGAGAAGTCAAAGGATGGCTTATGGTTTGACCAATGGCCTGAATTTGAAGAAGGGTGAATACCAAATCCTTAATAAATTACTGTCATCATATATGAGAGATAGTCAGGACATTGAGCTCATGTGGCAATTGGCTTTGGTAAAGAAATCCTTTGTTGACAATGCTCCACCAGACCAAACTTTTGGGAAATCAGGACATAATGTACAAAGTTGACTCAGTTACACAGTACCTTCCTGCATTTTTTAAAAGCATATCACAACTGACATCAGAACACCACTGCTGGATGTCAAAACTTGCAGTTCAAACCTAATATAAGGCCACCTCTCCTCCCTTCCTGCCAATTATAATAGATATCCTAAAACATAAACACTATTTACTTTATCATAACAAACTAATTGATCACTATACATGCCAGATTGATCACTATACATGCCACATTGATCACTATACATGCACGATTGATCACTATACATGCCAGATTGCAAATGACATGGAGAGTAATCTTTAACTAAATTGAAGTAAGAAAAACAAAACAATAAATGTCTCTCTTGTGATAATATTTATTAACTGAAATAGCATGGTTCAAAACAAGACCTCTGATCTAAGAAAGTTAATGCAAGAGAAAGGAAAAACAATTACTTTTCTCTTGCATATCAAATTTATGTAAATACTTATACTAGTTAATAGGTGTTTTTCCTAGTCACTTCCTCTTTACACCTCTCCAACCCCTTCCTCTCCTCTGCCCCTCCAGGTCCTGTTAAGAATTTCAGAGTCTTGTAATTTTTTTAATCAGTTTTGCTACACAGACGTGTTATTTACCTCATATGAAATTTCATGCGCTATCCTACTTGTTTACATTCAGTATTTTACCACAGCCCTGAGGGTTAAACACTCTTAACTAGTGCCCCTGCCACACTCTTATTTCAGGAGCACAAGAATGAAATAATACAAATAGGAAATGTAGGGCATGGCCCCATGGCCCTCAGGTGGGTCATAAAGTTTACAATGCGAGGTACATGTGCACAAAGATTTCAACATTCAAGGGCTTTTGGGTCTGGAGAATATGAAATACTTTTCTATGACCCTCATTGGGGCCATAGTCACCAAAATCAAAAATCATAATCACCCTTTGCACAAGATTTCTGTCTTCATGGGCTTTTGGATCTTGAGGAGATAACTCCCAAGGCCCTCATTGGAGCGAAAGAATCACCAAATCTTCAATTAATTCTCCCAATTGGCTAAAGGACCTGTACACAAGATTTAGGTTGCCTAGTGCCAATGGATCAATAGGTTCATGAAAAAAAAAAAAATTAAAACATATTACATTCTTACATTTGGAGGAAACAAAACTTGAAAATGTTACATTTTGCTAACAATGAATTTATATACATTATCGTTATTATTCATAAAAAATCCTTTGTATTCCTTAATGACAACAAAGCGAACCCTGTACAGATGATTTAAACTCTGAAAACCAAGCGGTTCTTTAGGAGAACTCAAAAAGAGATCCATTGGTCCATTAGAATTCATACAAATTATATAATAAGGCGGAAAAGAGGCACTATTTGTAGGGTCAAAGGGTCATCAAAACTTGAAATATTAAACACCATTACTCAAAAAAGAAAAGACCCAATTTCAACAGGTAAATAATGTGGTATATGTGGTTCTTATAAGTGTGAAATTGTGGCAAGAGCAATTATTTCAATAAGCAAGAGGTCTGTAAACCATCTTTTGCTTTATAGGATAAATGCTCCTGGTAAAGAAGATGAAAACGGGTTTTGTGGTTGATGTGGCCCTTATTGGGCTACAGGGTCACCAAATACATTATTATGAATATAATCTTCATTAGGGAGCTGTCTTGACACTACATTTTATGTTTCCAGGCCTTTGTTGAAAATATTGACTTTAGGGAGTTGCTCCTGTGCTCTTTAGTTGGGATCACAGAAACACAAAATCTACAATTTATATTCCCATAGGCCAAGGTACCTGTTTACACATTTTCAGCTCTTCAGCTCAGGGGTACATGAGAAGTACAAAGAGCAAAATATTTACAGACAAATGTATGGACTGACAGACAGACACCAGTTGCCATGCCATGCCATGAGCCCAACCAGCCAGCAAGATTTGATAAAAAGAAGATTCATGATTAAGAATACTAATATCAATGAACATGTATATTCTGCATCTTTCACATAAAAGGTTTTGTCTGCATTATCATATGGTGCTTGGCGTGCTCATCCTTCTTCGGGAAAAGATTATGCAGTCACTGTTAACCTGTAAAATACAAATAATGCATTTAGAATTTTAAGATGGAAATGTGATCTGGTAATTAAGGTGATAGTTAGCACAGTTACAAAGTCCCTGTAGTTTGATCACTTTTACATGACATGCATTGATATGAACCTTTTGTAATCAATGAAGAGGGCAGATAGCTTTAATTTCAAATTATGGGGTTTTTTTACCTAAAAGCTACATCACATTGGTAATTTCAACAGCTAAAGGAAATTAAAAGTTAATGTATAGCTTTTTGGCGATTACCCATCAGAGTTGCAAGTAGCAACTCCTAAAAGAATAATTGTCATCAGGTAGTTGTCACTGATAAAATAAATTCATATCAAATACATTTTGAATTACAATCAATCTATTTCAAACTGACAGAATCATTGAAATCTAGATACCTCCGAATATAAAAAAAAGCTGGGGAATATTCAGCATGAAAAGTCAGTATTATTCAGAATTGACTTAATATTGTTACTTCATTATCATTAAATACATTTGACAATAAAAGAATAAATCAATACTCTTTCTGCAATTGTTACCTTACTAAAGCTCTGAAGTTGATAACATTCTAGTAGAAGAAATTGAGCAAGGGTTGTCCAGGTCCAATTCTTGTCAATCAGTTCTGTGCATAGAGAAAAGGAACTTGTCATTAAACTTTACATGCACTCAGAGTTTAAACATTTGCATCTCATATTAACTTATTCAGTTATTATTATAAAATTTATTTGACATTTCTTTTACTAGCCAAGTAGTAACATTTTTGTACAATGCCTGAATGGCCCACAGAAATTAATTTCTAACATTTGGCAATTGTATCTGACATAGAATGACAAAAATGAAATTCCAAACAAGCTATTAAAACACATCCTCAACAATGTTGAAAAAATTAATGCTATAACATACCCAAAGTGACACTTCTGACACTATGTCCATTGCTTCGTGTTCAAATTATTGTTTCTATGATGTGCACTGAGACTAGTCATGTCTCAGAAAGGCATCATTCCTGTTGACAAAACAAGATCTAATGTCAGATAAAAATGTAACAATTTAAGACTCTTTACAGAAAACAATTTTCTTTGTATGCTGTTACTGAAATTGATGATAGCACCTTTAACATAACTTAAGTTTTAAAAAGCTGTCACTTTGATTTGAAGAAATCCTATGCATTACCATTGATAATCTTGAAATCATATTTCTCAGGGTAGTACTTTGGTTGCACATAGTTTGTAGAAGAAACATATTTATAGAAATAAGTAAAATTGAGAATTGAAACATGTGAATAGTCTTTTAAGGAGTTAAGGTAATGCAATTAGCGCTATAGCTCATAAAGCTATCTTCAATTTGTTTCATTAATGGTCACGGGATCACCATACGAGCTTCAAAAGGACCAATAAATCAATTTATTTGAGCTTGGGAGTGGGTACACAGGATTTGACTAGGCCTTTAAAAAAAAAGCAATTTAGAGTTTTTGGGGTGTGCTCTTAGCGACGCTCATGAAGGTCTCATGGTCACCAAATCTATGAACAAAAATCAACCAAGGAATCTGCACACAAGGTTTCAAGATTCTAAGATATCTTTCTTCTGAAGAAGATGATGAAAATAGGGTAGATGAGGATGGAAATAGGCTTTTAGGTTGTGGCCATTGTAAGGAGTCAAGGGATAAACAAATCTATAAATTAAGATCCTAAAGGACCTAATTAGGAGTCGTTTGAACCAGATTTCAGATTTCCAGAGTCAAATGTTCAGTTGAAGAAAATTTAAAAGTAAAGAGTTCATGAACAGATGAACAGACACCAGATAAAATGCCATACATTAAGCCAATCAATCAGAAACCATAACAAATCAGTTCCAAACCTATTGTTTTGTAGTCCTGTGTGATTTATCTCCCAAAATATGAAAAGAGTCTTGTTTTGAATCGACTAGGAGTCTCGATTGAATCCCGGAAGTTTGTCTGAAAAAATAGACAGAGGGATGCTTATTCCGGGAAAAACAGTTTAAGCAAATCAATCAATAAAATTGACTTATTGCAATGACGACCATTTGAAATAATTCATATTTGTAGTGAAAATAGCAGTATTGACTATTTGGCACTGCAAGAACAATGATAGATACAGTAATAAATAATATAAACAGTAATTTGTTTAGTTGTATGTAATATATCCAAATATATAGAAAATCTATAAAGTATATGTAGGGAGGGATGCAGTGATTTCGTACACAAAAACATTTCATAGACACGAAATCCGGTGAACTTGTTGACAAATCAAGCAGTGAACTCATAGACAGGTTTTAAAATAGGATTAGAAGTAATAATAACAAACTTTTATTTATCAAACTCAAAGATTCGAACACTAATAGGTTCGATTAAAGAAATAAAGTGAATAAAAGTATAAATAGTCAATTTTGTTGCGTTTTGTAACTATAAAAGTAATCCAATATTAATGTGTTGTTTTCAATTCTTTTAGTTCTTGTTTGATCTTTTAACCTTGATCCGGGCACTTCCGTCTTACGATGACACAATAGAACTCGCTTTTCACTAATTGAAGTATTGTAGCTCTAATTAATGTGACATAATTCGACTTTTAAATTGGAGGTTGGTCATGTATGAATACGTTAAGAGTGATACTTACAGATGTCACTTTATGAGTATGTTTATAACAGCACATATATCGGAGCCGATATGTCTATGTGGATTGCCCTGTTTTATATTGTATATGACCTGTATCGATGTCTCCCATGCTTGTGGATATGAACTACTATAAATGATAATAATGATAACAAATAATAGTCAATAGTGACTTAGAAATACAAATACTGTCTACGAAATTGTTTTGTCTACGAAATTCCAGTGTCTACGAAATGGTTTTGTCTACGAAATCACTGCAAGCCTGTAAGGATACGGACATCGGAGCAAAGATAGTGTGCCTTTTAAGGTCATAGGCTTCGTGTACACAAATCAAGCCTACATTAAAAATTCTGAACCTCGTAATAAATAAATATGACGAAGTGTTTCATCTTCGTGGATCTCGTATTTGAGGAAAAAAAATGAAAATATTTCTTATCATGAGAACGAAATTAATTCATTGGTGCGATGACATACAAGGAAGATACAGTGAATGAACGATTGACTGATACATTGAAGTTTTGCTCACCTGTCAGGGCTAACATTTCGTCTTTCATCATCGACATCGTGCCTCTCGCTTCGATCCAGCGTTGCATCACCGTCTTCCTAAATACACCGTTGTTTACCTCGTCCTTATTGAGCAGCATCTCGCCCCAAGGCGTTTGTATTCGGCGAATATTTTGCAGGGATGCGGACCTCGACCATAAACATTAAACATTAACCGCCATTTTGGTCCCGACTGAGTTTTGTCTGCAGCGACTTTGTACTGTCGGCCCCGAGCAATGCCAAGGGAGAGAAATCCATAGGTTTCGCTTTAGTTCCTGGTTGTCCGACAGACGACGCGGGAGTCGAATTAATGTTACGGTCTGAATAGTATTTATTAGTTTTATTAAATATCTTTAAAATTTGAAAACGCACATTTGTTCCAAATGAACCATATGAAAGAGTACTTTGAGGCTGATAGATTCTATCATCAAAAGATGACCGTAATCTACGCGTAAGTCTATAAAACGAAAAAGGGTGTGCTATAGTGCTTTTAAGGGACGCATAGGGATGATTAATTATATTGACAAGCAAATCCATAATGGCATTAGCTTTAAATCACTACAAATTAAAGTCTTTTTTTGGATAATGTTTACAAATATATGTAACATTATTTTGAGAAAAAAGCACCTTTGCTTTTCATAGCTTCGAGCATGTTAGTAATTTGTATATAACTGCACAATTTTATTGGTCAACAATGATTCTAGCTTTTACAAATCATATCCTAGTGCAGTATACATATATATTAGAACATCCTAAGAAAGATAACCAATGATATTGGAAGTAATTTCATTTAAAACTAATTTATCTGTAATTTCTTCAGTAAGGTAAATGTCTAACGTCATGATATTAATTTTAATGAAAATGTATAAACTTATACATGAAGTTACTCATGCAACATTCAACCATTACATTTCAACAATTTTGTATTCGTTATACATCCTACGCGACGAAACGTAAACTCCAAACAGCGCTGTTTAACCGAACCTCATGTTGCGACGAATTTGAGGGTTTGTTTGGCCCTTGGAAGGGTTGACTTGGTTGGGTGAGTTATAAAAAGCTGTGTATCCTATTTCTAGACGGCAGGTTTATGTGGGGAAACACTGTTTACAGTTGCCTGATTTGAGGATGCTACAGTCATTGGGTCTTTGTTGCACTGCAAAGAGTTCCTTCAAAAGCCAACATGGCTCCCGCAGAGCAAAACGTGTTTACAAAACGTATCATACCAGCACGAGTTACCAAATATGATCCGGTCTTTATTCTATATGATCCTAAGTCTCAAGTCTGCCTCCAAATGAGACTAAAGTCACCATCCCCTGCCGTTTTGACGATCAGTCCTGTCTCAAGCAGACGACTGCGGCGGCCATTTTGTCTCCCAAAGTTTGTTGTCTAGCAAGGAAAGAATGCTCCTAAATCGATTAATATTCTTCGCGCTACTGGAAGCTTGACCAGCGTCATTGAGGAAAACTTCAAAGGGAGGTTTCATAATATAACATCCACAGTATGACTGACAATTATGATGTATGACTTGAATCCTAGGCGGGGTAAATTTAAAATAGATGACCCCTTAATCGAGATACAATTGTATGGATTAAAGGAACTAGTAATATTCTTAAAGAGATTATCAATTTCTGAGCTTATAATGACAATCACGTTTAACCTTATGGAAGCTTCAAACGAGCTCCTTGATGCCTATATGTACTTTACATCTTTATAACTACTTTTGAATCACTGTCGCAACGGCCATGGCTAAACAAAATGTCTAATTCTATTCATAGATTATTCTGAACACAATGAAACCTTACCTTCGACAATGCTTTTCATATTGGTATGCCAATATAATCTTTTTTTTCCTATTTTTTTAAAATATGAAGGTATTCCGGAAGAAAGAGGTAGGGTGTTTAAAGTGACGAGTATTCTTGTTGTATACTCACGTAAAGGAAAATTAAAGAACTTTATGTAATCTATATATCATTTTTTTACTAATTTGAGTATCCCGATATAATTCAATAATATGTTCACAAAAAACAACAACGTCTAAACCATCTCATGGAACATCTGAACGTTAGTTATCAAAAAGTAAACATATTTACTCACATTTGTTAGAAATGCCCATGTTTCTAATTACATCTCGAAAGTATCCTTATTTATATCTATAAAGAACTGCAACTTTTAAGTTTAAGTTTTAAGTTAACTAACGAAATGACGAGACAAAGAAGGATTGAGAAAGATATATAAGTGAAGACCGACATGTCACTAAGCCCTTGACTTAACAAACACAATGTCTGTTTGTAATCAATAAGAGGCAAATAACTATTGTATTGTTCTGTGAGTATAATTTTCAGTTAATCTAGACAGGTATTCAGTGTTTTTGAGGATACTTTCCACCTGGAGCGCAGATAAGATCGATGTTGACGACACCATGAAATCTAAACGAACGAGTGAGTAGTCCAAGGGGGATAACTCTAGCTTTACTAATCATCCTTGCTCTTCAACGATATGGAATAAGGAACGTTTTTTATTCATTTAAAAATATTTACTCAAAACATATTTGGATCAGAAAACTGATTATTTTAAAGGGAACCAATTCCAACTAATAAAAACGTCCGATTGGCCTCGCTTTTGTAAACTAGCGGCGAAACCGACAACATCGTTTTCGACTAATTGTTCCTTGTCACGACAAACGCAACAACGATGCACGGAGTTTGATCGATTACTACTTAACATGATTGTCATGTCGAATAAAGTAATTTTGAAGATATGCATAATACCTGGACACTAAGATGTTTACGTTTACGAATAAATGCTAAATGGAAGATTGAGTATATACATATATAAGCAGGTGTATACTCGGTGACATATTCCCGAAAGTAATTGGTATATCCTGCACGTGGTATTGTGTCAGGGTCATAAGGCTATCATATCGACGCTGTAACAACATGTTGTTTCTACTCTGTTTATTGTGTCACTTTGTTAAAGAAATGTAAACCTTCTTGAAATTGACATCGTCCGGTGTAAATTTCACATTCTTTTCTTCATGCCGTATATCTTTTCTGATAAAGCTTTCAAACGCTGTTGTTAATAGGAGGAAATTGTCGTCTTGAATAACACTTCATTAAAACATGAGGAATTCAAATTATCCACTGTTATTTCAAAAGTAATATAGATATGAATAAAGGTTTTCGCCATATTAAGTATAATCTTTTTGAATATGTATTTTCGATTTTCTTGAAGCATCTTAAATAAAGTTATTGTTTCCCAAAACTCTGTAAACTAAAACTGTGATGAACATGATGTAGTTCAAAATATGAACCCATCTTTATTTGTATTTACTAAAACAATACAACGTCTTTAACACAATTGCTAAGGTGGCATTATATTGAATTTTCTATATCGTAATATAACATATATCTGTATTGGGATATTTTGTAAAACGAAACCTCTGAAAATAAAAGGGATAGTGTGGAATTCGATCTCCTAACAGCTCCTTTTGCGACATCTCGAGACTTCAATCTTGCAAGAGTTACCCCCCTTGGTGTGTCTCCTCGTCAAAGGATGTGACAGCCTTTTGTTTCCCTTCAGTTTTACGATACAGATATATAGATAAACTGAAATTAAAATTGAAAAATTAGCAACGTTTCACTTATCAATATGTATGACTCCAAATTTCCGGTTTAAATATGTGAGCTACATTTGAATTAATCGTAATATGGTAATTAAGGAGAATCATATTATTCACATTTTAACAAACTGAAATTTCTAAATAGAACGAGTAATAATAATAGTAATGAGGAAAGCTGTATTGGTTATAAACATTGACAACATATTGTTTCAAATAGCTGTCGTAAAACATTTAATTATCATCAAATTTAATTCGATTAAAATTTAATCAAGTAAATTTTGACCCTTGTGTCTTTGTGGTAATTTCCATAATCGAAAAACATTTACTAGCATACTATGTAATACAATATATAAGGGCACATTCAGTGTTTATGTAGTTACGTTATTATTGAATAATCAATGTAATCATAGTAATTATCAAGTAACAAAACACAATTATCATCCATGTATATGTTTGCCACCAAATAAAAATAATAGCCAATTCATTATAAACGTCGATCATTTATAACAAAATGCTCATGCTTTCACATCGAGAATGGTGATAAATGGAAATTAAAAAACCATCATATTCATCTGTTTCACGTTTTTATTGACCATTTTTTTATATTAACAACTCTGATGTGATTTTGTGTATTTGTGTACGACGTAGAGATCATGTGTATGTTGTTTGTATAACATGACAATGTACGACACATATACAGTGAGCATATGTAAAGAGTAATTTAAAACATTAAACAATATAGACAGAAACATGTTTATTTTTTGTATCAGTTGATAATCAAAATATGTGTAATTGGAATGATATGACACGCAGCGATTTGATGATTAGAAATATACAGCCGTTTCTTTTGTATTTTTTCGTAATTTCATTTTATTTCTAAAAGAACCAAATTCACGTGATATATACCTAGAAACCGTTTTCGGCTTTTAAAAATAATATTTTACCAAATAAATATACATAGATTTTTATTATGATGAATGAATACAGCATCCTAAAGCGGGAATATCAATATATATTTACCTGAATATGAAATGAATAAAACATGGGCTCGAAATGACAAGTAAAGATGAAAATCTGATTAAACTGCAGGTGAAGCTCCATCGTCAAAGACATCCTACATCTCATGATGTTTTTAATAAAATGCAAAAGTAGGTAAACAAACTTAAAAATACAAGTAAAATGAATTTCTGAAAGTTACATTCCCATTTATTGTTAGTGCTAATTGATAAAAGATAAGATACCAAGATAATAAATTATTTGGTTTGAAAGTAGATAGATAACATCTACATCAAGACAAATGCTCAGAGAGCCTCAATAGGGGTCTTAACCGGAGGGATGGTTCACAACTTACACACAATTATATTATTCCGCGCTGTGTAAATGTCTCCGAGACCTATTGTTAACTAGTCGTATAACTGCGATATGGGGAAAAGCGGTTTAAATATTCATGCTAAACAAGTTGATTATTTTCTCATATCATCCAATACCTAATGAAGTGGAAACTTATGATAATGTGAAGGTATTTAGCACAAATATAATGCATATCTATGTAGTCGAAATAAACTGGACTGGCGCAAATTACAAGCACATTGATATAATATATTATTCAAATTTAGGATAACTCCTGTGTATTTCGTATTGTTGTTTTGCTATGGTTCTCACATAGATATGACATGTTAAATTTTGACATATACATGTAAGCAGTTACTAATTCCATGTGAATGGAAATGGGTAACAAATGTGTGTTTGTTATTCATAATGAGCACTCATCATTGGAGAAATCAACTTTCTCTTACGTATACTTTGGTAAAATCAGTGCCGGAAAAAAGCAATAATCTAATGTTGATTTATGCTCGGACGTGAATATCAGGTATCAGACAGAAGCTAACTAAAAGGATTTGTAACAACGAATGTTGACATTTTGAAGTCAAATTTTTCAAAAACCCAAACTAAAATCAAAATGTTTTATTGTTGAAATGAAATACCTGCCTACATTAAACATGATATGTTTGTATATATATATAACACAGTATTGACAAAATAATTAATGCTTTTGCAAAATCATGTTCTATTAGATTCATTAAATGAATAAAAATATTTAAAAAGTTTTAGGAGTTTTTAACGACGAAAGAACCTCAAAGGAATTTCAAACCATTTCGTTAAAAAGGCACAAGTTTTTAAGTTTTCAAACTTAATTATGTTGGTGAAAGCTTTAAAACACTAATAATAGACTCCGAATAGTTTCCACTACCGCACTTGCAATCTATTACTTTTGTAAGAAGAGTGAAAAAGGTATTTTTATTGCTAGAATGAAAGGTTGAACAGCATACATGTAGTATTAACTTCGTGTGATGCTGTTAATAGTGTGACTTCAGCTCATCGCACGTTCTATAGAACTCACTGAAAGGGTTCTTATGCTTCAGATGAGTCGCTTTGAACGCTATCTGCCTATCTGTGTCATTGCTCTACAGTTCGGCAAACTAACCGTCTTGGTACTCGCATCTTGAAGATGTTTTGTGCTTGCAAGAAATATTTTGAGCATTTGTAGTTTCAGCTAAACATAAGTTATCATTTCTTTTGTGAGATACTCTGAGACGTAAGTTTTCAGAATGTTGTTCGATTTTTAACCATAAATCGTTATTTATTGCGTTTACTGAATTATGAACCTGTTCATTTTATTATCTCTTCATCACAATGGTATATATATTGTATCAAAAGTTTTCTGGTCAGATAATTTCGATTGTTCGCTGCGAGACTGGACGCTCAACTGTCTTTAAACTATATTCGTATAATGTTGTCCTTTTATTTCATTGTTACATTTTGATGCCAATGAATTTGTAATAGGTAATAGGTGAAAGTATCAAGAACTGATGTTCCATGTATATATCTACTACTAACCACTCATATCAGGACGGAAACACTTTAAAAACAAAGTTTTGTCATATCTGTAACTTTGGTTTAAAACGCAATCAGTTTAATGAAGATTATTTTGATTATTGAGTAGACGTTGTACTGGGAACTACGCTGAAAGATAAATAATGAACAAAACAAATAAACAAAATCTAAAAAAAAATAAGCAAAATATCAAACATCAACTATCATGACGGTAACACTGTAAGCAATGAAGTTAGTAACATTTCTATGAAAAAGGCGGATACATATTTGAATGCACATTAAAATGCAAGTTTTCAGTATCCAATGATAAGCTTTAATCCTTAGTAGACTTAATCTAAGTACCACACTGACAACATTTAAGATGCTAAATTGTTATATAAAAGCATTTCGTTGTAGTTCTCCATATGTATGTCCAACTTTCAGGACCTAATAAGAAGAGTTAGTTTGTCCTTCGTGACACCTGACAAACTTCTTTGTTCTTTCTACCCCGTGTGATCGGTGCATCTAGTTCGATTTATTGTTCTTAGCGTGTCACAAAATGTTTTTGAAATTTCTAAGACAGAAAATCAAACGGCATACATGAATCAGCGATCTTTTTTTCAAAAGTTGGAGCGGCTTTGAGCTTGGTATAACCAAGTTGAACACATCTGACCCTTCAAGACCAAGACACGAAACCTTTTATTGGGTGTCGTCTAATCGTGGAATATGTGTGTTTATCACCTGCCTTCAATTAAAATTCTTACAGATCTTTGATGAACTTTGAACATATGACATGATCCTTTATCCTACGTAGGTGTGTCTTATAGACTCACAGGGTTAACCCCTCTCATGCAACTAAATCCTATAATTTGAGTTCGTAATTTTTGTTGGTGTTCCGCCCCTCTTACTCCAAAAGGATATATTGTGCACAGTATGCAAATAAAATATGCGATTGAGTATAAAACCAAGCGTAATATGTTTTTTTCCCTCTGTTTCCATTTGTAAAATTTAGCAAGTTAGCAATTAAGAGTGTAATGTGAGGAAACATGGATAAGAATATACCTCTTATGTTGGGAACTGGAGCAAACGGCCATAACCTTAGAGAAAACGGACATGGCTATTGGAGAACACGGTCTTATGTTTGTACTTATGATACCTTATGAAACAATGTTTTCAGATAAGCAAATAATAGCATGTATCCCTAAAGATAAGTTTTTTCATTCTGACCGTGGTACAGATTGATGAAATTAATGTTTGCTTGTTGATTATTTCTATCTAGATGTTTGCCTCTTTAGAGAAAATGTAAAACTATATATTTATACGCTCAAAGATTGCATCCATATCTACAACATATCAACAACAGCGGAATATTTTTCAAAGCATTAACTCAACAAACCAGTTCTAACATTTAGATTGTATGAAGCAGTTATACTGGTACTCTATACTCTAGCAGCATTACAACAGGAATAATGGCACTTGACTTTATAGCTTTTTAAATTATGATTTCCTCTGGATTACATCTCTGAGAGGTGTCACAACAAAGTCATCAGATTTTGTTTGATACACATTTGCTCACTCTCTAAAATCTGACTTATCTTAAAATGAACTTAATTTTCATGAAATAGAAACACAAGCGAAGGACACATTCAACAGGTATGTGATCATAAAGGAATTTGCCGGGAATACGACTGTCGATCTTAACGTGGTGTAACGACGAGTGTATAATAAGGCAACTAACGATCAAACATATAATAAGGAAATTGGGTCTTTTAAAACTGCATAAATATTGCATCTCGTCCTCGAACTAAGGATGGTAAAATTAAGCTTTTTAATATTCTAAGAACACTTCTGCAAATCCCATACCCGCTCTCCACAGTAAAGCTGCCACCTCTTGAAAAAAAGACTATGATGATAGCACCCGTCTGAAAATGTGTTCCATAGGTCTATGTCCTTTAGACGGCTTTGCATTTGATCGAGGTCAAGAAACATAAACCCAAATCAGGTCTAAACCCTCAGCAAGATGAACCATCATCAATTTCACGTTGGAATATCCGGAAATAAGATATTCCTTATCCAACTTTACAGCGAATGAGGAATCGTTAAGCAAGCCTTCAGAGACAATCTGTGACATAAATTATATGACAAGTCCTAGAGTTAGATGGTGGGCGAAACCCTTACTCCAGACATATCAGACAGATGCTTTGATCCAGACGAAACTAGCAATTGATCCTGAAAAAAACTACACTAAATCAACCAAACTCTTGAACAGATCAACATATCTAGTCAAGGTGTACACTAACAGAAACTCCAGACAAACTCACAAAACACCAAACTCTGTTGATACCTGCCCTTTGAAGCTTGCCCTTCGACATACAAAAAGGAAAACAGTACGAATGGCATTCTCTATTGTGAACCTATCATTTGAGATTAAAACTTCGCATTTCATGCAATAAAGAAATTGACGTACATAAGAACTTGTTCGTCTTCTTTAATATTGTGTAAGTATATTTGTTGACAAACTGATCGACCTGGAGGTCGACACTAAGCCGATTTCGACTGACGTCGCATTGTTGTTGCGTTATCAGTAATGGGATTATATTAGACTGTTCCATCTTGACGCCATGTTACTGTTCTTATATTCACTGGTTTAAATTTGTGAGCAGAATTATGAAATTCTTTATTGTGTGACTGTCAAAAGTTCTTTCCTCATAGTTTATAGAAAATACTTCTCATTTGACGACTGTATCGAAATTGTTTTCACTTATAATAAATAAAATTGTTATCCATAGCATGCATGGTGTCCAAGAAGAACGACAAACAAATGAAACGTTACACGTAATGTTATTCAAACAGTGATCCTCTTTAATACGTTCGGCGGATTTCTCAATGGTATGGTGCCTTAATTGATATTGTTTATAATAAAGTAATGATTAAACTTTTTTTTAAATCGAAGGGACTCTTCAAAAAGCATAATAATTAAAACATGTAAGCTTGTGCGTTAACTATGTTAATAAGTAAAGGTATGAACCTATTTAGTTAAAGATAATATCAATTCTGTTTAGTATGTTACAAGTTCGTTTTTGTCTTAGCGCAATTAAATTGACAGTTTCTCTAAAACGTTGTTTTGGTCCATATTTAATTCCATAGTTTTGAATAACCATACAGCGTTTTCTAATTAAAACGTTAATTCTATATTGTTTGATACTATAATGTTTTCGTCAATTACATCAAAAGTTTAAATCAACTCAATATCAAAGGGGTAACTCTTTATGCGTCAAAGACCAAACAAGCATGCTATGATTTTTTGTAAGTTCTTTATTTGACATGTTATTACTTTCAAATGAATTGCTGCAATTTCGTCTTTGACAAAACAGGTAAGAATTTCCAATCGTAAATTGATCTCTCCGATAATTCACAAGCTAGCGTTAGATGTAGACCCATAAACAGCCGCGCTTTGTCGGATTACTAGACCTTGGCTGAAAAGGTCAGTCAAATGACCGGTCAATAATTACTTTTGATCGATTTTGTACTTCATCGGCTAAAATCGAAGCCTTTTGCGACATAAAATTGAAGGGATACCTTTTGATCTTGCTAAAGTGGAACTTGTAAGTGACTGAAGCATCTAACTGTGTTCTGACCTAACGGTTATGACTAAATTTTTGCAACAATAAATCCTATTGGCTCGATAAATCACCGCACATGTTAGGGTACGGCAACTCAATGTCATAGTTGTTCACCGGTATGAATTTTGTTAACCATTCATTTCAACTTTGTAAATGCTTCAATTTTACCATTGTTATTATTTTTTATTTATCACGTCGCTTATTCATAAAGCGATTTTTAAAGTTGTATGAGTCTGCATAAGAAATATCAGATATGATTTCTCTTTTTGTAAATATTTCATGTCTTAATGAGAAAATATACATTTGATATATAGTTACATGTTGGAAACATTTAATCAAAAGTTTTAAAAAAAGATTAACACTCATTCATATAAATAGTTTGAAAAAACTCCAACGAATAGAAAATGTTTTCCAGTTTACATGAAGCAAAACCAGAAGTTTGGATTAATCACGTTAATCAGTCCCATTTAAGTCAATAATATTCGATATTGTATTCATTGGCAAACATCTCTTTAGATTCCGTTGTAGTCTTGATTGACAAATTGATCAAATATGGACCATACTTTTATCCCAAATTATACAGCGTTAAGACAGCTGCCTACATTATTTGCACGAATGTGCACACGTCAAAACACTCCCTTGCAACTAATGTAGCCTTTGAAAGTTATGTTTTGGAATAGTTTATTTATGTTTATTTAACAATCTCTTAATTATACGCTAGCTGATGTTTGGCGGATTAAAATGCTACAAATCATCCATTAAATAAGTCTAACCCATACTTGAACACTATGAACACGATATGCAGCCGTAAAATTTTTACCTTCGGTTTATTTAATTACCTCTTAACTACTCCTATCTATATTTCTTAACCATCATTTTAGTGCCACAAACAAGTTTTTGAACATTAAAATCTTGTTAATGTCCATGCTTCCAATAATGTGTACAGTTAAATTCTTGATTTAGTATTCCTCTTCATATGTATAGCACATCGACATCAAAGAATTATCACTCATAAAGGTATACGAATTACTATCACATTAAATCTTTAAACTCGTACGATTATTGTAGCGAGTGCAGTGAGTCGTGTTCAGAAGTCTCGCCAGACCTTGTGATATTGGAGCGCTTCCCGTGAAGCGAGAGTGCCAACTGAATTCCAAACACCAAGCGTTATTACCAGAACTGTTGGCTTCATATTTGCAAATCGGGCGTACCGCTCAAAGTCAAATGCGCTAAAGAAGTACGAATTGTCAGTCGTTTTGTTAAACAGGTCTTAAATCAACTCAATACGAGTCCAACTATTGACGGAAGGAGGAGTCATTGAAATTTCTTTTCTGTTGCGCTACGGGTTACGGGTAAGGAGCATTCGTGCGATGAATGAAGTTGCAAATGCTGGCGAAGAGCAAGGAATAAGCACTTGAACTTAAGACCTCATTAGTACAGAGTACAAAGCCTTGCTATTCTTGAGGGGCTTTGATCATCGGAGCAAGCAGCCTAAACGGTGCGGATTATAAGCTTAAAAGAGCGATAGGAAAAGAGTTTTCGTAAAATTCAAAATGGCGGCGTGGAGGTCCGTGCAGCAGACGACACATAAATCCTTCAAGAAAGCGTGGATGCAATGTATGATGAGCGGGCATGCTTCGAAGTGTGACCCCGCCAAACACAGAATAAGTTTTATAGCCTGTCATTCGGAAGGGTTTTGAAAACAATCGTCTTATTTCGACGGTTTGATCTACGAGCTACAAATGGCCTTTCGGTCAGGGCAGTTTTATAACTCTCAAACCTTTGACGTATTTCGTCAGTGAATTCTTACCCGTAAATTCGATTTCCAAATGGAAGCAAGATGGGAGAAGAATGGTCTTGAAGACGATTGGAACTCGATAAAGGTCATTATTCCGACATTCTAAGACTAACTCCCATTGTAAACCAGGTGTCATAAAGGGTTGTAGCAGGAACACCCTGATACAGAGTCGACGTGATTTACATGCACCATATTTGACAGAATTGGTATCTCATCGACAACTGATAAAATAAGCATTGCTAGTAAACTGCAATACGATAAAGCCTTAAGTGAATTATTTCGTTACATTGAGATGGTTTGGATAAATGATTTTATGAGGTGTCCATACATCTTCCCCTTCCTAACTGGTACTTTGTTAGTCATTAACTATTCTCTTGAAATGAATAGACCATTTACAACTACTCGACTAGAAAGTGTGTAATTGTGAACTCGTTATTTACTCCACAAGGCAAGACTACCATACTGATGTTTCATTCCATTCCACGAATACCCCTTAGGTGTTGAATAATTCAATTTCGATGTCATATCTATTTTCTTTACCTCATAAAAAGAACAGATGAAAACATACATAGTTCATATTTACGGTCAGTTTCTATGGAGTTAGGATAAGACATGAAAAATAAACGAATGATTTAAAGGTATTTTCACGTGCTTTCAAAAACGAAACACATTTTTCATGACAGAAACATTAACATCTCATCGTTTGTCAACCTCTAAGCTAGTAATTCATTAGAAGATTAACAACATTATGTAACATGTTGTAATCTGATTCTAAAACCTTTATACTGTCATTGGGCTGAAGTTGATAATATACTTACGTGTACGAAATTAAATGCATGTGATTAAACTTTACAACCAAACGATAGCGGAGGGAATACATCGTTTTGAGAAATGCATTTTAGTATATAACATTTAATCATTATAACAATAATAATGTTTAAGTAAGGAGCTTTTAAACACTACAGATGTATATAATGACTGACATAAATGTAATTGTTAATAAAAAGCAAAATAATTATTTGTGATATAATAATCATTAATAATTCATTCAGTACACTGCTAGGATACGGATGAGCATAGATACACATATTGCTATATTCTTAAATAACCTATATAAATGCACTTTCCGTCATATGGGTCATGTTTTTAAAGAAAACACCAAGGCGTTAGTATTTCTTTGATCAATATTTCAGAATAGAATCAAGGAGTTGTTCCCCTTGAAATCGAGTTGATGTAATTTTCACGTCACGCAAAGAAGTGGTTTCTTTTGCAAGGGATATGTTAGAAACATTTTTTAAGATCTCAATTTTGTTTGTTCCATATAACATGTCATTACGAAAGAAGTTTAAAAATGCAGAAAATAGAGTCACCATCAAGACGTTTTCTTAGTTTAATTATGATACTACGAAAACCACTACAAAACAATATAATTTGATTACATAGTTACATTGTACCAAGACAATTGAAATCAGGAAATTGCGATTTATTCCAGAGGGCGCTGAGATTACTTTTTAAATATCCTAATACAAGACATGCGGGAAACTTGTGTTGAAAGGGAATGAGTCGAAAAGTTTACAAATACAAGCAAATCTTTTGTTCACCTACATTATCCTGTTTCAAACAAACTTTCGAAAACGCTTTTCGATTAAAATTATGTTAAATGATTGAAATAATTGTTATGTCAGTGCAGTGAGTCCATGTCGCACAGGCCGTATCGACGATTGACGGGTTTGTTTTCCGAGCCGAGCAAACAGAGCAACCGGTGATATAGCGCAGTTGGTAAAGCGCCAGTTCATCATAAGGAAGGCAGAGTTCTATTTCCGGTCGCGTCATAGCAACTTTAAAAGATAGGAGATGTTGTTTTCTTGCTTGCCGCTTAACATTATCAGGAAAAGGCATCGCTTGAACTGGCGCTGCCCACTTGAAGACACCAAATATTGATTATTGATTATCATTTTAGCCCCTCTGAAGTTATCCCAGTTCATGGTATGAGCGTAAATGTCGTCGTTGTTCACGTCACTGTAGCATACGAAACCATAGCGACCAGTGCGTAAGATGATTCTGTATTATAATGACTGAATTGAATTGAAAATATCTCACATATCCATTTTTAAACGTCATATAAATGACCTTGAGTTACCGCCTTGCGCAGAAGCGGAAATACAAATTTACATGAATACTATCTACATGTATATGACCAATGAAGCATTTTTGGATTCAAAAAGTACTTTCGGTGATAGTGCTGAAAACTGTATTTTGTCGCAATACTGAAAAGATTGTAAAACTTTATGCTCTCTTTTACAATGTAAAATTCCTATTCGAAAGAGTATGTAATCATAATCGATATGGTAATCCAAACGATATTTCAACCATATTGTTTCCATTAAGATATTCTTATAAAAATAATACTGCATGACATTATGTCTGTACTCCTTTACACAAAAATTCGAAAATGAAATAAATTGAAAGATTTCCTAGCTCATGTCCTCAAAGCAGTCTAATAAGAAATATTGTTTTCATGAGTGAAGCAAATTTATGAAGTCAAGTGTCCATCATTTTACTTTTGTATATTTTCTCATGTTTTATCATTTACACATTTATTTATGAAGTGCTGAGGTGCATGATATATACCTTGATAATCTATTAAATATTCTATCTTAAACCGTGACATACCTTTACAAATAACATAACATACAAATTGTCTTATCGCTCATTAGAATATCAGATATCACACAGATCAGAATGATCTTCAATTCCACAGAAGTAATATTGTAATATGCAGAAGAACACAACGTAAGATTAAAACTTACATATTACAAAAATATCTACATGGCGTCACTTGACGTAACGTCTTGTCGCCTCTGGCAGTGAAACAATTTTGTGAAATCTATAATCCAATGAACAAGCGGTCGAAAGTATACATTCCTTTAATCAGAAAAAAACATTTGTCATATACATAAAATATCTCCTTACAACTCAGGGCGTGATATGTGTCAGGATGTATGCAAATGAAAGCTGTAAAACGTCTTATTATAATAGTGAACCAGAATAACATATGAGGAAATGAAAATAACGACCACAGACTAAATTTAAATTGTTCAGCAACCTAGTTTTGTTCTTGATGCCAAAAATGAAGACAGGCTTTTTCATAATGCGCTAACCATAAGTGATGGATGTCGTTAAAATCTATTTTGAAAGGTTAAAGGACCTTAAATAGACGATCCGCGATGAAAGTTTTCTGATTTACATGAAATGATAAACCAAACGCTGCATTACATTTACATATCTAATTACTTAAAAGCAATAAAATATATGTAGTGAAAGTTGTTCCCCAAAAGTACAAATAACAAATCATTAGAGTAAACAACTATGCCGTATCAACGCTTTTTATACCGATGAAAGGTTTCCTCTAATTTTTATTACGGAGTACTTAATGATAATTGTTGTTCTTTGTGAAATTGTCAGAAATAACTATATATTTTTTAATTAACAAAGGTTCCAATAACATATTTCAACTGGAGATGGTTACACCATGTAACTATTTGATTACATATTCGTATAAACAAGATTGTCCCCTACAACTTCGCTTTCGGCAACAAAACATTTTTTTTAGAAATAAAATCTAAACCAACCGAAAAAGGATACTGAGTTGCAAAGACACCTATGGCGTAAAAGCGGAAAAGATTAAAAAATACTCTAAAAAGGAAAATATTAAATTTTGAAGCACCCAATCCATATTTTCAAAAGTCCTCATTAACCTTACCAAATTTAATATGAATTGAAGAGAGAAACTCGTTTTAGCTGGGCTGTTTTAAAATGATTTTATCATCAAGTAAGTTTATGTTTTAATATCCTATTACTGCAACCAATTGTTTTGTTTGTGCTATTAGGCTTTAAAAATAAAAATTGAATTGAAGAATGAGTAACTTGTTTTAGCTACGGTGTGTTACAATTGAAGGTTTGAAGGAAAGAGTGGCAACCTCCCCATCGTCATTTCAATAGACATATGCCCTTTCTGAATGCACCCAATGAATTATCATGAGCATGTTATTATCGATTATCATTTATTATCCAGATATAAGGAAGAGACGCAACAGCACTGTTCGACGCTCTACCGCTAAACATAATGATCAAATGAAAACATGGCCTTCATTTTGCGTTTTCTATTATCTACCCAATATCATTTGTGATTAAATATTTTAACTAATCTAAACTAAGGATATTATCGATTAGATTCCCTATATGTTTAAGTACATGATACAGACAATTACAAACATCTTTTATAATAAGGTCATTATCAGATTTTAAAATATTGATGAATTTTACAATGGCAAAGATACTTCAAGTGTAAAATACCTGTAAATATTTCAACCTTAATTCAGAGAAACGTCTACACTTCAAGATAACATGAAAGGCTTATCTGCAACAACGTCTATGCCATTCAATTTACAAAATAAACATAATCTCTCATTATGGTTAACATTACATATCTACTCATTTCAACTGCTAAAAGAAAGTTGCCACATCTAAATTTCGACAATTCAGATGTGAGGTGTAAAAGAATATCACAATTCAAGTATTTTTCAACATTTAAGAGTGTTTTAAATTGACAGTAGTACAAACATTTATTTGTATTTCGTACAGAAGCATACCGTCACTGTTTAAAATCAGAAAACCTTTGCTTGAATTAGAATAAGAAATAATAATTATTGCCAACATCCTGGCTAATCCATGCATATCCAAAACGGTATCTAAATAGAATATTTTTGACACATGTTGACCAAGTGAAGCGGCCGGTAACATCTCGAGATTTAATCACACCATAAAATTGTTTAGTATCGAATACTGACCGATATTTCAACAACAGGAGGCTACAAGACAAGAGTCGGCTGGCAGTTTCTGTACGGTTTGTGGTTTCCTTCAAACGCGCATCGAAGTATGATGTAAGGCGTATATAGAAACTATCTACTATATTCATCAGTCATATGACGTGTTTGCATCAATATGGAAAAGAAAACGTTTGGTTTTAAATCGCTTTGACTCTGTCACGATAGTGTTCATCCGATCACAGTGACGTCATAGGCTTTTGCAGTTATGATGTCATAAAACTGGTCACGTGATCAGCTAACGGGATTCGGTATCGGTCATTATGTTGGAGGTGATTAAGTACCTTTATGATGTGGTTTTGTCATGTTTTGTGCTGAGGTCATGAGCGTAAAGAAAAACCCTCATTGTTTGAATGCGAATTGTCTTGACAGTTTATTTTTATTTTCACTTTTCACTGAAATATTAGTTGAGGTGTTACCCATTATACCTACCTGAAATGGAAATGCCTATATCGCATCACGCCTGAACTGCCGCGACATCATAGAAATGTTATTTCAAAGACAAGTTACTCTTCATTGCAGAATTGAGATAAAACAATTCGCGTTCGGCACATGCTCACATATAACTTTTGCCTAGCAGCGACTGTGTCAGCGCGAGTTACAATATTTTCTGTCTTTT
The DNA here is from genome assembly GCA_921293015.1 of Phorcus lineatus. NCBI lineage: Eukaryota > Metazoa > Mollusca > Gastropoda > Trochida > Trochidae > Phorcus > Phorcus lineatus. Next base: position 21,312,787 of record OV121091.1, on the reverse strand, counting down.
GCAGATGGTAAAATATTGATAATCATTTAAGGGTTCTTTGGGTAAAAACCCATCTTTGGGATAGAAAAACATTTTGTGTAATAGTAAGCCAGCGCTTGCTGAGTTGGATAAGAGCCCCATACAAATATTAGTATGAATGTATGAATGAATAAACAACATAAAAACCTTTCTGTGATAAAAAAAATAGTATATGAGTAATAAATAAAGTTGAAAACCGTCAAATATCAAATTTACGTTCGTCTTAAATCGTAAAAAAATCTGTCTTTTGAATTGTATATCATTATGTTCTGATTTATTACTTTTCTTGATGAAAAAAACAACTTTTGATATTAGATAAAAAGAAACATATACAGCCTTCTCAAATCAGTATTATCTTTATCTTCTACTGTATAAGTAAGTGTCAAGGCAATGTTTAGTGTACATTCTAGAAAAGTGATTTTATTTCGAAGCTACAAAGTATCATTACATCTATTGCTATGAATGAAACTCTTTGGAGTCATTATTCTTATCTATCAATGTCCTGCATACAGTAAGAGGAAAGCAATCCTTTACGCTACTCAAATGAATCTGTTATGGTAGATCGTGTCTTGAATTTCATTTGACAGTTTATTGACGTTCATGTTTCATCTTTCATATTTATTGGACTTTACAAATTCAGACTTTTTTCCATACCAAGATTAAACCTAGGTTGGAAAAACACTACGTTCATTCTATATTTGTTAACCTGTATCATCTGTTGACATAACCCCTCAGGATTTTGACTAAAAGTTCCTTACCAACATCATTTCTATTTAATTCAGTAACTAAATATCTAGCAGGTATACCATTGGTTTCGTTCAGAATTACACAATGTATATCAGAAGGTGTATACCTAATCACTGCCTAGATGCCACCAAAAGGAGGCCTTAAATAAGAATGTTATAGAAATTTTATCTCCTGCAAGAATATCTGTATACGATTCTTTCTAATGCTTTAAGTTTAAAATTTTGTTTCTCGTCTTACCATTATATTTTAAGACTTTCTCCTTCAACCCAAGTTGTATTAGGCAGTTTACACAATAAACAAGTTCATGAAACCAAAGATTTTTTTCTGCAGTAAAAACGTGTATAAGCATAACCTTTTTGTAAGATATTTGATTATATAAATTGTGTCCCTAGGCCCAGGATACAAACATATTACAAACTTCTAAATAGTAAACAGCTGTACAAAATACTTCAACATAAAATCAACAAGTAAATGTTTACTAGATACACACATTTCACAACTAAAATATCTTTAACATATATAAAAGAATAACTGTGGAATAAAATTAGGTTATTACCAATATGACATAAATAGATATTGTAACTTTCTAAAGAAGATTTCCAAATTGAACATTTCTCAGATGCTAATGTTTGTTGTTACAGATTGCCATAAGCATTAAATCATACCGTCATGTCATTTTTTCATAGAATTGAAGTATACATATACTGCTGAACGATATGTCAATGTCATTGTTGTAAGCCATTGTACTTACTGATATAAACATAAGGCATATATATAAATTGAAGACTATAAAGCCTACACAATCAAATAATTTTTTCATATTTTTAGATATTTTTGTATTAATAGGAAGCAGTTTCAGTATGGCATTATCAGCCAGGTAAATTTTGTGCTACTTTCTCCGATAAATGTACAATCAAAACAAATGCATAAATAACAAAATGGGGAAAATCGACAGATATAATCAATAGTTAAAACCAAAGGAAGCTTTTGTATATTATTAATTGCTTCCCGAGACGAATCAGAAGGTTACATCGGAACACATAAACTCGCTAAAGATATATTTGCTCTGACAAAAAGTACAGACTGGTTAAAGGCGAATAATGAAGTATGATTGTTGGATGTGGAAACTATCTCCTTGTGCTCATTAATTTCTATTCTGAACGTAGATATTTATACGAAATAAGTGTTGAATCTTCTCATCGATGGTGAAATATAAACAATCAATCAATATACACTAGAGTATATCCATAGTATTACATGCAAGTATGCCTTTTTATTTATTCTATTAAAGTCCAACAGAAAATCAATGTTTTAATTTTCCTTGTGAATTCAACTGTCCACAAGATTGACCTATCATATTGTATCAGTTTTTATCAGTTTTCATACCTGGCAATTCTCTATCTATAAAAAAAAATCATAAATTCAATTTATGTAAATCATGTAACACTATCAAAATCTTATATAACCCTGTAAATCAAACTAACGGAAGAGTTATCGCTGGAAGAAAGAAACCCTTCTTTACGAACTCTTTAAAATGTTGCCACAAGCTACTTACACTATCCAGGTACTCCTGTTAAAACTCAATGCCACATGCCACACTTATGTGATAAGTGGGTGGTGTTAACCCTAAAATACACGTTAACATAACATACAGAGACAGTTGGACAATATAAAAGAATTATTTCCTCCCGTCAGTTTATTATGGTTAATAACATAAATAAAATGTTATCAAAATCCACATTAAGCATTATAATAGTTTAACATCTTTTAGTTCATGTCATGTCAAGATAAGTTGGGATTTCATTATGCTTAGTGGTGTTAAAGACATTATTTGACGGTTTTACTTGTACTTTATGAAGGAAGGTAAATGTTTAGAAGTGAATCGTTATGACAATTTACTTATGATTATCCCGCTTTGTGTTAAAACTTGCTGATGATAATGAGACACGCATCCAAATATCGATACTTGTTTGATAAACTGTATACTATTATGCAGATTAATAGACAGTCAAACATCTTTTTAAACAAGTAAAAGACATGGGCAAAACCGCAATTGATAGAATTCAAAGATGAAATGTTAATCAGCATATGTTATGATTATAAAACATTAATGTTCTATCGGGTTCGAACATATAGGTCATGAAACACTGGCAAAGAATAATCAAATAATTATGGATAGATAGTTTATTATGTTTAACTATGATGATCCTTTGAAAAGCATAAACGTCGGATATCATATTGGTAGGACATTATAAATTACTAATGATGAAAATATATATAACAAAGTAATCAATTTCGTTTGGTTTATAAGGATATAAGAAAAGAAAACTCTAAATTTGTAACACTGTTTCCGTGTTTATACAGTTATCAGCAACAATCAATGATTGATCTTTTATACGTTTCATTCTTTCTTTCTAGAGAAATGAAAATGGCAAACTAAATTACTAATTCTGACATAATTCATGTGTAAATTATCAACAACGCTCCATAACGATCCATTTCTTTGGCACACGAGGTATATATTTTCATGAAGGAAGTTCCACATTTTGGCATTGTTTTCAGTGATGGTCAGGTAGCTACACATGTAAGTGTAACAATTAAGATTGTTAACGAGATTGTTTTTTAATGTTTTTTCCGTGTTCTGAATACATATTGTACACGAATATAGTTCTCTATCAGCCAAATGTCATGCGAATGTCAAGAATAGATTACAATTGCAATATGAAAATAACAATGCAATCCTGAAAATAAATATGTTTGTATTTTTACAACCTTTTTTAAATAATAAACTTATATTGTGTTTATACTTTAGAGTCACATTACCTATCTCCTCCAAGGTTAAATGAAATGGTATGGGCGGTGATCCACCTTATCTCTATGTATGTTAACTATGGATGAAATAGAATACACAGCGTTCCCTTAGAGATCATTTTATTATCCTATATTGAATTTCACGACAAAGAGAGAAAATCGCGTTTTACGGTTAATGACATGCCCTTTGCTACATCTTGCTTTCCTTAGAAAATAAAATATTCTTTGACCAAACTATTTGACCAGGGAAAGCAATGACCGAAGATAGCGTGTGAATGTTCTGTAAATAACGGAACTGTCCGTGACTTCAGGAAGCATTCGGTCTTTGAGACTCTTTTGTGCTCTGATATGGCCTATAATGCTTAAACATTGGAACCTTTCCGGCCGGGGTTGAAGGCTTTTCAGACTAGATGGAAACCATTTTCGTAGCTTCCGAAATAAGTAAAACCGATTTATGACACTGAAATAAAGTATCATTTAACTTGTGTTCTATGGTCCATGTAAATCTTATATTCAGTAACTTACGTGAAAATGTCATAGATAGAGCTTATTAATAATGTACATTTATTTTCAATCACATAAAATATTTTAAGAATTAACGTAACTACGAAGGGAGAAAACTTTAAATATCATATTCTCATATTCACCATCTCGATTGATAGACACAATAGATTATAAGAGCTTAATTGCGATACACATGTTGATATTTATGTATCTGTAGATCTAGCAGAAGATTATTGTGTATTTGCAACTTATTTAAGTGTAAGAATCTTCGATCTTCTGGCTAACTGCCTGTACTAAGTATCGTAGGTGATCTTCGGCGTAATTTTCGAATATCGATATATCTTGGTACGCCGAATTTTTCATTGAAACAATAATAATGCCATTAGCAACTTAACCGATTTCTGATACACCTTGAACATGTTCTTAAGCGAAACAATGTCAACTTACAGAATTAAATTATATCCCCTCTGTAATTTCATCAAGTGATATAAACTTATTAAATTTCATTTAACTTATATTTCAGTTGGTATGCCCAATTTAGGAATAACATGTGTGATAATTTGTCGATAGGGATCATTTAATACAAAGTGTATATCATTCATACGTACGTATTTATACGCTGTGAATAACGGAATATACTGAAAGGCTTAATTAACGAATGCAGCTCCAACCACTAAGAGGATTTATGGACGAGTTCGTCCACTACCCAAATCCTAGAATCAATATCAAATCTCTTGTTTGGGTTCCGTGCTAAGGTTACTGTTATCTGCTACAGTCAACTTAGCGGCTCTACGGAAATAATTATTACATCTTCTTTTTTTTTCAGATAGACTTTATACCGCATGTTCTTATATGCCTCCTATTATTGAAAGGGGCTATATCGTTCCTGTTTGTTTTTATTTGTTCCGGTCCAGAGTTAATATTCTGTCTAGAATTACTCTTGTACATAAACCAGTGAGCAATGATCAACTTCCTATAACGATACCAACGAATATATTTCCTTACATGTAGATTGGTCATTATTTTTTCAATGGTGAAATGCGCCAATAATCGGTGAAAATATAATCTGTATTTTCACCGAGTGAACTATGCGATTCTATTTAGCGAAATAACTCTACCTAATATGACGTCTTCCGTGACATCAGGAAACAATTTCATCTCGTCATGATATGGCCTAGATAGCCGGCGACGCTACTTTATTTATAGAGTGTGAAGGGCATTGACGTGATTTTTGGAAGCATGATAAATAGAACATTTTAGATTTCTCGTTGAACGCCATGTACATGTATATCCCCTCGAATGAAGCAGAAAATTAAATATATACACTCGTGGCTGCGCCACTCGTGAAAATAAAAAATTCTACTTCACTCGATGAGTTATACATGCTATTCGACGAGAAATGTCAAATATTATCTATATCTCCGGAGCTTAAAAAGTCACTGGTGATAAACTCATATATTTACATTTATTTCGCATGATATTTGGAACATATGCAGTAGTTTATCAGGGTTTTCTTGGTGAATATTTTACCACAAATTAGTTGGGAAAGATCGATCAGTCTCTTTAATTGGAGGGGGTTACAAATACAATTAAAGACGATAAAGAATAAAAGCGCACTTCTTATCTTTCCACCGGAAGTTGATAGATAGTCTCCTGGCAGTGACAAAGAGGAGTCGGCAACATAAGATCAATAGCATTAGACGTTGCTAAGAGGGTTAACTTGAATACCTTTTAATTGACAGAAATTCATCCCTGTCGTTCTAATTTTAAGACAAAAAGCAATATAAAGATAGTCAATTCGCTTTCTTTGACCTCCGTAAGTTTAAACTTTTTTAATAAAAATATATTCCATATGCCCAAAAGTACAATAAATCTTTCAAAAATGCTTGCGTTCAAACCATGGTGGCTAACTAATACGTTGTTGTTCTATGAATGTAACTACTGTTGTAGCTCCTTATTAATATTTTATTCAAAGTTGTATAACCAGCAAAAGCTTGGACTGTTTCAACGATTGACAGAAATAATGTAAAGTTTCTCGAATGAAGCGACTAATATCATTACTAATATGTGGTTCAAATGTATGAGTTCATTTTTCAATTTTGAGCCTACTGAGGCAGAAAGCGATCTATCACGTTACGCCGTTACATCTCGTTGGTAAACAATACTGTTTACACTATCATGCTGGTCATCCGAAATTAGTTTTGGAGGGAATATCACTCGCTGTCTCGGTTTTCTCACTTTGTGCGCGGGATCGGTTTCATCTTGTCAAATATATCATCATTGCTGGCCAGATCAGCCGAGGTTTCTTTGATCTGAGAATTTGCTTGGTTCTGGCCAGTTGACGTTGTTAGGACGAGGCAGATGTTTAAGCAATAGACCAACTCTCGCGGCGAGATTTACGACGAGACCTGTGCTAACCTCTCCCCAGGAACTTCGGTAGAGAGTCCGAGTTAAAAACAATTAGTCGTAACGCAAATATGACGAGTGAGATAATATTTTCTTACGTGTTACGATGATCTTAATTCGACGGCCCATATGAATCGGAAAATGCATCATTTAGTAACATGAATGGTATCAAATTTCTCGGAATTTAAAAATAATGTTTTGAGTAATGTTCTATATGACGAGTACTTTTCGAATAATATGGTTACAATCTTAATTAGAGCAGACGGAATTTACATTCCTTACTCATTATTACCAAAACAAAGGATGGATTTTGGAAATATGGGCAAAGTTTTGGGTAACGGTGGTAACTTTTGAAATGTACTATTGTGAAATAGGCTAGAATACTGCATTCAGGTTTGTGGACTACGATACTATCTGGAATAGAAATCTCATGTTGTTTTGAAAATGAAAGAAACGTAGACATTTAGTCGAGTTGCAGGAAACCCAGAGTCACGTAAGTAGATGGGGAGTCACCGGAAGAAGATAACGAGTGACAAACAAATAGACTTGCGGTGACAAGGGCAATAGAGGACTACAAAAGTTTAGGGAATAGGTAACAGATTGAATAAGACATCGGGAGTATTTGATGATTGTAACATTCTTGTTATTGCGAGAAGCACATATCAGATCTTAGAAGTTGTTTTGAATGACTCAGGTCCTGTGTACCAAAGCGAATTATACTCACAGTAGCAGATAAAAATGCTCAATGACAAACAAGGGAAACTGTCAGAGATACTGTCACAGTAAGAGAAGTAAACGAGAAAGCAATAAGAGGCGATAAATTAAGCTTTTTAAAAATTAAGTATTAGGAATAAGTGTAAATGATTTATTACACAGCGAAAGACAATTAGACACTGACAGTCAAATATTACCGTATCTACTATCTACGAAGGCAACATTTTGGTTCACATTTTTATATGACACCTAAGGGCAAAACATAATTTTCTTGTGAATGACGTCACAAATACTGATATGACGTCATGTTTAACCCATGACAAAGATAGCGGAAAACCAATGTTTAAAGTAGAATTTTCTGTATTTTCAATATAGTCGACACAGAGAGTGTCTTATATATGTGTCAATATCATGCAATGTTTAAAAAAGTTGAACTTGACAACTGAAATATACCTCGCTCTCGCTTCGGATATACCAGTTTCTCGGCTCTCGTGTCATTATCAAATTGCAGCTTCTGAAAAATTTCTTCAGTTACATTTGAAATGCTTTACTAATCAATAATAATATATAACAATTTTGCAATCAGTGAGTTATTCCAAATCTATTATTGTTGAAATTCAAATTTTCATGTGTAAATTGTTGGATGGTATGTTGATATTATATTATCATTCTTCTTTAAAGGGTTTTTATAGGTAAATTATAATCCGTAATAAACGTCACATTATGCACTATAAATTATTTATCAATTTATAAAATTCACACCTTGGCAGTGAAAGTTTGATTAGGATTCTCGATTTTCAATATTAATTTTCTTTTATCTTTAAACTATTATCATATCGAAATATTTATATAGACTAACATTCAAATATTTAAAATGGAGGTATGCCTTTAGATGACGTAACAATAAGATGACTTAAAAAGTACTTCTGCAAATTGTCACTTCTAGTGACAATTTCATGCAACAACAATATCACACACGAAGGATTTTGGTAGACCAAGATGCTTAACACATCAAAACAGTTACAAAAATGACAATAGCTAAATCTGTGTTTAATATATTTATGTAATTAGGAACATACTATGTAAGAGATTGACGATACTATGGTTTCTATCAAATTTCCTTTCCACGTGTACTTTTTAAGTAAATTCAAATAGTTTTAGAGAATTTAGCATGTTCCGAAAAGAACTGTAAAACAAATGTTCACATTAGACAGAAAATACTTATGTATCCACTATCCGGTAAACTTGAGGATGAAAATAAATGTTCCCAATTGTAAGAAAATGTCTTTTTATCCACACAAAAAACAAAAACATTTTAAATCGAACGTACCATGATCGGTTAAACTAAGCGAATCGATTTACCAAAAGATTAAAAGGTGTTCTCGTGAAGTAGAAAATCATATATTTACACTCGTGGCTACGCCACTCGTGAAAATATAAATTTCTACTTCACTCAATGAAATATCTTGCAATTACGCCAAATATCCTCTATGAATTGTCCACAATATGTCCTTTTAAGAAGAACATATCGATGCCATGCGGTGGATGGAAAGGATGTAAAATCATGAGTAGCGCATTCAACATATTTACCTGAAGATATGAAAAGATAAACAGTGCTTAATGACAGACATATTGTTTGCTATATGACGTTTCCATGTTACTGCGACCAGTGACATGTCAAGCGTCTAGAATGCAGTGCCCCTTGCCATAGCAACAATCTGATGTCATATAGTCATTCATTACGTCAACCAAAGTATCATAGGAGATATATATTTTCATGACTTTCATGATTTTCTGTTCACTCAATTTACTTAGATTCCACTAGATAGTTTTTAATCAAGCCGAATTCGTAACCTTTCCTTTCTTGACAAATACATCCTTTTCTAATATCATAAGGTAGCTTTTGACATAAATTCATGCTAATCTTGCAATTACGCCAAATAATTTTCAAAGAAAATACCTTATAGACAAACGTGACGTCATAAGAAAATTTGGTTATTGTTCATGACGTCATACTCTTAACGATGTCAATATCACACTTCTCAGTGAAGGTAAGACAAATCATTAATCTGCACTAGCGGGTTGAGAAAAAAGATTTATTTGACCAAAAATTTTAATTTTTAGATAAGACCTTCATTTGCAAAAGGAAATGGTTTGTAGAGTGTTTCATAATCCTGACTTTTAATATATAATCTAAATCCAAACAGCCCGATTAACAGTAACCTTGGAAGAAATGGTTCATATTCATGAATTCTAAACCTGACGAAATGAGGAAAAAGGATAAAGAAATGTAAACAGTTTTCTGTAATGTACACCGTATGATAAATTCATGTCATTAAAAACAAACTCAATCGTGTTTAATCTACTGTAGAAAGTCGTCGTGTTGTTGCACAACAAAAGTTAATGATATCTTCACAGTGTGATCTCCGCAACCTTTTTCGCACTTTCTTCTTGTAAACTTAAATTGTTGACATTTACCTTTTTCTCCGTGTAGTTTGTGCGAAATGTCAAATGTTAGATCGCAAAAAAATATCGATTTTTTTCTTTTGTTGATTAAATTCCTTATGGTTAGATTACATAGTTCCTTGAAACAGTCAATTGACTGTTTTACCCAAAAACGAAGTTGATGATATCAAGAACACATAACGGTTAGTGAGGGGGGAGAATGCTTATCAGCAAAAGCAAAGTAGAGATAAATGAGTACTTTGAAAGGATTTGATTCCTAACATGTACACGATTTCGTGAACAAAAAGAACAAGATAAACTTGGATTTTAGATGACATTTCAAATATATTTTTTAAAAACCAGACGTCAATGATTAAAAGCTGTCCAAAAAAAACGTGCTGTCATTTTTGTCAAAATTTGAACATGAAATATAATAATTTTGTTTATTTGGCATTTTGCAATTCATTATAAGAAGTGTATTATGAATTGCATTTGGAATTATAACAATTATAATATGATTTTTAAAATTATGTAAATTTATAAATGACAAGAATTCTATAATTTTTAAAAAAAATAGTCAACTTTGTTGATGTGGTTAAACTAGTACTTATCACGTCAAGCGTCCTGAGCGAAGGTCACTTTATATCTATGTGATATGACTTGGGGGTCTCTGACTACAGTCTTAATTGCAAATATATATGTTTGTTTAATTCCACTGACATAAAATCAAAGGGGACGACACGTAAATACACGTGCAGACTGTAATCAGAGCTTGTCACGCCATTTTGTTTTATCCATATTCATTGGACTCTCAATTAATACATTCAATCACCAACGTCACGGAAAACGCCTTTGGCGTGACTGTGCATATGGTATGAAAGTGGTTGTGTTACCTACAAGATATTTTCAACAACTATAAAACAACCTCCTTCCTGGGTATAAAACACTCCGTGATAAGTAATCTGCACAAATTCTATCATTTTCTTGCTTTTTGACACTACTGGTAAAGTATGGTTATTTAACGTATATTCTATTGGTTCGAAGCGACAAGGTTTCTTTGAAGTTGTAGATAAGGTACCTGTGGCGGCGTCTTTGAACTGTCAAGGTGTGTTAAACCCTTGGAAACAAATGGCTATGCTGGAATCCTCACACGGATAACACTGTTTGATTTCCATCGACTATTAGACGTTCCGACTCGTGTAGTGATCAAATTGATTTGATCACCCTAGATTTGCTTCATACGATGGATTTAGTTAAAAGGGTTGCACGCCATAACACGCGTTTCATCCAGTTGTTAGGAACACGTGTCTAGTCGCAGTAAGGGCACGACTTGACAATGTCATGCTTTTATTGATTTTTGTTTAATAGAATAAAGAAAGTTATTCGTAGAAATTCGTACTCATCAAAACTATTTATGATTGAATATTGGGCAATTTGCAGGAATGGTGACGACAATGATTTTAATCGATCGCGACCATTGCGATGTCGAATATTTGCTTTTTCGTTATGAATAAATTCTCCAACCTGACACTGGAAAAGATGGCGTTTATCTTCGTACATGATGGTCATGATCTAGGTGAGAGATAACGCTGGCGATCATGTCTCTTGAAATGGTGTTAACAGTGATATTATCACCATCACTATCATTTCTATTTCAAAGATTATGCGAAATCAGATATTTAACTACAACTATTTGTTTTTCAATTTGTCATTAACATTTTACCAATCTGGTAAAATAATACTCGGGATGGTCATTTCTTTCAAAATTGAATTATTCCTTTTCTGAATATCAAATACAAAACCATTGAACAAAAATCTATAAGTGAAAACATTTATGACAAAGACTTCATCGGATGAACCTTTTGAACATGATATAGTCACAAAAGAAATATTAGTAAAGATTCTAAATCAAAGTAAAAATTCTTTACCGAGATACTTGTCACTAACAATCAAAGACAGTAAATTTGTCTAGTTTGTATAAAAATGACTAAGAGGGTTTAACCTTCTTTCAAAGATGCTGACAACTTTTGTAAGGAAAAGAAAAAATCAATGAAACAAAATCCAAAATGTCAAAGGTTTTTGCAACCAATGGATTTTTTCCTCGATGATCCTATTCTTCACAAGAACGTATACCTGACCGGTGTGCTAATCTTCATACCGATTCCAGCGTTCATATTACAAATCACGGCGTTAACGACAGCCATCGAATCTGAATCACATCTTGGTATTTGAACGGTATCCGTTGCCATTTCTAATAGTCATCTCGGTGTGTGGCGGGTTCCAAGAGTGACAATAAAACACAACTCGATGTACTAATCAACAAGGTAATTCTATATCCCAGATATCGAGTCTTTCTGACCTGCAGGAACCCCTGCTAGCAATTAGAGACATGATTTCTTTGTACCGGTTTGTTCTTTACGGTTTCCTTAGAAATTTAATCATATCTTTTCGTTCAGATGTCACCAACCACGGACTTGATATCAGCACAATAGTTTTTTTTCAATGTATACCTGCAGTTAAAAACAGAGATTTTTTTATATAGAATTATTCCTTTTTGGATGACTAATGTCATTATGATATGATTCGCTACCAGCAGATGCTTCTTTCGTAGTTAGCAGTTGGTATGTGACAAAGATTGATATGGATTTCTACTTATCTAATCATTACAACCCGACCCAAAAACGCCATTTTGCACGAAATAGAGTAGTTGTAAACGATATCAGATGTTAAGATATTCAATTCCATTGATTGGTAACCAGAGAAACCTCCCTCAATATTTCAGACTTTCAAAAACTTGTTTTTAATAGTGTTTCATGTGGTATTTCATGTGGATTCGTTTGTGTATACTCTTTGGGAAATAATGCCCATGACAGTGTATGTATACTGACATGCCTAGATTGTATTATCAAATGATAGGCTAGCGTCATCTTACATATTCCGTCTCACAGCATTGATACGAATTTGGAAATTTTATTTCTGCTCTCAGCAACCTGGAATCGAACCAGTGCCTCTCGGGTTGAAAACTTGACGTTTTTTTTATCTTTAAATTTGCAATCCACAGTCTTCTGAGTCGGTATTACCAATATCTACAATTAAAATGATTATAGACATTGTTTTGTACATATTTTGATTAAGAATGTCTTATCTGCCTTATATTTCGTCAAAAATCAATAGCTTTGAAGTAACAACACAAACAACTTTAAAGTCTTGAGAAACATTTCAAACAGTGAGCAACGGAGTACAAGAACTTCTCAAATCATCAAGACATTATTTCGGTAATAAATACAATTCCATCGCAACCATTTGCGCTAAGCTTTATATAAAGGAGAAACCATTTGCGCTAAGCTTTATATAAAGGAGAAACTTAAAGTGTAAGTGCATCTTAATATTTCAAAATAATCCAAGAAAACTACCAATTAGATTTCCTCAAACAAAACCATATCGAAGTACAGAATTGAAATATTAATTATTTCATAATGTTGAAATGAGGAATGGTTATTTTAACATTTAAATTGTGTGACATGAAATCTAGCTATATATCGATCACTAACATGTGATCAATCGTTCCCTAGAAAGCAAAACACCTGTTTTGATATCGACATGAAAGAGACAACCTTTAGTTCTGACTAAAATCAAAGACATCAAAGACATAAAATGCAATCGACATGAATGACGAGGGAGGATCCTAACACTGGAAGTATCTGTGTGAAAAACCAAAGCTGTCTTTATTTGAAGAAAGGGAACTGATCACATATGAAAATCGGACCCGTCATAAATTTCTTGAAGCCATTACAGGGTCTGTTTCATGTGACACACGGAGTTTAGAATTTCGTCAAATTACACCTAATCCGTTACAGAACCCCTCTCCAAACAAAAGCCGCGTTCCTGTTAAAATGGTATACTCAGTGCAGTTGATGGTCAGGCCGCTAAGCAGAACACGCGAAACAAGCTTCGCTACTTTGATTTTTTAAAGCTCAGCGACATACGGTGATAATTTACAAGCATGTCCTGCGATGGTCCGTTTCTCTTGAATGACCACTGGATAGTTTTAGTGGTCAAGCCAACTAATCGTACTTGCCTAGTTCTTTCAACATTGCGTTATTCTGCTCAGAGCTTTGCAATGCCTCATTGACCGCCCCAGTACAAACGTGCCGAGGATTGAAGCATGCAAACGGTACACAGACGTTACATAATATGGGTACACATATGGCAAGAGAACAATAGGCTGTAGCCAGAAGAGTTTTATGGTTCTCGGTGAACAATATGCCTCCTTCGCTAATGCGTATCATTCAAGGTTTAACTGAACACGTGTGCGTGAAATTTTCAAAGGAGACTTAGAGTACGATTTAGGAGTGGTCGAATATTTCAAACGTTGAATGAATGATGAATATGTATTTGCATGTTTACTTTCAACGTAAAGGTATATGGAGTTAACTCGAGTTTTGCATGGTATCAATTATTACGTTCCAATTTATATAAACCTAAACTTAAAATATCACATTTTTCTTTTTTCAGTATTTTACACAATAAATTTTAATGACTTAGCATCTGTTCAAAATTATATGATATCTGAATATTGATTTTTAATATATCCATTTTCTGGCCAAGAGTCATGAATCGTGATTATACCATATACCTTAAAGGAGCACTTCGGTGCTTGTTTTCCAATCCAGTCACAAATTGCATTTTCACGAATAAACATCTTACATAAACATATCACATAAACATTCAATACAAAACGTTTTCGGGCAATTTCATTTGGGTTTATCTGATGAAACAAAATTTATAAAGGTGAAAATATTTTTCTCTCATATCTAGTCTTTTATTAGTTCATGTTATCGTTGTTCGAGTTTTAAATATTCGTATGATTCTTCCTATGATTTAATTGCCTTGGACGACTGCATGTAACTTCCTCTATTAAGTGACTAAGATGAATAATCATGGCATAGCAAAGCAATTCTTAAATATTTTAATTTGTACTTTTTATTTTGTATTTTTATTTCAATAGTCTTTAATTTTCATATGAATATTTTTTAAAGTTTTAATTGTGTTGTTCACATAAAGCAAGTAGGACCTTTTGTCTGGATAAATTTGAAGCAACTGATAAATTTATAGTGTATGTCCTGTTTTCTCTTGTCTATTGTTACATGATAGTTGTTGTGATGATGTCAGTGTATCTGAATTAAAAGCAACATAAAAAATATTTCATTTGTCATCAATTTACCTACATCTGTTATGGAAATGTTAAAGAGACCTCAGCTCATTTGGAAAGACTTCACACAGCGTTTGAGCAAAGTGGCCTTTTAATCTAATATGACGAATACAATTCAAAATTAATTTCAAACACGTAAATCAAATGAAATATAATAATCAGTGTTATCCACATGGTATCCGAGAGAAAGCAGGAAACTTCATTTTCCCCGCATTTACACATAAATTATCCGAGATTTTTTCCCGTCTTAATGAAATTGTTTGTCTTTGTTCGAGTCGACAGGGGTTGTCGCCCTTGGTGAATTCTCCAACTGTTAGGGTGTTATCACGCTGGGTCATTTAGCTTTTAATATGATTGATACGTCCTACCGTGCACAAGTTCCTCAAAGGTGATAATTTCTTTTAAACATGAGATCATATTTTAAAAAATGGAAAATATCAAAAACACATTTTTTGATGATCAGTAACGAATGCGATATCAACAAGGTTACAATATCTCTTACTGTCAATTATGTTAATTAATTTACATAATTGGTACTTCTTTTCCAGATCAAGAAAATGATATGACTTTTTTCGTGGCAACAATTGAGTAAGGAAGGGTTGTCGTGACAACGATAGCACGTGCTCGGCGTGCATGGCGCCTGTACATGCTGATCACGATGTCAATTTCTCTCTGAAATTGACTAATGGCGGATGGGGCAGATTTCATCATCTTTCCTTGCATGTGTATTTTCGATTTTAATATCTTCTTTACTGATTTTACTTTAGATTAGGGTTACTCTTTCCTCTCAACTTTTGAATACTAGTACCACATTCAGTAGTTATACAAAGAAATAAACATATGTTAACGTATGTTTTATGACAAAATGAGAGATTTATTACAAATATGTGTTGAAATATAACCCCTTTTCTTATTGTTTAAACAGTTGTTGATTTAATTATAGGCACATAACAGATACATATACATTGGTAAGTTATCAGCTGAAGAGTGGACATTTCTCAGTTTAACTAGCTTATCTTCTTTCTATCTACATATGGAAAATCATAATAAGGGGACTAACATTTAAGGGTCAGTAGCACGTTTTAAAAAAATCTAATTTTTTTCAAATTTTCTCCAATCGATATATGTTTATTCCAAATGCACAATCTTCAGAGGGATAAAACACCTAATAACTCAATCCAGTTATCCGGGAGTATTAAGAAAAAATACTTGAGACCATTTTAGTGTGTACACCTTTTAATCATTTTGGTAGGGAAATCGTTTCGCACAGGTTAACTGAACTTGTTAGAACTGCTTTTTATTACTCGCCCGTGTAAAAATACTGCTGCGTAATATTTATAAGGTGATATTAAACTAGTGTAATACCGCTGCAATAATGTCATCATATTCTGTGGTTGTGACGTCACATTGTTTGCACTGACGTCACAATGGCGCCAAGTCGCTGAAAGGTTTCGTTCAGTGCACTTTCGGCAATCATGCTTCATTATTGAGGTCAAGTAATAAACAGAATACTAAACTCCTTTCAATTTAATACTATTTTTTTTTTATCAAACTCGTTAATGATTCGGTATAAAACTTGCCTTCGCTCGTTTTATACTTAATCATTAACTCGTTTAATAAAATTATTATTTAATGGAAGGTCGTTTAGTATCCTCTATTTTCGATTACAGAGGATATCCATGTAATTGGTAACATTTATTTTCTTTTCGTGATATATCTTTGTTTACTCTAAAATCGTGCTACTGTTCCTTTAGGGCGCCGCAGTTGTACCATTAAATAGTGTCTCTATCACTACTAATGACCATTATGCATGTTGCACAAAAACGCCTCTACCGAGGCAGGTCCATTAAAAATTAAGATAAAAACATAAAAAGTAAATCGGCTCCTTTCAAAATGACGTCACAGATGTGTATCATTCTGATCGACAGTTGATAAATGGATAAAAAAAAAGTCTGTAACCATTCTTTGTCATATCTACCTCTTCTAAAATTTCAACAATGTCTTACTGTTTGTATCAATATATTTCAATAACTAGAACAATTTGATTAATTTCGAATTAACGATTTTGAAATCTTAGGACATTAATAAAAAGGGCGCATTATTTCAAACATTTGGAACATTTTCAGGAAACAGTTTATTGCTAATGAATGTAAACGGTCGTTGTTGCGTTGACCCATGTTATTTCTGAAATCTCTTTCTAATTTCAGTTCAATTTAGAACACATAAATCGAAACATTTCATTAGACCGACTACTCAAAATCTTGTTAAAAGCTAATGAAGGTTTTCTGTTCAACATATGCTTTGGGTACGCTTCACTGGCTCGACATGCTAATGAGATGTGATTACCTCCCTTGCTTTTGAAATCACTGCAAACTAAATAACAGGCTAATGATATCATTGTAACAACCAGCTTGGTGAATCGGTAAAGCCATCACATCAGAGCTTCACACGCAGTGTAACAATTCGATACTAAAGTATCACAGCAAGAACCCTGTGCGGAGTTATCTGGGAAGCCATCTACCCCTTTTAGCCTCAACAGGAAACCCGTGTGCCTTGAATAGTCTCCTTATAAGGGGCACGAGCTTGTGCATAATACTTAAAGGATTTTCGTTTCTTCTCCCCTTCAATCGCAGTATCTCTCTTTATCTCTTTTTCTATTCAATCCCAGATTCGCCTCCGCCGCCAAACTCACGGTTTCAATCGATTCTAGCAATTGATTGGTCGAACAAAAACTTCAAAGGGACCGCCATGCTCCGAACTGCGCAACCGTGAATGGAGACGGTAAAATAGAACCCATGGGCAAGGATCGATTTAAAGGAACTCGGCGCTGCGATTAGTGTGCGAACATTAGGTGAAATCACTTCAAAGAGTGAAACGCGATCATACTATTTATCCCTCGTTCCAGAAAGCTCCCCAGTTCGCCAGGTGGCGAAAGGACTTGGTAACGCGGTATCAAGGAATGACGATTTTGAGTCTCTACGAGGGGTGTACGGGAGGGCGGGGTCCTACCTCCAATGCTTTTAGTGAACGACGTTTGTTCCGTCTTGTAAGTTACTTGTACACATACGAGCCTATTACTAAGTTAATCCCTCTTAGTATTATCATTCTACAGTACTATAGAAAGTAATGCGTTACCCTTGACGACTCAATCTGGCATAAAAGTGTGGGGTTCAAAGGTTATAATAATACACTGACCACTCTAATTCAATTTAACACATAGGGGAAGTGTCGGTTTTCAGGTTGACATTTGGTATCCTTAGTTAGATATTTATTCGCGATGGTATTTTTATGATTTAATGATTTAATGAATAATATTGCGTAAAGGTTCAGTAATCTATTTGACTTTGACAAACCCATAAAGTTATGAGTTTTACTTCCTGGTAATTTTAATGATTGAACATAACGCCTTAATTTCAAACATTTATAGGTTTCCAGCCTATTAACGAATTATAGCTTACAGATACAATAACAGCTAATCTTATTAACGACAATCTGAAAGGTATATAGGTCAAAGGATAGATATTACCTTTTTCGTCTTGGCTTTCAATGATTTTCACTCTGCGGTGTCCAGATGACTTAATGCATAATGTGAGGATGTGTTATAAAACGCATTTTTTGAGAATAATTCCTATCATAATTGCAAGAGATAACCTATAAAATTATTCCTGATTTTAGTGTTTTGCTAATGAAGAAATGGGACCTGGCTGTTAAAAACCTACATATCGTCATGTGGTTGTGTTCAACCACGGCCGAAGAGTCATGTAATTTCATTGGACCGCATTCAGATTGCAATCAAATCACAGTTTAAGACGTTTTTTAAGATACCTGTACTTTGCACCACAATGAGACTTTTTATGAGAAAACGAAGGCTTGTTAAGAATAGTTATCGTAATATCTCTAAACGAATTTATGGCATCATTATAATCTTGATTATTCATAGATCATAGAAAACAGCTTACAACGAAAATGATCGTGTTACATTTGTGGCAATATCTCGAATACCCGCATTACAGATACTGACATTTATGAGAATTTTCTTTCAAAAGGCGGGACCTAAAAAACCACGCATACGTACCCATACCCCGGCACACGCGCAACCGTAATCCACCCATATATATCATGTGCCTAAAACACGTGTATTATTTTTGTGTTTTTTCCCCGAGCGTGTTTCCATTCAAATGATTTTCTCATGCACATGTTCTGACACCTCACACCGACACTTTGAAGGAACCAGTCATCATCAACCAACATATTTTCATATTTTTTTTATCATACTGGTTATTAATGAAGCAATATTGAAATTGATTTCTGTTTTGATTTTCCTTGAAAAGAAATAATTTAATACTATTCGAATGAAAGGAGTTTTAGCGTTTTATTATCATTAAAGTTGTATTTCTAAACGGTTTAAAACTTTTATTGTTCATATAATCTCAAATTTCACCTGAAACACTAAAAGAAACACTGATGTGCATAAGATTTCTCAATCGATACAATCTTTTTTTGAAAGCATATTGAAGCAAACGTGTAATTTGTAAGCTCTGAGTTCGAGATGGTCTGGAAATCAATTATTAGTGCAAGCCTATTAGTCATATCAAAACGACAATATCATATTTTTGGAGAGGAAATTAAAATCATTGATTCCAAATCACATGATAAACAAATGGTCAACTGTCCTGTATCGGTTCGAATATGGCCACAGCATAGAAAGAGCTCACTTGGTGACCCCATTTACCACTGTCCACTTATTTTGTCATTATCTGTAGTAACCATCCATTTCATTGTAGCTAGGTACATGGTGCCGCAGTTTTCAAAACGAAACGTGGGTGATAATATTTCGAAAATGTTAGATAATGTAGAACAGTTTGATGAAAAATGTTGATTAGATTGATAAGAAGATACATTCGATTACGAAGATTAGAAACGTGAGGCATCGAACTGTAAAGAAGGTTAACGGGAACAAATGAGTTATAGATGCTAGGAATATCACGCCCTATGTCAAAAATGGTCCGTCGTTGCTGTTATTTTATGATGATTTTATTTCAGGTGTGGCAGACAGATATATTATGTGCATCAATCGACATTGGTAAATTTCATGATGATTTGATTTCAAGTGATGGCAGACAGATATATTCTGCAGTCGACATTGGTAAATTTCATGATGATTTATTTTAAGTGATGGCAGACAGATATATTCTATGCATTCTATGCATCAATCGACATCGGTAGATTATGCACAATAACGCAAGAAGCATTTAATATCCCTTTATTCCAAAGAACAATGTCATAGATTTTCTTCGGTTTTTATCTCAAAGAAGGATGAGAGAATTGTAGGCCATTCTTTTAACCTTTCATTTGGACTGGGATCTTAGTTTACAATGACTTCAGAGTGTGTGGTCACCATTACCGATATAGTATTTCAATGTCACACTGCCACATCCAATCTATCTACCATATACATGTGTGTACACATTTGTTTCATTCCATGACATAAACGTAATAAGGCACGTGGGTGACAAATATTTGAAATATATTTCCTCATTGACACAATACCTATTGTGTCAGAGTAATGTATCCTTTCAATATTTATAGGAGTGCCAACACTAGATTTCAAAACTTAACAAATCTGATATCTACGACTTTAACATTGACACACGGTACAAACAAGGATCTGTATATTTGACACCTGTTCGTGAAGTCAAATCCTGTAATATACCAAAGCAATAAATTCTAATCCAAGACGACTAGCCCAAATAGGCAAGTATTATAAGGCAACTCGACTATTATACTATTGGTTACAGGGATGTATCAAATTCAGGGAATAAGCTGTAGGGGTAGTGGTTAGAGGAAGTCAAACCTGCCCACTACAGCGATATTTGGCATGTGGTTAATTCTATCACAATGGTAATAACTATCCTGGACATGCAGTGGACATTTTGACCCTTTAATAGCCTCACTGTATTCAATTCCGCTGTCCAGAACGCTGGGGGAGAACAATAGTTCATAATGGGTCTAAAGTGGGAGGGAGGGTACTAAAATGTTCCTCCCGGGTGTCGTTAAAACCAATGCAATCACAATCTTGCTGGGGCAGTTGGTCTCACATGGTCACACAGTAATTGAAATTTTATACGGACCGGTCAGTTATCGAATGGTCAGTAGAGTCCGCCGTTGGAGCAGGGATTAAAGCGAAATTGACATAGAATTGATGATTATTAGTGGAGTAATTTCTATTTGTATCGTAATGAATGTCAAAGATTAATACGTTTGTTTTGACGTGATTGTCAAGTATTGTATTCGAAATACTTCAGTCTGAATGATGAAGACAAAAGAGGAATACATACGAAATTAGTTCATTTGATGTATGAAAATTTACTGTTGTGTTCCTGTGAATTAATATGTCAAGTTCATGATATGCTCATGATAAATCCTTGTCATGATTACTCGACATTTTTTTCGAAAATACTTTCCAATGCTTCTTCTCAAAACAAAATCTTGATAATTAAAGTAAACAAAAATATATGATATGAACTTTTCAAAGCATTACGATGTCTATAAGATTAATCATATCGAAGGGAACTATTGTGGCTGTCGTAAACAGGGAGGCCCACAATCCTAACGATATTCAATGCAAAATTTTAATTTCAGTTTTGCACTAAAATGTGAAGCAATGGTTTTTTTTCTTGTTTGAGCGACAGGGGTTGAGGTCTTGATACGTTCGTAAGCTGTTACTATTGCGTTACAAATATTTGTAATATTTTGTAGTAAAGATGTTACCATTAGGATCGAAGGGTAACAACAAGATTAATTGCCAATTGTTACCATTAACGGTCGAGGAGTATGGCAAGATTAATTGTCAGTTTATTGTGTTAAGTCTAAAATTGACATATTTAAATCAGGAAATGTTTAACTATATCAAGCCGTCACCAAGTAAAAATTTTCTTAACGAGGGCGATGAGAAAAATCCCATTAGAGCGCCGTATTCTCAATAGGTTTGTACTGATTTTCATGTTAAAACATTTGGCCACTCCACCTGGTCGCATGATTAATAGAGGTCAAGCCAAGTTGATCATTGATTTCACTGGTCATTCCATTAACTGGACATAAACAAAACGTAAACATATCCTTACCCCAGGTTTCAACGACAAGTAATGACCACTTGACGTATAGCCATGCGTCGACTGATATGACGTCGATATTATTTGTGGTCGGTTCATGGCTTCTGAAATATATAAAGACATATTGAGTGACATATCGAAACGATTGGTATGAGGAAATGGTATGACAAACGCAAACAATATATTATGCATGCGTAAACATTTAGCAAAATTCAATGGATACAATTTGCAGAACCGTTTTCAAGGTCTTCATTGATTGATACATAATCATCTTGATCGCCTAAACATTTTTAAGAACAGAAGTAACAAGATTGAGATATTATGAATAATGAATATTTTCGATTTGGCATAAAAACGTAAATTATTTTCCATTAAACAAAAGCTCATTATTCCACAATTAGGTTCATACATTGAGGTTTTTGAAAAACGCAAAATCTGAAGATTTTCGAAAAACGAAACGAAACGAAAACGAAAAAAACTTTTCAGAGTTACACTTAGGAATACGGAGCTCTACTTCTGGTATGTCATTGCAATTGCTTTCAGATATGTATGACCTCAGGGATTTTAACCCAGAAACTGTCTGTTTTGAAGTTTTGAAATCATGCCAATAGCATGATTATGTTTTTTGAAAACGAAACTGCGTTTCTCTTAATCGTGCAAACGCTCCAGGACATAAAATTAACGTTGTGCAAAAGATGAAAAAGGACTAGACATAGACTAATGGTATTTTAGGTAAACGCGTTGCTCGTCTGTCAAACATCAAACGATTCTATCAATCATAACCGTTTAAAATGTAACATCAGCATGTCCTGGTTCGGTTATGTACGCGTTGAGTCGTCACCTATCGGTTATTGGCATGAAGATCATGCATTCTCATCCGTCAAGTTCACTGCCAATATTGTGAGAGGAAATTATCTTGGTTTAAATGAACCAGGTTTCAACCTACTAAGAGTTAACCTACCCTCCAGTCGGACGTCATAACGTCTCGATTGTCTAGAAGAAGTTTCTGTTATATAATGATGGCAGCTATGAAGAAATTCTGAAATATTCTTAACAATGATGTGCGTTTGAAACCAAGAGTAGGCTCGACAGAAGAAATAGCGTGTTAGTAATATCACTTTTGAAAATGATTTAATAAAAAAAATTCAACTATATTAAATTTCTTCATCACCAACGTGGCAAATGTATTAAGAAAACGTAATAGAAAAAGAAACTAAAACGAGATGTCATTAGGAGATGAAATGAAGAACAGGGACTCGCTGGTAGTTGAAGAGGAGAAGAGAGTAGATCCGTGATAAAATTTCACAATGTTATATGGAAGGATGAAGAATAGGCATTCTCGCTGAAGTGTGATTTCACCATATGGGAGAAGATCACTGTGTCTAGTGTGACAGAATCGAAGGAAAAAATCCAAATATAGGCTAGTAACAATTCTTTTATACAAGCTTATTCCATTCTATCATAAACTGTATTATATCTGAAATGTTTTGGTTATTGAAACGTGCTCCTAGATCTTTGATAAATTTTATCGTATCTTTATGAACGCCAAATCTTCTCATAGTTTATTTGAAGATTGAAGTCATGTAATATTTAATTTGTTGCCTTAAAGAACTTTATGCCAGATATTGGTCTATTATAAATGAATTATGTAAATAATAATAGCTAAAACATTTTTGAAAACGACTTGCACACCATTGTATGACGTTCTCTGATTTTTTATGATAGTAATTGGGAGACAGCTCTTGCATAAAAGGTAAATTCTTTTGCTTAGTGAGATAAGACGAATAATAAGGTTTCAGTATTGTGAGAACAATCAAGCAAAAGGGAGGAAAAGAAACGAAAGGTGAAAATTAAACGAAAGTGCTTTAAAACAATTTCTATTGCATTTCACTCCTCATGAAAAATGCACACATTTTAAAGACACACACATAACCTGTTATACATACCACGTTAAGAAGGAAGAAGGTAAGTGGAATCAGTTCAGGAAGAAGAAGACGAAGAACCACGTTAAAAATTAGGGGGGTTTGGAGAAGAGGAGACCAGTTGATGAAGAATGAAAAGGATGAAGAAGGAGTTAAAAGGAAGGATAGACCATTAGGAATTAAACCGTTCAACTGTTCAATGTTTGAATTCAAAGGAGCAGCGCGTTTTTAGTAAATAAAGTAATCCCACAGAAACGGAAATAATGTTTCCAATAGCAAGACAATGTTTTTTCTTGAAAGAAGCCGCTCTAAAGCTAACGTATTATGTTCATTAAAGTATATGCAAATCCATTTCCCGAAGGCTAAAATCCCTAAAATAGTCGCTAGTGGTTTTTGATTAATACTTGATTATCTCTTCTAGGATTGTGGATGGTCGGATTAAGTAATGAGATGTTTGACCCTTTGAAAGTAATATATTTGGCACATATAATGGGGGGAAATTTGGGGGAAATTTGAAAAAAAATGAAATCATCAAAAACGTGCTACTGCCCTTTTGAGCTAAAGGTAGGTCGTTTAGTGTATTTTCTGTTCATCATCGTCGTTTCGTTATATTCCGGTCCGCTTTTTAACCCATCACACCGACAAAATTGATTATTTAAATGTGGAATATCAGTTTTTGCAGCTGTTGACAAGACGTGAAATATTCTAAAGGGGATGTAAATTTCCATAGAAACTGATTCAATTGTTTGTTTCACCGCCTGTTGGGTGTCATGAATATACCATTACACATGTTCCCTCTTATTTGTAAGTAAAAGGAAAAGGATAAATGAATGAATGTATTATCGACAATTCGTACATTCATGAATCCGTGTATTCGTTTATTGAAGGGGAATGACATTGAATGATAACATGTTCTGGTCTGTACGGAATAGATGGTAGCTGTGATGAAGCTGTAATATGCACAGCTCACATAGTGTTTTGTTAAAAATAACCGTATGAGTGACGATTACTAAGAGAATTACATTTTCTTCAATATTTGAAAATTATAATCGTTGTATTCTTGCAATGCAAACCATTTGATACATCCTCATTATATCCTACATAATGTAAACAAAATAATAACATCTGTAAGATATATGGCCAGGATATCAAGTTAAAGGTTAAATGCAAAAACTAGGGATTTCGTTTTTAGATTTTCTTACTCATACAACTTACATTTGTTGAAAATAATTTCTTCTTTTACCTCCACTCGTGAATAACGGATTGCATTCTTGCCTATATGAAGTAGATGTGGTTTGACATACTATGGTGCAAAGTTGTATGATGGAAAAAAAACCACTGAAAGGAAATGTCACACAATCTCTTAGAAGATATCAAAATGTAATCTCGCTCGTATTAAAGGGCTACTGATTTTATTCCAGTTTAATGAATATTATTAAACTCAGCCAGAACGCGATATTCCTTATTTCCTAAATTTGATAAGAACATTCGATATTATGTTTCTGATTATTTCGATATGAGTAAAAAAATTCTTTTACCTTTCTTGCACTACAAAACTACAAAACACATCCAAAAAAGATTGAAACTATCGCAATTTTGATAATCAAGATATTAAAAGAGATTGTGTGTAGATAATATAATTCAAATAGTTTTGCACTTTAGCCCTAAGAAATTCAACATTATCACCGAAATGATTTTTGTTGTTATGTAAGCCAGTTTCGTTTGAATAAGGTTCATCGTATCACTTTCATTAACAGAGATTCGAACAGTTTTGATTTTGTTTGTGCCAACTTCATGAGAGAGAGTGGTGGATACCTACCCGTAGAACACCTCCACTCAAGTAAGGCTCATAAAAACCAAATATAACAAAACAGATTAATATATATATATAATCAAATTATGTTTATTCGAGGTAAATTAAACATTAACACATTTCACAATACTGACAGAAAGCCACATTGACATTTTCTCGTTAAGGACAAAGTATATATATATATATATATCATTTACACAGCAGAGGTTATGAAACATAATAGGGAGCATTATGACGAGTAATAATCATCATAATCATCATGCAGTTATAAATATTCTCGTCATTGAAATATTCTCGTTGGGTGTCCCCCTTGTGTGAGGAATTGAAAGTTGTTCCCCTACCGGTTCTCGTTTTTAGATATCATACACTTATTTACCCATTTTGTTTCATGACAAATTTTGTCAACATCTATAACAATAAATTCTTTCAGCACGAACAAAGTTTAAAATGTCAACAAAAATATGTTTGGAGGGCGTTTCAGCAAATTATTGATATAACTCATTTCTATTTCTAATTATTTGTCTTAATAATGTTTTGAAAATAAAAAGGTTTGGTTTTTTAATTAAAAATTTCTAAACCATTACATTTTGCGTTTTACAGTTATAGTACTCAGATAAATCAGATAAATGTCAGTAATCGTTGATGCTTGATTTATCTATCTATGAACGCATGAATAACATACATAGTAACATATTTCATGTTAAGTTAACTTAGGAAAATGATAGAAGTTGGTTTTTTTCATAATCGTATATAATGTGTATAAACTTCTAATGCCCTGACACAAACATTTCATAAATGGCACTCGGTCGTCATATAAATCTAATTTAACACAATTTACTACAAACAAATTCACCTCGATTGCACAAATAAAATTCTGGCTGTTGAAATGTCTGTGCTCCGTATGCTTCCATGAAGGAATCATAATTAGGAGCTTTTACAGAGCACACATTTGTATAAAATGCCGGTATACATTACTATCTTACAACGATGCAATGGCTTCTGTAAACAATAAATAACGATTTGTCATGGCGATTTCACTACAAAATAAACATGTCAATGATCGAACACTTTGGCAGTCGTTTTTGTGGTTTTTGTGTTGATATTGCAAAATAATTGCGTTATATTATGTCTTCTGCATGACAATAACTCAAATTTGTCAAAAATTGAAATAAATATTTGCACGTACATAAGCGAAAAAAGTTCAGATCAACGGTAACTAAGTCGTCTGTGTTTCTCGTTTCATAAGGTAAATTTGGCAGAATCTGAAATAAAAACTACAACCTCAAAAGCACAAATTCATCTACAAATTACTGATTGTCATTCTACAACAACAAAATTCCATCCAAATTGTGACGTCAGTGAAACGTCATTAACAGTGACGTCACATCCCCCGAGTTCGTGTTCAATGACAACACTGCACGTCTGACATCTCGGACGAGCCTCACAACAGAAATAAACACCAGTGATGACGTCAGCAGAGTTTGTATGTATACACATTACGTCACTTCCGGACAGTCAATACTATCACGATAAAGGTCAAATCTTTGGATTTGTTGGTTATGTCAACCGATGATGAGGTAACATGTACTTTGTAGGAAACCAAGTTGAAAATATGTTTTTCTCAATTTTATACCCGTGTTCCAAGTTTCTTCAGCAAACCCACGACAGGCAATTTCGTCATAACGCTTTAGCACAGCACAGAAATGACGAGAGCTCTTTTACTTAGAGTTTATACCCGTGTTATGCATCAGTCGAACTGAAGAATTTTTTTCTCACCTAGAATTTTCATTTCCGCCATCGTCACTAAACTCATCTGAAATACTATCGAACTTTTTCCCTGTTTCATTCATCTCTTTTATTGCCAGTTTTTCTTTCTTCAGTTTCATTCGTCGATTCTGAAACCAGATTTTTATCTGTCTTTCAGTGAGGCATAGTGCATGCGCAATCTCTATCCTCCGCTTCCGTGTGAGATAATGGTTAAACTGAAATTCTTTTTCCAATTCAAGGGTTTGGTAACGACTGTAGGTTTGACGACCCCGTCTTCTTTGAGCTGAGTTTGGACCTGCAAATATAAGAAAATCTATATAAGTACAAAGAAAGAGATTACTTGGAAACTATACGTGATAAACATTTCGTTGAGAATAGGAATATTATCATTTCAAATCTGTGAATGCATCATCTGTTAATTTTAAACAGTGTTTATCTTTTAAAAGGGAAGACAAATCAATCAATCAAATACAGTTTTAAATAAGTTCCACTAATACTATATGAGTTTAACAATCTTTTTATCAATCCAATTTGACATATCATACATTTATTCAAGATTTATTTTGGATTTACTTTTCATTTATTCAAATAATGGGGATTAAACAATATATCCGCCAAATTAAATAATAGTGTAATGTATTTGTCGATTTGGTAATGATATCGAATACCAGAAAAATCTATCAAGACGTATACATGTGCCTTAACAATAATTTCAACATACAGTCAACCTAACTTTCGTTGTCTCTTAATGATAAATGAACAACTTTGTTATTGTAATTATCATACCCGTGTTTTTCCTGAACCATTGACATAAAGCACAGTTTGACCATGTGGTAATCATTTACTCAATAGCATGCTTTGTTTTAATAGAGCCAGTATTTGAAGCATAATGGTAGTTTTAGAATATCGTCCTTATGTTTATTTCGTTAATTGCATGTTCATCTGATATAATTTTTGGACCATTTTATCTTAAAATGGCGGTTATATTTGCATAAGCACCTGCATCCACAAGGCACAAGCGCAGCAAAGGCACGCGATTGGTTAAAGGATGATTGCACACGACCTTAAGTAGTGGACATCGGTCACCACACGTGGTCAAACATCCAGGAACAAGATTTATGTTTACAAAGATAAAAAAGAAATGAAATATGGATGTTTGAAATAAACAAAGGTGGATTTGGGAAGCAGATGATGTTTAGAAAGAGACCATGGGTGTTCTTTCGTTTTCCTTTGTAGGACTACTTTCGCCGGGCAATAAATTAGTGCGCATTGTTACAAGCGTTAGGGTTGTGAAGAGGCATTGTGAGGTGCATTGACGGGCTTCAAAAGCATGGTAAGATTTATATGCTTCTCTATTGTCGTTAAAAGCAGAGGACTCATCGAATCATTATCCCAACAGCGACTGAAAATAAATAAACAGACAGTATGGGCCAGGTCATTTGAAAGTGACCGCAACATGTAGCAGAAATTAATTCGATTTATGGGATTTCTTTGAGTTTGTTGGAAAATAGACGCTAAAGGTGTATAAAGCGTCATCATTGAAAGCGTCCTTTGGGACTTCAAAATATTTCGCTTTCATTTTCAGGGTGACAAGGCATAAGAATTTTAGTGCTGTTTGATAGGTTTTCGAGAAATAAATTGCTTTTGTTCCTAGATTATAATTCCTTTTCAGCTGGGGGTTTTCAACGGGAGGAAATTGTTTGTATTCTCTACTCTTGCTTCAATCATGAAGTTTCTTCATTAATCGAATTCGTAGACTACCGGACGACCCTATCGGAAAGAAATGATTGGTCAAAATGGAGATTTTAATGAAAACTTTTCTCGACTTATTTGACACGCAATTCCCTTATGCAAGCACCTTTGATGGTTAATAGTGAGCAAACTACAGGTAATTGGAAACATTATCATTAGGTAATCATTTCCTGGACTAATCAATAAAACACTTATTGACTTACAGCATGAAATTAAAGGATAAATGGATTTCTGATCAAATTGACAGGATTGTAATGTTGATAACAAGGAAATCAATCGATCAAAATATGAACCTTTTTCAAAAGTCAATTGATAAGTCAAAAACACTTATCAAGCACAAAATGCTGTGTAAATGCGAAAAAGTACAAATTATCTTTAAGCTTATTTTTTTTTTAAAAACGGTGCCTTTAATTCGACGTATCATAGGAACTGTTGCGCTAAGCCCACCGAAGAATAACTAGGAATATGAATATGATATGAATATTATATGATAAACGCCGACATTGTTATTGAACAATAAACGCTGAGTAGGTCTATCCGGCGTATTATAAAACTCTTTGATGATATGATGGGTCATAAAAGCAGAGGCACTTTCCTTACAATAGCAATAAGATGTGGGTTATCGATAGTAGAACATACACGCATCTCTGGTCAGCTAATGTCCAGCTTGAGGTCAGATGACCATTGGCCCTATACTAATGTACAGGGGGCCAATCCCACATAAATCTCCTCAGTGATAGATCGTTGATGAGCCATATTGAAATTCTCGGCGAGGCCCGCTTTAATCTAGAGAAATCCTCCAAGCTTTTGGATGTCTTCGATCGGATCACCAGACCGAATGACATATTGCTTTTTGACACACCGCGCTTTCAAAGTCATATATTCAAACATTTACAGAGGCTGTGTCTTCACCGTATTTATCGTTTCTTTCATTTGAAAATTGATGTCATTTACGAATTGCCTTCACTGCAGGCCTTCGCCTTGTAATTCCGGCTTCAAAGGCATATGTTGAAGATTGGCCCTAATCTCTTCATTTGAAATATTTATTGTTTCTTTCAACGGGTATTAATTTGGAATAATCTAACCAAGAACGGGAGAAAATTAGTAACAGGAAATTCTTCTGTTCTTTTATATGATGAATACATTTGCAAACAATTTGAAAAAAATACAAAACAGATTCCTTTTTCTTTTGTATTCGAAATGCGATTTGGATTTAAAAGCAATTGACTACACCTGAAATGTAAATGATTTTTGTTCAACACAAATATTTAATTGAACGATTCGTTTATGATTTAAGATAGTTTTGCCTCGTCGTGAATGAAACGTCTCTAGATGTTTCAAACTTACGCTTCGATGTAATGTACTGTACATTACGATGTCCTAATGACCTGATAATCGTAATAAATTTAACTTACAATCTTAAATTGAAGTTAATTAATGCTATATAGTTGATAATGATTATAGTCATTTTCTTGATAATGATAATCGTTGATACACAGGATTTTAGCTTGCCCTGAACTTCGTTCACATGTTTAAGCCCAACGATTGTCTTATTGGAACTTTTCATGTGGTTTCCTAATGTTCCAACTTATAATTAACCAAAAGCATCAACTGATTTCTTCCTACGGTCATTTGTGAACCTATGCACATGTATTTCATGATATGTTTCATTGAGTTATAAACTTACTTCAACTACAATAAACCCCGTCAAGAGATTGTAGGTAATAGATGAAGAAGTTTATTTCATTTTGTAGGCCATTGGCCTTTGTACAAAATCAATAATGATAGCACAGTATACATGGCAATATAGACTTCTGTTTACGACCTCGTAATCCCTAACAAGGCGTAGCTGATTCAGTAAAATTTGGCTTACTAATAAACTTACGAATCTAGTAATCGGTTATCAATAATATAAAATTTATATAAGTTAAATTCCGTTATCACTTCAAAGTCATTCGCTACTTCGTATATATTTCGTCACAACGCACCCGCTCTTTTCTAACCACACACAAAGATACATTCACAGTCCCCCGCGCGTTATCCTCTCTCTCACTTAACTACTTACTTCCCATGTATACCTTGTGTATGCTCTGGAAATATAGCAGGCTTAATTGAAATGTATTAGGAAATTGCACGCTTTAGATCATCAAGTACAACCGGTCCTAGAAGCACTTGGCTTCGGCGAGGTGAAATGTGTTTCTAATTTGATTCTAAAATTCAAGAGACTCCATAGGGTTTAATGGGGAATCTGAAAGGGGGTGGTCTCTGCACCAAATTTGGGCCAAATGAGACGGTTTGTTTTTATCATATGTCATAGCCGTAGAATACTGGGTTCAGAGCTGTATTAACATAGACTTATTCCTATCAGATTCACAAAAGGGTCCATTTCAAAATATCACCCATTTTTTAAAGATAATAATAAGACACCGTTTGTCAGGGTAACATATTTTTGTAAAAACTTCCATAGCTTACAGTGTTTATTCGAGTTATTTTAATGATTATCAAATTTCCAGTTCTGTGGATCATATATTTAAATACAATGACAAAAATGTAGATTGTTTTACATTGAATGGATCTAAACAAATAATTCGTTTGATGAATCATATCTAATACTCTGTGAAGCAATTTGATGCTTAGTGATTCGATACTGCTCCGCAGCTGTGACAGTAATATATACGGCTAAACACTAAAGTTAACAGAGGTTAATTAATAAAGGAGAACTCATATCTTCAAACAATTGAAACAAAACAGTAACAGCTGTTTAGGAATTGAAAAAACGAGTAAATGCTTATTTGGCAAAATTTTAATCTTGGTAAAAGTAAATTCATTGTGTTAAAATTGACTTCATTAATCGATTTATTAATCAAGGATTTGTATGAAAAGATTATTTTCATTTTTTAGAAAATAAAAATTAGAAATGTCTTTTAAGATTCCTTTAACTTCTATCTCTAATTCCTATTATTTTATTACGGTAAAGATAGTTAAAAGATGGTTTGATATCTTGATAGAATTTATGATACAAATATTCTTGTAATGAATAGTTTACATATGTAGTCATATATATTACACATATATAAATTTCACTTACTTAGGAATAAAAAAATTAAAAAAAACACCACGATATATTCCGGTGTAATTCGTATTCACCTAATTTTCTTCCAAATGATAAGTTTTTATAAAAGTTTAAATTAGCATGCTCCTTTTTTTAAACAGTCATGGTTGTGATAATAATAGTCTCGAATATTCTCTTAAAATGTTTGCAGACATTGGAATCATATACTTGATTCCGTACTAAAGGTAATTATTTGTGATAAATCCAAATTACCTCGTTAGACACCGACAAACGATGTGTAATGGGACCCATCTACCTTTTAAATCAGCTTTTGCGATGTAGGAATTGATTCCCGACGAATACAGTGCCGCTCGACAAATGTCACACACGTTGATTAGATACCAACCAGGTGTTGTAATGTACACGAAATAAGCATGAAATGTATACGAAATGAACACGAAATCTACACGGCATTTTCATTCATGTTTTGACAACTTCAATCGATTATAAATAGTATTCATAACAGAAAACACAATCACAGTGACATTGAATTGTCACGTGGAAAGACATATCAAGTTAATCCATTTAAGAAATCGGTTTGATTTGTCGACTTTTGTCATTTCAATGGATGTGTAAAAGAACATTTTAAATTGTTTTAAAGGTTACTTGTATTGCATAGACAATTTGGTGATTTAATTACGTCACTTTGAGAACTGTTTGATTTTTCTCCAGCTTTTAGATGGTAAAGTATATGATATAGTTAACTGCTCTATCTTTTCTCAACAATTGAACGGTATCAAAGAGTTACAATCTCTGGAAATCTTATCGGAAGAGCAAATGAGAAGAATATAACTTGTTCATTACGTGAGTTGTCATATTTGACCTTTTGGCAGTCGTATTTTCTATTGTATATTATCTACCATCGAGATGGATGATACAATACTATTTAATTAGTTTTCATCTAGGTGTAGACAAATAAAAAAAATATAAGGAGACAAAATTAATTTTGCAGTATTGTTAAAGAAACAAAATCGAAAAACAACTTTCATGTGAAATATTTTTATAGAAATTCTAATAAAAATTCATACCACTTCAAGTGACATAAAGTATGTTCAAAAACATTTATTGAAGTGTTTTATCTACCAAATTACCATATGTCCGGATCTCAATTCAAATAACGCCACTCGATTTATATAAGATTCCCAAGATTTCAAATATTATGACAACAAAAATCAAGCAACAATATTTTACATGTGCAGAAGTAAACATTAGATGT
Organism: Phorcus lineatus; assembly: GCA_921293015.1. Taxonomy (NCBI): domain Eukaryota; kingdom Metazoa; phylum Mollusca; class Gastropoda; order Trochida; family Trochidae; genus Phorcus; species Phorcus lineatus. The sequence continues at coordinate 21,279,236 of OV121091.1, read as the reverse complement.
GCCGTTTACAAAGTCATTAGTTATATGATTCATACACTACCAACTAATGTTTTCTTATCATATGCTAAATATATTTTTCCATAACAACGTTTGACTAATTGACGCAGGCCAATCGAAGAACATTGTCCGATTTTCGATCAAATATGGTTATTTGTAAAAAAAATCTAGTTGAATAAACAGTGAGAATTGTTTGATAAAATTAAACAACGTTTAGTATTTTTACACCAACAAGAAACCAACATCTTTCCAACAACATATTTGTCAGGTTAAGTTGTTCATAGATAGAACAGAGATTTATACTGGACGTCGACACTTTTCATTATGCAAATGTCCTTCCTGACGGTACGATTTATAGAAACAACTACATATATCTAAATCTAGAGATAATTTTGGACATCATTAATACTCAAATTTAGCATTTGTATGATGTTTTTGTAATTTTTATTTTCATTATTGGCTATGTAGTTGTTCTATTCCGAAATCCCTTACAATCCCTTTGAAGATATACTTTTGTTCCTACCGTATGAATTACTACAATTACTACAAGAATTTTAAATGCTAAATTGAAGTAAATAAACGAGTATGTCCTGACTATTATATGCATTTGGTTACAGATATTTCAAGGCCGTCTACAAACATAATACAAGTACATAAAACATATATTGGCTCATAATAATGGTGCTATTCACCCAGATTGTCTCCATTTATGAGAGATTATTTTCAATCAAACATCTTACCCTCGGCCTGGACAATGATCGAATGATTTTCAAATATATGTCGAATTATACTTCCTTTCTAGCGTAACGTTTGATTGCAAATATCAATTATTAACCAAGTTCAGATCCCTTGACAAATGAAACGGCAAATGTCGATTTTTAACCGAAAACATCTGACAATGAGTGAATTAACACAGAAATCAAATTCTCCGTGGCTCAACAGACGGCTTTCGTGTAGAAGAAACAACATGCACGTTTGAAATCCCCAAAGAGATTCTTAACACGAAATCAAACGACTAAGCCAGTGAGTGATTTTTGTTTCACTGCGGGTTGTTTCGAGTTTCGATCGCAATTGTCCTGAAAAGAAATAGCGTGATACAAATCCTGACTTTATAGATTCGTGTTGTGAAGTCATCGTCGCTATACTTGAGGCAGCATAGAAGTATCATTCGTGTTGCACATTGTGTCTTTAGGCGATTCTAGAGTTAAGTATTTGTCTTTGAACCTGCTACACACTGTGTTGATATGAAGAGAGGTTTTTAGGTCTTCCTTACATTAAGATGAAGTTGCGCTGTGATATGTGATATGATGTGAGGTTCGATGTCACTTCTTCTTCTATAAGACACTGTTTTTATAGAATAGATGCAGCAAATGATTGAATGACATGGTATGGAATGGGAGGCATAGATCCAAGTGCCTATATGAAGCAATGCTGTGATGTCATTGTGCCATGAAGCAACAATACATTATGACGCAAATGGAAAGTCATATATATTGCTTTACAATGCTTTACACACCATAAGCAATGCACGTGAAGTATCGTTGAAGTTTGCTTCAAAATTGGGACAGTACTGATCATTGCTTTGTTGTACAAAGGCATAAAGTCAGGTTCATGGCCGAAGTGAAGCTCGAAACTTGTTAGACGCACTCTGGGGACCCCATTGTCATGGAAAGGGGTAATAAAATTTCCCCCATTGTCAACATCAGAACCAGTAATCTAAGCGAGATATACCCTTTAACCTAAGTTCACGAAGGCTTGACATTGGTGTGCTCCAAGATATTCCAAAATAAATATAAAGTCATTAATAGTTCTCACTGTTATTATATATTTGACACGTATTTAATTTTATAACGAACGTGGGGTTTTATGATCGACATTCCATGGGGTTTAATAACCAACATTCCATTGAAATTACCAAATAGAAAAAAATATATATAATATATTCAAATATTCAGCTCGTTGAAAAATGTGAAATTGCTGAAGATTTAAAACATTTTTCTTTGAGGAACCAAAATAATTATTTTTAGCAATAAAAGAGCAATAAGTAATAACTGTAAAGAAAAGTACTGAAATAAATATGAATATTTTACTTCTAATACATTCCAAGATGTCATGATTGTGATTTTGAGTTTTGTGATGTTTGACATTTTGTGAATGATATCATTATTACTCCGATAATATTTTATGCCCTACTAAGTTGTTAATACATTAGTAAAAGACATAGTTAAATCTCTTCCTATTGGTTTATCAGTTATAAGAGAACATTAATTGTCAATTGACTTAAAGTAATAAATATTCATAAGAATGATTTTACGATAATAAGATAATGTCGAGAATTGAGCAAGAACTGAAATCAGAGAATAGCCATGCACTGTTTTTCAAATAGTAACAAACCGTTTCCAAATCTCGTTCAAATACATACAAACTTAACGTGAATTTTAACTTATCGTAAGTGAATACACCTTAGGGTGATAAAGAGGTTTAACACTTACAGAGGTTTCTATAGGTTTCAGATTTTTAATAATAGGTGCTACCATATTATAAGAAATTAAATCTCAAACTACACCCTGCCAGACTCGGCTATCATTGTTTATACTCCCCAATGTTTCGAAAATGTGTTGAAACTTGGAAATAATACATAATCGATTAAGATTGCTTAAGTTACAGATTAAAAAAGTTTAAAATACTCATATGGTTGGAGTGTAGTTCAATGTCTAGCGTCTTATTCAAAAACCTAAAATTTTTAGCTATGATCTGTGCAATTAACTATTTTAGGCATAAAACGTGTTATGAAACATCTCTAAATTGAATCATTCTGAGTCATACTGAAATGAATTAAAATTAAAATAAAATTTGAAGGTATTTTATTTGATATATAAAGTCAAACTCTTCATGACTTCTTAACTCCTCAAACAGTCCCCCACCCCCAGCCAAAAACGATGCAATTGCGGTTGCTATTGCTTTATAACTTCACATTTTTACCTCCTTTGAAAATGAGAAACTCCTTTTCCACAAGTGTCACATGAAAGCGATTTGACATCTCAATGCAGTCAATTAATAATTTTACAGCCTAAAACCCATGACAAATCGCTTCATCGAGGGTAATAAAATGACAACCTAATCCCCTATTAACCAATTAAAGCTTAAATATGAGTTATTACAAAATCAATTTTTCTTTACCTTGAGATTAGTAAAATTAGAAAAATCCATCAAGCTAGTTTTCCCTCCGTTCATGTGAAGTCGATGATGACGATTATAAATGTGATGAAAATGAGTAGGAACAAGATGATGATGATGCTGATGATGTTACTGATGATGATTTAAAAGGTGGAGAAGATGACTATAATTACATAATTAATGATGATTCAAGGCCGATGGGATTGTTATTAAAAGAACAATTCCAAAATATTATTAAAATATTGTCTTACAGGTTTCAATTGTCAGCAAGTAGGTTTTAGTTTCATCAAGATATCCCAGGCCATTAATGCTTAGCAATAAGCATATCTAGACGCTGTATAGTGACATGTTCTTTCATCTGATGGCTTACGTAATCTTCGTTACGTAAGGTGACAACTATAAGGAAATAATGTTGTTAAACTGTCTAGTTAAAGGACAGACCTCATTTACATAGCCACACACACAAAAATAAGTGAACAGAGGGGAACATTTTGACACAAAATTTACTTACACATTCTGATATTTTGATATGCGAGTTAAGTTACACATAATTGATGTGATTTATATTATTTCCGGTTTCTTATTGTAACTGTATGTCATGTTATTTGGTCAAATAAAACAAAAGAGAGTATCTTGAAAATTAAAAACAAACGGGTTTACTTGTTTCTCAAAAGCCACACAACCTAAGCAACAAAAGTCCATTAATCATGAAACGTGTTGAAATATTGACTAAAAATCATAATTCGTTTAAACATAAAAGGACACCAAATGTGTGGTATGTATTACAAATAAAGGAAATCGATCCGTATTGTATTCATTATTAAGAACACGAGATCGAAAACAGTTGTTGCTTGTACGACCCTGTCGTGTGTTAAACATTAAAACAAGAGAATAAAAAGTACTTAACACGCACAAATCTGGTTTAATATTCACGAATGCAGAAAACAGGTGCATGATTGTTGTAATGATATGAGTCGTTGTTTTCTTTGTTTATGATATGATGACTTTTATACTTTCAAATCTGAAGTTATAGAGATAGTTGGAACGCATTTTACGGCATGGTTGAAATCGCCGTTGTAAGTCTTTAAATGTAAGAATTTCTAGATAATGACCAATATTTATCCTTTCAATTTTGACATAATAATATTGTTATGGAAATATGATTGATATATTGTGTATATCATAAGACAGCTTTATCGTGCTATAACTATCAACATATGGTTACACATTTTATGCACTTTTCGATATTCAATAATGCGTTTTGTTTACACTGGTTGTAGAAGACTTTTCATTGCTTTCTTAACGCCAGTGTCATAATCCTGGTCTTTCTCTTCTTGAAATCAATATTGCTGTTAATGACAATTTAGAGGAACCAATCTGAGAAACAACAGAGCTATATGGTAATGTAATTAGTAATATTCAATAGGACTTAAAAGGTGGAAGCATTTCATGATGACCTTCACATTCCCACGTAGGTGTGTACATGTAAATACGGTAAACATTCGTGTAAATTCCAACAGTCTGTCGTTTGATATGTTTTCTCCACTTAGATGTTCAAAACAAACGCCAAAATGGTCATGAAAAGAGCAACACAAAAACATTAATTTCCATCATGACAAACGACATAATTCACTAGTACAACTAGCCAAGGAAGAGCCGGATAGTAAGTCAAGGGCAGAGGGAATTTTGACCCCTCGCACCTTACTAAGTATGAAACATAGGATCCCCTAGGTATTTGACATAGGCTAGCAACCCACACTTTTCTTCCTGTCTCATGTAAGCCTCTTTTATGGGGATACGTCGCATGCCCCTCTCCTTAATATTGAAAAATATCGGCTGGCAGAGCAGAATATGACGTGTGTGTAATTTAGATACCGCTGGCCAAGGCTTCCCGACATGGCTCGTACTATGCCGTATATAACTCAGCTATGTAGAAAGGCTTACCTATAAGCTTAATTGTCATATGATGAGTTGTTTATGGAAGCAAATCATCACAGCTGCTTCAACTCAACGGTATCTTGCGTTGAGCTGCTCTGATAGGTAATTATTTACCATAAACACTTGAAGACAATTAGTATGTCCGTAATTGCATTTATTTGTGCCCTAGATTCAATACAGACCCCGAATTGTAAACTCAGGGCTAATATGAACAAGACTACAAATTTACGTTCTTAAAAGTCCTAACTTTTTATTTACAAGGATTATGTCATGTTTGATAGAGTCATCTTCTATCAATGAAATCTCGCCAAATATGGTTAAGTTATTCACGACTTCGTTAGCATGTCCATCTTCACATTGAACTCAAGGGAAGTGATTTCTGAGTTTCATATTAACATTCTAATACTGTTTAGGCCTCCAACAATTGTTTCACGGTTCTCTATGGATGACGTTAAGCTCGGTGACGTTATTGATGAAATATCTTTTTACTTATGATTCGGTACAGATAAGATATGCTCACAACATGAACTAATATGTTAACGTTTGTAGATTTGAAAATGTAAAATTTGGAAAGCACATTGGAACAAAAACGAGTTCCATAAACAAAGCATCAGATATTTATAGAAAGGAGTACGGACGATCGCTATATAGGGGAAAATGATGCAATACATTTCTTAATAATACATGTAGCATAGATAAATATCGAATATGATTTAATCAATGAATGGCTTATTCCAACGTGAACTCCTCAAGTAGGACACAGGAGTCAAGGTGACGAATTCAAGGATAATATCTACTAATAATATTTACTTCTTACAAAGGTTTTCATTTTCGATATTTTCGAGGAAAGTTTCAGACTCGAACTCTGTTGGTAAAACAAACACACCTAATAATCTTAACTGCCTACGGTTACAAGACAAAATATTGAAGATTAACAGAAATACAATTACACTAGATGAAGGGTTGGCAAAACTGTATCAAAAATGGATCAAAAGTAGGTAAAATGTCAGATGTCAAGCCACAAGGTCTTCTGTCAGCACTATTGACGTCCCATCTCTCGCTAATCGCTCCGGGATAGATCGAGAAGCTAATTTGATAACTGGATGGCGGTGACTGGGCCATACCGATCATCTCCAGCTAAACTATCCTGGAACGTCCTTTTCATTAGCAGTAATGTTTCCCCATGGACACCAGTCATAATACGAGACAAGGCCACTCTGACGCAATTTGCAATTATTACCACGGAGACCATGCGCTACTACCCGAAGCGTGGCAACGTATTTTCGACTGACCCTGAAAATGTTCATTGCTTGTGATCATTTGATCAAAATTACCAAACGCGTTTGGCTTGTTACAAGGCCTGTGATCTGGCGATGTTGTCTTGTCTTATTATCTGCCGACTGAAAGCCCGATTTTACGCAACTCGCTCCCCTCTATAAATCACGACGTCTTGGAATTGAGTTCTGCAGTGATGAAGTCGCTGAAATCTTTCATCAGCTCAGCAAATATAAAGGATTTAGCGTGAGATTACATAGTTAAGAGGTGGCCTCATTCTATTCCTCATAGTTCCATGGATAAAAGGCAAGTCTGGTATGAGCAAAGTATGAATTTCATTAAAATCTGAACAGGATATTCTAATTTCGTTAAAAACGTCCTGAGTTTTTGTCATGGCGATATGTAACAATAGAAAGTTCTACAATAGGCGTTTTGATAATACGTGAAAAGGAAGGTGGGAATGAAAGCGTAAGCATGCTTTGGGAAATGAGATTAACTGAAATCGAATGCCTCCTCAGAAGAATATGGCATCGTGTTTCACGTTACAATTACAAAAAAAAATTAAAAACAGATCCTGAAATTTTAGAACGACTAACGGACAAGACATAGAAATATTTCAAAAGACTTGAGATTGAAATGAACTTTAATAGTTCACCAAAAATATAACAAAACAAAACCGACGTTTTAAAAAATCTACAATTTGATGTGCACTTACTGGAGTATTCAGAGAAACATTTCGAAATATGAAGAATAAACATCAGTTGATTAAAACCAACTGCTACTTTTTCAACGAGTGTTGTCTTATTTCACATATGTTAGCCAACATTGTTTTCAAATCAGAAAAGCAAGATTACTTTTCAATCTCCAATATGCTATCTGGCTGGCAGTGTCACTGTAAATGTCATTTCACTTAGCATTTCCATTAAGGAAAATAGAATAAATAAATAAATGAAATGTTGAATAAACACTTATATTTCGTCATAATGAAAAGAATGTATAACTCTACAATAAATTTGACCTTTTTTCATATTTATTGAAATAACTAAAAAATAGTACTTTCAGTTTTAAAACAGGCAGCATCAGAGATAATCCAAATGAATACCAACTCTCACTTATTTCAATTCAAATTAATCATGATATTCGTAACCATTAAAACTATTAGATTTACATATAACATTCAAATAATGATGACAATCACTGACATCGAAATCATCACACACAGTCCTACAGACATCATAATTTTAGTATAATCATCATGTTCATCATAACCAACACAATCTTCATCAATGAGGCGAAAGCAAATATTATAGACGAATTAAAAACATGATAAGAATTAATAAGGATTGAGATGAGGATTTCAGCTTCATGTCTGGCTTTTCGTTTCCAAAAAGACCAGTCTTCAGGTTTGTAAGAGGACGCACGCAAAGCTTTGCCAATTCGTCATAATGTCATTTTCAAAATCGATGACGACAGTTTTTGACAGTTATATCCCTAATGATCGAGACTGTTTCTTTGAAGTTTTTTCTTCTGTTCTCAATGTGAGTAATTTGTTACATTTAACATCAAATTTTATACTTTTATTATGTGACCCTTATTGAAAGAATATAAGTATTTCTGATATTCAGCTCAAACAAGAAAGTGCTGTATAATCTTAAAACTAATAAAATGACACTTTGCATAAAATATTAAGAATAGACAGCTGTAGTAAAGATATATGAAGCAGCAATACTGGCAATTGAACACTTAGACGCAAAGTAGTAAAACGGGTAGAAGAAGCGTCAGTTTGACTTGAAGTAGCAGCAATAGTGTCTGGAATAGTCTTCCTGAAGAAATACGACTCTGTAACGACTATTCTTCTTTCTGCATATACCTAAAGACATATTTCTACAGACTTGCATTTTCAAAATGAGTTCAAATCTCTATTCTCTCCGCGCATGGAAAAGCGCCTTATAAATATACTACTATTATTATTATTATAGTAATAATAGTAGTAGTAGTAGTAGTAATAGTAGTAGTAGTACACGGGGAGGAAAGGGAATAACAAAAGCAGTAGAAGTAGTAGTAGTAGCAGTAGAAGTAATAGTAAAAGAGGAAAAGAAAAAAAAATTTCAGTAAAAACCGTGGTGGTAGTAGTGTTTTCAGTAGAAGAGATAGCAATATTTACAGTAGAAGTTGTATAAGTAGACGTAGTAGCAGAGTAAGTATTAGTAGAAGTGACAGTAGTAGTAGTAGTAGTAGTAGTAGTAATAGTAATAGTAGTAGTAGTAGTAGTAGTAGTAGTAGTAGTAATAGTAGTAGTAGTAGGAGGAGGAGGAGGAGGAGTAACAACAGCAGTTATAGTAGCAAGTGTAGTAGTATTAGTAATAGTATCAGCAGCAGTAGCAAAGTAGTATCCGTAGAGGTAGAAGTGTAAGTAGAAGCAAAAGTAATGAGAGAAGTAGCAGCAGCACTAGCAGAGTAGAATTAGTAGTGGTAGAAGTAGAAGTTGGAATAGAAGGATGAAGCAGCAATAGTAGTGGTCGTGGCGGCAGTAAAAGTTTAGTTGTAGTAATCAAAGCATAATGAATCCACTTCAACTATTCGTACATGTACCTCAAAGCATCACAAACGCTAATCAACACAGCACATGCACACGACCTAATACTGCAGCTACGTGTGCTATTTTTATGCTGTGTAGACCGGTAAATCGCTTGAACACGGGGCATGTAAACACGAGGAATAACTCAGTGATCAGACAAAATCAATATCTTTGTAGTTCTGTTCTAATTTCTTCTACTTCAAAGAATACACAACGATTTCGTTCGACAACAAAGGCACGGCGAATGTGTATCTCACCGCACGGTGCCTCAACCTACATTCACTGCTGTTGTATATTTCACATATGCGATGTCTATTGCAATGAAACTTACTCAAGCTATAAACATGTCTGCACGTGTTTCACAAACTACTTCTCTTCTTGATTGACAAACTTGTAATGTAAGACTTCTGTAATCCCTTGTAAGCATGACGTTATTTAAATGATACAAATATTTGTATGATACATGTCATTGTTGAATATTGTCTCTTATTATGACTTTATAATTCTGATTGTTATTTAGCTTTCATCATTTATACTTGATACATACCATTTAGTCAAAACCCGTATTTAAGTCCCCCTTCATAAATGTTCCTTTTAGAATTGCCGAAAAAACGCATACATCAGTGTTTATTGAAGCCGAATTCTCCTTATATGGTGTCAATTTCATTCAGCTGACATGTCTAGTGACTGGCATCAATAAACACGTTTCTCTTTATTGTCAATGTTTCTTCTGATTAATGACTGTGTCTTAGATTACAACTTGTACATAGATTAACACTCAACGTGTTTAAGTGTGTCCCTATAAGTAAATAACTCCCCGCTCGCTTACTCGTGTTGCCAGTGTGCAGTTGTTGAAAATAAAGAAATACAATAGCCCATTCTTAACGCTAATCGCTCCTAACGATCTAGATCATACATTAATGATAACAGGTATAATGTGAAACTTACAACGCCTGCGAATAGACTATAAATAATGAGTATTTTCTCACCTGTACCTTGTCGGAGACGTTCGCTGGTGGTAGGTGTATAGATTATTGTTATCACACAGGTAGAAATACAAGATGAACTGATATTGAAAATCGTTACTACAACGAGATATCCATAACGTAAAGTGACGAGTTATCTTTGTGAAGTTGTTAGCAAAACTGTGAGAATACTAGCACTAGTATTCGTGTAGACTCCATGTACACATTAAGTTAACACTACATTACCCAATTTGGTGTGACTTTACCAAAAGAAATAATTCTATACTTGCAGATTTCTACATGGAAAAGCAATAAGTTTTAGTATATCTGATGTACATGTGACGTATTTGTAATTAAGTATGCGCAGTGCTATATATACCATTTGTGTATTGTCCATAATCTGGAAATTATAAGCTTTTATCATATTGCATAGCCAGATTAGTTTTCTATAGTCTACTCTTTCTATAATTTCCATTATACATAAGCAAGTGGTTTCATTTGGGAAATTACTGTATACGTTACTTTACACTCAACTCAGTTTGTTACAGTTAGGTCCGTGTTACACAGCAAAATAGCAGGTAGCACAGTCAGAAGCCCACATCAAGTCTAGAAATATTGGAAAGTCTAGGCTCGGGCTATAAGCATTTCACTGTATTCCCGATCTTTAATATTAAAACTTTGAAATTTTGGTCTTTTTTTAGGGACCATATGTTAGTCGAGTTGAAATCTATATCTATATGTCAATTTCAGTGATAAGTACATGGCATGAGATGCAGTCTAGCCACTCATCCACGTATAAAATATATCTGAAATGCACATCTGTTGTGACTGATTTGATGGCCAATCTGCTGAGCGCCTGTCTTGGTTGATTGTAATGAACAACCTTTGATGAATAATGTACAACATTTGTCGCCTACCAACCTGAAACAGTAGCTGCTATTAAAATTAATCTATTCGTCAGAAAGTGCACTGGAACATCACGCAAAAATACGAGTCCCCGAGCACGTGAATAGAAACTGAATGGACAACAAAAACAACCACAGTTCAAACACGTCCTGGAATCAATAGGCCGATAAGCGTCGAAATTAATGTCACATGTTTGTATGTACGGGTTAATACCGGTTAATTTATTACCCTGCGTTCTTAAGATCTGGACACTGGTCAGGTGTGGTCATCTTGTGACTAACTGGCCACTAATGTGTCATGCAGGGTGGTCAGTGTTATTTAGATGGTCAGCGTGTCCAGGATGATGTAATTCCCGAGACAGAGTCGCTTTGTTTGGAGTTCTGGTGTCTTAACATGATTTGTAACAATTACTGCTGAACAAACTGATGTATATTGCACATAAACATATAACTGACATTGGGGTTGTAAATTGCACACGGACCTCAATGCTAATAGCAAAAGTTGCAATACATCTAAAAAGGAAGAAAGTAGTTTAATAACGATAGCTGCTGTCAAGCATACCTTGTCACCTGTCTTGTAAACTTTAGTAGTAACGACTATCAAAATAATATTTTCAATACATTTTAACATTTGACTCACTTAAGGATAAAATCATCATATTGAAGTTATTTCATGATATTCGCACTAGGGTAGATAAGAAAGGAAGAACGTTTTTAGTCAATGATATTTGATTAGACAAGCAGTACCTGTATAAAAAAATGTTTTAAGTATAAAAAATACAATGTTTAAGTACATTGAAGTTTTGCCTACCACATCTGAAAATGTTAACATTGTATATTAATAAACACATAATATGTGCTTAACAAAGGGCAAAATTTTCATTTATGAAAAACAACAGTTTTATCATGAATGTTATTTGCGAAACATGATTTTTTAAATTTTTGTTGTACAAATGATGAAAACTGCAATTTAAATGTGAAGAAGACCTGAATGATATAAATTCTCAAGAGATTCATCTAACGTAATGTTCACAGATTGAGTTGTCGTGACAATGAAATCCATTTATTTGAAATGAATGTTTTTCTACAATTTCGGAAAGTGGTTGTGTGTAGTTTGGTCCTTATTGTTACATAAAATCAGAAACAAGTGTTACAACTCAGTATTAGGTCTTCCTAAATGAATGGATTTAAATTTATTTCAGCTATTTAATGATGAACACAAGGGCCTACATTTGAAATCAAAATTTCTTGTGAACTTTGCCTATTATGTATTGTACTGCGATAAGGTATTCATAACAGCAGAGCTTTGGTTGTAGACCGAATAAGATTCTGTCATGAATACAAATACTTTAAACCAAAATAAAATACCTAATAGACACTATAACAAGTTGTATCATGTAAGTCAGACATAAAACTAACAGCTACACAAAATGAACAATGGTATTCTTTCCAGGGACACATTTACTGGTTAAAAATATTAAACATTATGATGTGCTGGGATACATTTGGATTAGAAGAGAGTGTGTAAGTGCCATAATTAATCAATGTTCATTGACTGGTGTTTGGTATGTAACAAAAGACAAGAATTCAAAACAGTTTAGTCCGTGTGTTTCATACAAAATAAACCCAATTTTGCTAAATACTTGATAATGTATAACTATGTAAAAAAAGGGTAAATGTTCTAACACCATGCAGGTAATTTCAAGACATCTATTTGGTTTGGTTTTTACCCAATGAAATGATTTAATAGTAAGTAAGACTTGTAAGACATTCAACTAAATAGTGTCAAATTTCTGGAAAAATTGAAAATACTCGATTAAAATTATAACAAAGACTATTATTACGTAAAAAGGCTGTATTTCATATTTCAAGGAATTTATTGATATCTCTAACATCATTTCAGTTATAGGAAAATGTCTGACGAATCCCAATACCCTTTATGGCTGTACAACTCTACAGCTCTTTCGATTCATAAATATGGGAATTCGCATAAAAGATTGTTAGCCAGAAATCCCTATACTCATCGGAGATAATAAAATCCTTATAATTCTCTTGTTACGACTACTACTACAATGAAAAACCTATAAATCAGCGTTTGATACCTGATGTATGTATATGATATGTAGCGAATCAGCGACACATGTAAATGAGTAAATAAATGCTACATAAAGATAATGGTTATATCGTACAGATTTGTAGATATCATAAAAGGTGTGTATTTCCTTTGAATAGATTAACGCCCGCGTTGCCGTATACATTTGGAACCAATCGTTGAATGGTTATATATGTATTCATACGAGTAAGTATTTGCATTGAAAACTGGCTTGTTGACATAATGTCAATTCCAGTATTGATGCATGTACATATCATGTACTTGTATGCTATGTCATTGCTTATTATACAGAATATATGTCAAAGGAAATGTACTTGTTGGTATAAACAATGTACATTGCTTTAATAATGCTGGTGAGTAGATATTTGGCTGGAACGGGGTACGACATTTTGAAATTCAAGTAGATGAAATTATATGAGAAACTATTTTTCAAAAATCATTTAAGATTAAGCTTTTCAAGGTGCGACATACTTAAAGTTAATGTTGTCGTTGCACATGTTGTAAATTTAAGTTGTACTTTGGTTGACGAAATATATATTTCAATATATGATACAAGTATCTAATACTGTGATTCCAATGTCTACCTTAGTATATGTACTGCTATGACTAGGCAACCGCTGTAAACTGCGTAACACGAAATGTAAATTATCAGTTAACATTTCTTGATGTTCTCTTTGAATGTACATTTGAATTGTATTATCATATATATATTTTAAAGCAACGTATACATGTGAATACGGAATAATGAAAAAGTTGATACAACCTTTGGAATAAAAATAATTGTAAAAGAGCACAACACTTTTATTAATACCATTAATACTAACGAAAGGAATATATAACTTCATCCTGAGAGAAAGTAATGCATCGACATTCTTGTTGATAGTGCCTTATTAATTATATTGCAATGTTTTGAGAATACTTGATAACTAGGTACTAATTTGAAGATAGATGGTGTCATATCAATATCAATTATTTTCTACCAACAGGTAAAGTTCTATTTGGTCAAGATCCTCAAAAACGTGTAACAATGTATCGATATATTATCGTGTGTTTCATATTAATTTTTTTGTAGATGCCTTAGATGATATTCATTATTTTGAAATTATGTTAACCTTGCATATTCAGGTTGATAGGAATATTATTTCTATCTAAATTGAAGGTAATTTATTAAAACCATTAAAATTGTCTCTATAGTGCGTGATGAAATTAATGATTTAACTGTCCGAAATATGAACAACCGTTATTATTCAAATTAGATATCGATTTATAAATACATTTTCCATAGACTGGTGCCTTGTTTTCACTTATAACAATATGATTTTATGATCTATTGGCCAATATTGTTGTATGATTTAGTAGATGATGATGGAATGCCGCCACATTTAGATATTATTACCGAACAGACACAAACAACAAAGATCAGTTAGCGAGCTTGAATTATCCTGATTGACAGAACATGGTGTAAAACATCAAAACCAAAGCGGTGACATCGCATATGATTAATGTAGGCATTAATAATCATGAATATGATTAGAATTATAATTAGTCTAAGAACGAATATATCAGAATAATTCAAATGTTTTAAAATATGAACAACATTTTATCTGAGTATTCATACTAAAATGTACTTTTTCACTTATAAAACGTTTGAAATATTTCCTTATCAATATTAAGAGGATGTTAATCCTCATTAAATCATAGAACCAATAAAGCTTTTTAATAAATACATAAATAAGCATTTTGTCATCCATTTGAATATTGTATAGGGTTGACAGAATAATTCATTGTTACATTGAACAACTAGCAACATAACATGTTACAGCGAACAACAATCAAGTATTTGTAAACATTTTGGGTTTTTTTCAAAAAAATATCTAACAAAATTTCCAAATTGAAAGCAAGGAGATTTCGTTTGTGGAAATTAGGTCAAAAAGCCCTAACGCTAGTTAAAGTCGGGAGCATTTAAAGGGCTAGTTTAAGAGAAGTAATAAAAATGGGACATTAAAGCCAGGAACATAAAATTCACAGCAATTCATTGAAGTTGTTTTGACGTATTAACGTTTCTCTAGCCAAAGGGATTGGTCCATCTAGCGAACCAAACGATGTGCAGTGTTGCTAATAAAATAGATATGGTTTACAATATGATCGTCCAATTGCCAATAAGGAAATGTCATAATGTAGCGCTTAATTATGATATTTAGTGCTGTTTTAGCTCTCATAACCAAAGCAGACTGAGAATGGTTTACAGTGGGTAGGAGATTTAGTGTTCGAAGCAGCCCTTCAGTATAGACGCTTTCTCGCCTTGTAAATGGTCCCATAAAATGAATTTAGTGCCGCGGAGAGGAATATTAAAAAGGTAGGGACCCATTTTATGCGGCGTTATCGTAAATCTGAACAATCTAGCTCTCTCGGGCTCGGAAAGACATAACTTTGACAATAAAGCTGGAACTAGGAGGGGAAGAGAGAGTTTGGGGGCACTTACCTACGATCCCCATCCATGGGTAGAAGGGAGACGGAGCACTGTCCGAGGACTTTCCTTGAATGTCCGAATCGGAGTCTTTTGGCGACATGGAGCACGAAGTTACAGCCTTGCCGTCCAGGGGAGGGGTATACGGACTCCCTTGCTGGTTCCTGTTGGGGGATGGTGTGGATACATGGTGCTGTGGTCCCCATTCTACTGTCTGGTGGCCCTGGTGTTGTGGATACGAACCACCGATAGGGAAATTTCGTGATACACTTGTGTCGTCTGCTACTTGAGATTGCTGGTGGTATGTCGTCTGCTTTCCGTCGTAGCCATTTTCCGTGCTTCCTGGATATTGTATATTGGTGTTTTTCTGTTGGTTGTAGTAGTGGATGGAACTGTGATCACCGTTGCCATACCCACCAGAATGGTAGGAGAGCTGGTCCCCAAATCTGGATGCAGCGTATAGTCCATAGCCATTAGACGTATAGCTATTTGGAACATAAGGATTGTCCGAAGAATATTGCTGAAGAAAAGGAGCCGTAAAGTATGAATTCATTTTTGTGGATATATGATGGGAAGACAATTCCAACTACATGACCTATCCGAATAGTGTGATTTGTGGGAGTTCGCAGTGACTGTCGGCTGAAATAAATCATTTGCATGAGGTCTGATACGCGCTGTCGACCCTCAGCCAATCAGCGCTCTTGTTACATCCGACGACGGCTAAGCTTAGGCCGAATCACTTCTTGGCTATGCGCTCCAGTGAGTTGCAGTGTTGTTGCGTCGTGGAAGCTCTCTCCGTGTAGCTTAAACTGAGATGGTTAGTTTCTTGAGATAGTCGTCTCGAACAGGGTGGGAAGGATAAAGCTTTAGTTTGGGGAAAAACTTTGGTCGCAGCGACCTCATTTGTACAATGGCGACATGTTTTGGAAACTAGCGTTCCCCTGTAGTTCGGTGGGCAAGTAGGTATATACGTTAGCTTACTGTCAGTTTAGTCAGTGTGGCAGTCACGGCCGTATCCTTCGTCAATCAAAAACACATGGTTTGTTTATCTTGTAATAAAATACGTGAGGATGCTTTGATGAAAAACAAACAAGAACGGTGTGTTGGTTAACGCGATACCGCTCCATCTTTATTCAAAACATGTTTGTTATTTTGCTAGTAATGTTTCAATCTTTTATTAACCTAAAACAATTATTGGGAATTTTCACCTAGTTTATCAAGTAAGATTTATCATTTTAGGATTTAAACTCACAGTTGTACGAAGCTCGGTAAAAACTGGGTTTTTTTATTTTCCAGACGATTAGCTTCGCTTTTGTTGATTTTCTGCTATATAGATATTTATGTCATATAATTTGCTTGATTAATTTCGTTTCCATGACAACACATGCAATTCATTTCACTTTCAAGCATCGCTTAGAGTGAAAGGTTGTAGATATTTCCCTTTCGTTTCATTTCAAAAACAGTTTGGAGAGTTCTATGATGAAATTGATTTACGGCGAGGAAAATGACTCGCGAAATATTAAGGGGTTTCATGGCTAACGATAAGTGTTGTTAAGGTTTTCTCTTAAATAGCCTGACATTTCGGGGTCTGTTTTCTATCATCGGGCATTCATCTAAAAGCGCCGGTACATGAGGAATGTCGACTGAAATGATTGGAAAATAGCACAAATGTTTGTTTACAAATGTTATTACTGCAAATCAGCTACATGATCAGTCAAATCTTAATGATGATGTTTCTTTATCACTCAAATGCAAATCGTATGGTAATATTCATACAATTCTCATCTTGATAATAATGTTTCTTAACCGCGTAAAATAAAAATATCATGGTAATATCCATATAAATGTCATCAATGATATAATCAATGAAAAATCGAAATATAAACACCTAAAGTTTTGTCCATTCTGTCACCCTTTTAGCAACTTAGAAATAAAATTATAATAGTGTTATAACATCATTTTTATGGGTAGTTATTTGAGACAAATTAGATAGCTCAACAAAAAAATATCATAGGATTCAACGGAATTTGTCACATTGTGGTATTTCAATATTTCATTGACTATCAAATGACTTGTAGGATATTCAAAATGTTCAGTACAAATTTAGAGATGATTTGTTCCATAAAAAACGAACATGTTAATAACGTAAATTGTATATAATATATTTCAATCTGAAAACAAAATATTTGTGTACAAAACTATTTATATTTCATCAACTTGAAATAACAAATTTCATTTGAGGAAGTAACGTTAGTGATGAAGAAATGGTACTTCTTTAGTGCTAAAACATACATTCAGCAACAACAATAGTTTTGATTAAAGCAAGGTCACCTTTTTAGAGAAAACGACTTTTCATAAGACAATGATATGCAGTGTTAATTTCATATATAAACAACCTTGCAATTCAATGTGTAAAAGTTTTAAAAATGTAAAAGAATCCTCTCAGTTATTTACAACCTAAATGCATATTATCAGGGAAAGAGGAGATTTTATAACTCTCAAAATGTTCATCAATTTACCTGGAAATTATGAAATATATTTATATGAAACACTTGTCTATTTAATGTTCAGCTGGTAAATTAAAATACTAAATGCACTTTTCAAAGAAAGAATTTTAAAAAACCAATGACAATTTTCATCATAACATTTGTATTTTAGCAGTGTAACGAATTGAATTGCACTGCATAGAAAATAATTTAAATTTCTCTTCTTAAATATCGTTTTGGTAACCGAAGATACAGAGATATCAAAACACAGTAAAGAAAAGTGTTTTCCGCCCTACGAAATTGATCATGGGATTAAGCGGAGAATACACACTGATGATTAAGTAGTGAATAGCACGAAACAACAAGGTGCAAGAAGTCATAGACAAAACAACCCCTACATGGCAAACTATTGATATATTTATGAAGATTCCCATGCTCGAACAGTCGTATTTCTAGTAGCTGACAAGTTCGAATGTTATACTAACGTTGTAAATATGGAGAGCGATATGTGAAGACACTGACAGATATATTGACATAATAGCGCTCGTTATTGACATGAAATTTACAACACTACTGTAAGACAACTATACGATGTGAACTCGCTCGCAGGGAAATATACATTTTATTTACAACTCGCTGTCTCTTACTCACTGGTATATTACTGTTATGGGAATGCGGGCTGCGTGACATCGAGGTAAAGTATTTTTAGAATATATGTTTAAAACTTGAAATACCGTTTTAGTAGACAATAGAAAATGCCTGCAAGATGTTATATATCATGTTTATATTTGAAATATGACACTGAATTACCATTTTATTATGCTAGTAAATGTATAAATATTACCTTATGTTTTGAAATATTCGAGGAAATGGTATTTCTTTTTAATATTTCAAAAAGAAGGAGATTGATAGAAAACTTATATGGGAATGATTCATGAATGATGAGGCACGTTTTAAATTCAAAAAAAAACAATGTGCGAAATCTGCTGTTTGCATGTTGTGTTATGTATTGGCAACGTAAAATATCCATAAGGGTAGTAATCGATTCTCAATAAGTGTTTGACAAATGTAGACGGATGTTGAATTAGATTAAGATTATATTTAGATCCGCGGGAATAATAATATTTGGAAAAGTGTGTTTAAGAATGCACTGTATATTTACATTGATTATCATATATATTCATCTTTCATATTGAGCTTAAGTTAATAATTCATCCAAGCTTATATATGCTTTGTTTTGTAATAAAAATCAGCAACACTTCAAATGTCTGAGAGATATTTCACTGATTTCAAATCTAACTAAAGGCATATAAAATATTGAATGATATACTAATCTGTCCAAATGATAAGCGTAATTTAAATGGCTCAATTGAAATATGACACATGCGAAAAAATCTATATCATGAATATTTGATTTTTTACATACCATGAATGTCATTATTTTTATTTCATTCTAACGTTTTTAACGAACAAAAAAATGTATTAAAGAAAATAGAATTAGGTAACTTTTAGACTCTCATTAACTATCTAAAGGCTCTAAACACATAAACAATTTGGCCTGTTTTGTTTATATTATTTCACTAGTTGATTCATCTGTTTCGTGTGTGACAAAGGGGCATAAAACTATACCGTGAAATTCGAACTGAAACAACGTTTTACGACTGCAATTTATACAAAAGCGATACACAGAAAATAAATTGACAAATTTGGACCACGGGAAATGAAATCTAAATACACATTAAAGCACATACATAACAACGAGTATTCGTATAGATTCTCTACAAGCAGATAATCAAGGCAATACAGAGGACATGAAAGGGGATTGCCTATGCATGTGTTTCGACTTATAGAACAAGCCAGCAGATTATTGTCAAATCCTATCCAATCATGCGATTCCCCAAGAAATCCAAGTTGCCATGGTGACGATATTGAACATACTTTATTAACCCTCAGAAACGAACAGTGTTTTGTGACGTCACTAGCTCGGTTCAACAGGGTAAATGCAGTATGAACAGAAACTATCTTGGCTGCACGGAGAATGCGTGGAAACACAGGCTGAAATAGACGCATGTTAATTTCAATCAGGCTACAGCACGTGGAGCGCATGCAAGTAAGAACGTGATTGTTGAAGGTTCTTCCTGTGTTCAATGTGTGTTACATTCTTCTTAGTATTTATTTCAACAGTTTTGAGATTTTTCACGATATTGTGAATGTCGACATTTAGTTTACATTTCTGGAAGTTTGTCGATTACATTTTTAAATAATTCTTATAGTATTTTGTTTTTGATATCTTGAAAAAAATATGTTTAAGTTTTATTATGTATTACATTGCTGTGTGACGAGAATAATAAAAATCTACGATCACTATTTTTATTTTAACATGTATTAATTTTCTTCAACTTGTTTAAAATCAAAATCAATTCACTGATTAAGCTTCTCCATTTAAATATTTTATTTTTACACCAAAACGAAAATATAATGAAAAAGTATTTTGAACTATATATTTGGTTTTCACAATTGCTTTCCATTAAATCAAAAAACTTTATGAGGAAAAGTTGTAATATTTTCCGTGTATCACATAAATTGAGGTCACGTTAAATGTTCAACGGCATTTGTGATTTTCAAATATAATTCCTTTAACATAGACTTAAGGACAAATGTATTGGTTTTTTTTTTATAAAAATAGGTGAATTTTTAAATATTTGTCTGAATTGTACGGTAAGTATTTGAAGGTCTCGCTAGGAATTTAATAGTATTTAAACAATCGCAAGACTGTGACATTACATATAGAATTCGTGAGTATGTGAATATGAATTGCAAGCAAAATAGTTTGTTTGATGTAAACATTAAAAAAATAAAACAATAAAATGTTTACAACTGAGAGAGTAGTCAGAAGTATTTATTTTTATAATACTGTTAATGTTCTTCATAATAACAATTTTCACGCATAATTGTTTCTATGAAACGATAGAAAATTCACGTTTATTTTACTAAATACTGTTCATAATATATTGTAACAATATTGCAGAGATTTTCATAACATTAACGCTATAAATATTTCTTTTCAGATTTCCTCTTGGATAAAGGCTGGTTTTCAGAAATTTTCTTCTGTTATAAAAACAAAAAAAAATTAATCCCGCAATATTTATTATTTTTTCAAACATTCGACTTTGTTTACATTCAGACAGACACCCTCATATATCAGGTGATGAATAAAACGTCTAAAATCAGAAAATTGTTAATAATGATTACATTTTCGATGTACAGCTTGTCAAAAAGTTGTATCCTGAAAATGAATGCTTAATGCATTTGCCAGAAAATTGCTCTTCCGATGTACGAAAAAGCAGAGCAACTTCAAAGGCAGTTTGTAAGTGTGAGCTTGGTTTTATGATCGCCGGTTGTTCAATTCCATCATTAACAGACCCGCTGACGCGATATACTATTAACACATTCGCAGTTGCTGGACATATGTTGAGTTTTTAATTTTCCGAAAACGAAATTTCAATTTATACAACGATAGAAGTAGAGTCTTTGGTAAATACAACAGTTTTCGGACAAGACAAAACGAACTTGCAAATATTATTCAAAAGTAAAAGGGAAAGAAAGAGAAATGGTCTCTTGGCATCGTGGGGATTCCTGTTTTAAGGAATAGTGTTTCCTCCATGCTTTGATGTGACAGCTAAGAAATGTAACACATTACTGTGTGACTTGGAACAACAGAATCTAGATGGAAAAAACATACAACTGTTTCAGGCGATTCGCCGTGTCAATCAGCCTCATTTTGTGCTACACAATCGCAGACGAAGAACCCGAGTTGAGCAAATTCTTCTCGCGAATTTAAACACTTGGTGGTAGAAAAACTATCAACAATCCTTCAGAACTTTGGAGACTATTTGGGGGAGACATAAAAGCGAAAACCGGGGACAGACTTTATATCCATTTTCGTCTCAAAAGCGTGAACGATTTGTCTGAAACTGAACCACATCACACATGATTTATGTCCTAACTTTTAAAGTTTAAAGCAATTATTTTTCACCGTTTCTTCTAAATGAAATTGCAACAAATTTCCCATTGGAAAAAATGCATTAATCTTGTAGAAAAATGTCAACGAAAACAAATCGTTTGAGAGACAGTGGGATATGAACCTTGAATTTGAATTACTATTTGAGAAAATAGACTATCGGATAATTTGCTTCAATCACTTCATTTAATGTAACGGATTTGAATTCTGTCTTCGGAATGTTTTTAAAAATTATTTCATTCCCTAAATCTAATTATAGAATGAATTTTAATTTTTTTTAAATATTTATGCAGAATACATCATCCTCTCATTTTAAATATCTATAATATTACCAAAATGTTGTCATTCAAATAGGAGTAGTTAATTTTGTAAATAAACGAGAAATTATTGGATAAGACATAATTCTTTTTTTTAAATATCCTTGTTTATTTTTCTTAATCCCTATTTGTATAAAATGTTGAACTATTCCCTTTCCCACACACGGCGGTGTCATGTCCAATAAACCCACATGACAAAGTTAACCCAATATTACCCGATAAACATCACCAGACCATCAATTCAGTCGAGTTTCACAAGCACACGTGTTTTGGGATGAAATATATCAGAGTCATTCTTTCGTGTCATATGAATACAGTTTGGTCTCGCTCTAACAGTTAAAGTTTGGGAAAATAATTCATCATCGTAGTGCTTTAATAAATTGCCATTTCGTCCGAGGCTGAAGTCGTTATACTCAAACCCATTCAAATCTCTTTTACCTCACGCATAGTTAAGATGTGCATTTAGATATATTTAAGAAGCACTTTCTTACTTAGTTAAGTGGCACTGACTTCAAGACGAAATTACTTCATTTTGGGAGGTCTCTGGTTAACTTTATTATTAAGATATGAAGTACTCCTAACTGGACCATGAAAAACAAATAAGTTTTCAATCTAAATTTTAGGTATGTCAACAACATAAAATTCGTCTATTTAATATTTCTTTTTAGATTCCACTCTTTGGATACTTTCCTAATTATAATATCGTTTATGTCAGAAAAACAGATAAACTTGAATCATAGAATATGTATCAGACACAAAATTAAGTTCTCATGAAGCGAAGGCGTCCTGTATAGATAAATTAGAAATCCAATCATTAATACAAAGATTTTCGTGATAGTAATTTTGTTTCATCTAAAATCGCTATAAAAACTTACATTTCGTTAGGTATCGTCCATCCCGGGGTCTCGCGGTAACCACCGAAGCTATCTAGCGAGTACATTTCAGAGAGAAACCTCTATTCATCGGCCAAGCCGCGCACTCTTTGATGTTCTAAACCTATTTCATAAATCAATCGCTTCTTGACGTAACAATAGAGATATTTGAATTCAAGACGGTCGCGGATCACGTATGAAAAGAAACTTTAATTCATATTTGTTGTACAAATACACCGGCAAATAAACCCATACAAAAAGCAGTAGGGGATCGAGGCAAGACGGGCGGATTCATAAACTGCTGTAAGCTTCGCTGTGGCGACTTTGTAATTGTGACGTCACATTAAACGATCCAATATGGCGACGAGATTGTGAGAACCACAGTTCGGCAAATAGCTACGCTTCAACCGTGCTGGGCCATTCGCCTCCGTTCATCTATATTCATTAGCAATGGTGACACCGCTCGTTTGACTATCAACCAGTTAAACGCGCTACTTTCGATAAGACCGGTTATTACAGGAAAAATACATTTTTCAAAGGGCGTTATTTTGTCCAAGCGTGCCGTGTGTCGAGTTGCAGCACTCCAGTGGAAAGTGCCGACTCCAAGTTAATCAGCGAGTGATTCGACCGAGTTAATCAATTCTCTCGGACAGAGTGGCCGATACAAAATTGTTCTCTAACCAAACGAAATTGTTGGCGGCATTCGATACTTGTGATAATGTAAAAAGCGTTTTGCCTTCTTTTAGCGGCTTCTTTCAATTGGTGACCCTTGTCCCGTGTTATTGGTGTGGCGAAAAGTGTGATGAGAAAAGGCGACCTTTGGAATGAAATTGATAGAATATTTCAAGGAAAGTCTGTAACTATTGTTGAGAACTACAGATAAACTAGAATGCTATTCAGGCCCGTGTGACAGCACAGTCGATTTAAGAGTATTACACTAATTAGATTTTTTTCGGGTTTAACACCCGACCTGAACTAAATTAATCTGTCAATTTTTGAAACAATATTAACGGTCGTTCTACGAAAGTGACCTAACAAAGTGTAACAAAAGCATTTTTCACAAAAGATATATGACCCTTTGTAACAAAGATTTTAGTCTCTGAATCTTAGTTTGATCTCTGAGCCTGAATTTTACCTTAATGTATAATTACAACGCTCCCCATTTGAAATCTTTCTTTTAAAAACCTTCTCTTTTGCGATAATTCAAGTACAGAATATCTTTTAACTTTAACGTGTACGAAATTACACTGAAATCAAAACGCTCACCCATTCGAAAATACAATGAAATATATCGTAAAAGGATGCGCATATCAAAGCTTATTAATCAATTATCTGAATAAAAGTCAGTAAATATGAAACTAACAAAATCAATTTCCCGTTTGACCGTATTCAGTAAACGTGTATATAACCCGCATTTCCCAATTTATAAGCTGACGATACATCCGTTGCATCTTGCAAAATGATGTTATGTTCTACGTATTGTTGTAGCACTTTGACTAGTAAGGGAACCTGGCGGGAAAGGCAAGGATATTTCACGCTTGGTTGAGCAAAGGGATTCTCCGCTCGAAGTCGAGTTATTTACGATACGTCTAGCCTCACAGCCATATATTGCCCTCCAACACACATTAAAGGGGCGCCTACGTGTAGCGCTATTTCTACCCTCCATTGGGTAGGCTAACGCTTCACCCCATTCCCTTAAAAAAACGGGGGGAAGCCTTTGATGAAAAACAACTTAGCGAGAGGAACTCTAAACCCGGGAAAGATTCCTCAAGGGTTGAACAATTTATGGTAATTCACAATTAGCTGTTATTACCTCCTATTGTAACGATTATCGTTCATCATTGCTTATTATCATACATTCACTTTATCATACAAATATTCATTGTAGTCAATTCTTAGGATTATATATAATGAGTAATGATATTTTACAAATATTAATTATTTATCAAATAAAATATCATATTTGATTTAATTGTAATTTAAAAATTTCATACTATTTCCTAAGATATAATATCCAGAAGAAAAAATTATAACCCAGGGCAGTGACATTTATTGGGAAAACACTTTATACAAGTAATTTTAAAAGCATCAACTTGATACCAAATGAAACCATTAGACGTATGATGTTTTGCTTTAGCGGCTTTCCAAAATCTTACTACAACGAAAGCTGAATTTTCTCAGCAAAAGATAGTGCAAAAGAATTCGATTAAAATTTATAAAAATTAAAATTGTGTAATAATGATAGTGTACAGAATGGTTTATTAAATCAATGCGCTTTTGATTAAAGATTAACGTTTGACAGATAACTTCAAATGTCTTTTTTTTATCGCAACAGATATTGAAATATATTGAATATACCTGTATAATTTATTAGGTAAAAAAAGGTAAAGATGATATCAAATATGAATAAATAAAACGATGGAAGTAAGGTTTTAGAAAAACTGATAGAATTCTAGCTTAAAATGTTTTGTAAAATAAAATAAAATATGGGTTTCATTTATGGATATTTTTTTAGATCTGTTAAGAATAAATGCGCTTATTTGAATTGAATTAAATTTGACAATGAAAATAATTTTCTCCTTGAAAATATCAAACTATATTAGTTATCGTCTGAAGAAATTTACCAAGTAAAGAGTAATTAATCATTTTTTAAAATGCACATATAATATTTAAAAAATTATACATGAGGATAGTGAAATCTGTTCTTGAATATTTGAGTTCGTAATCACGTTTACTTCAAAGATAAATTAGGAAACGTTTATAAAATCGAAAAAGAACTTACAACATAAGAGAAACTACTCAAACAGGCAGAAAATATCTTAAAACGGTTTACATGAATTTCCATTCCGTCTGCATATGTAGCATCGCCACAGCATGGGATAGAGTCTATTAAGACGCACTGCTCAGAGGGTGATGATGAAAAAGGCACAGCTTGGTCATTTTTACATTAAGGGGTTTTCCTACCCCACAGGAATTGCTTGTTGGGTGTTCTTCGCCATAGGATTCCCCGAAAAGTAAGGGATATGATTAATGATATTTCCAACCGCGCTAGTAGATCTACAGATATCTTTCTAACTTCAGCTGAAAGGTGCCAGACAAAAATTATCATATTTTAGGTGATGAATTACTTGTGTGCATATAAGAGATAAACTAAGGGCTTTGGTTTTTTAAGCTACGATTTTGACAATGTTGGTGAAAAAATGATTTGTTGGCACACTTTCATAGATTGTCAACGTTAAATGATATCGTGATTGATTATTACACTTCTGAAAAAGTAAATTATTTTAGGGTAATGTTACCAAAAAGATTATGATAAATTGAATGCTTCATTTTAAAGGAAAGTAGGAAAAATGATCCAATATAAAACTGAAGATAACAGAAATATGAAGATTCATTATATAAAGTACCAACTTCGTTTCTTACAAATGTTATAAACGGAATTACATTAAAACGTTTCATATAATTATGTTGTAATTGTATTAATCGAAACAAGTCGAAAAGGGTACATGAATGAGTTGTGATTACAATATCTAATTCTATCAAATGTTATATTCAACCTGACAGTAATTCTCACAATCTAATTGCAATTATGTAATTCAAAAGAAGGATTTATCAAAACAAAAACTATTTAATTACGAATTTACAAAATGAATGTGCATTTTGACCAAAGGGCTCCTGAAATCGTAAATAACAAAACATAAAAACGCTTGACATGGAGGTATGTGATATCAAGAATATTGTTACATTTTAAACTTTGATTACAATAGCAGACTCTAAAAAATATCGATTTGAAATGCACGAAGGACAAAAAATAAAGTACATGCAAGACATTGTAATTACTAGGGTTTGTATCCGTGCTTAATTCATGCGCGCATTGTGAACCCGCTCGCTATCTTACATTACTGTCTAACTCTCCAAGATCTTCTTTGAATCGACGGATATCATGAAGATATCTTAGGATTACTCCCTTAGATGTTTGGAATTGCATTTGCAAAATTATTGCATGGGTGATTTACAGCAATCGATGGGCAAGCGTCATTTACATGGAAGACAGCGTTCTGATTGGATGATATAATTGCTCGTATTTCTTGAGAATTTGCAATGGGCGGATGGAATCTTTGTCGATGCAAAGGACAGTAGCGAATTATCGCAGATTTGGAAGCAATTCTATAGTAGTATAATTTCATTTCTTGTATCAATAAAGTAGAATTTGGTATAAACAACGCCGGCGTTGTTCATGTGACAACTCATCGCAGACTAATTCCTTGAACGCCAGGAAGATAGGCGATTCGCACAATAGATAATCGTGTGTTGTCAACCGGGTAAACAGATGAAATTTTGATTCCCATTTTCAGTTACGTTTCGATAACGGTATTAAGAGATTTAGAAGAAAATCAGTTGTTCTTAGGGAATAAATCACTCTTGAAGATGTTAACGACACAGCCTTACTTCGTCATTAGTTTTATTGAAAATTGTTCGAAATGAAAATTTACATCAACTGGAATGTTTCAAACAAATTCATATATTCATGAAAGTCTAGGTGTCATTCAAATGCATTTGATGTTCAGTTGATTCCTAAAACCCTTACAGTACAATCCCTATTTGTTCACTGGTTTAAATGATTTTCATTTTGTAAGACTATACGCAAACACAACCATTTTTTAAGCTTAGCTTCACAAGTGTAACGCTTTTTTTAAAATTTAAATCTTCATACATCAGCGAAAATTTAAAAGCTTCTCTAACAAACATATTTCGTATTAAACGAAAGTTCAGTTATTTCCCTCGCTACACGGTTTGGAAGTGACATAAAATCAATATGCGCCACGGCATATGCGCGCGTAATTTGTTAGCTGTATTCTTACGCGGGGTCAGACATGATGTAGTCCCTATCATCCAATAAAACTAGATTATTGGCATGTTTTTACCCTATTCAAATCACTAAAGAGCCGAAGAGCATATTTTGATGTGAAATGTACAATTTCGATTAAGTTTTTAAGACCTGGTTCACAATTTAAATGACAGTTACTGTTATAGCGAAAGAAAGAAAAGAAAAATGCAAAATTAACGAATTCTTCCAAAATAAGATTTTTTCGTAAGGGTTAAGAGGCGATATTCATTTTGTGGTAACAACTAAATTTATTGCCGGCCCCAAGAAAGTTCCCTTTTGAGTGAAATTGGATAGACCCTACCATGATCGTCTGAGCATAAATTGGTATGCGGGTCACAGCATAGCAAACTGTGTGCCCGTGCTTTATGTGGTAAAGCCGGGCTTTTCTTCTTTGAAACTGGCCCCCGTTTTATGGCTTTTAACAGTGTGCGATAAGTTTAATGTGTCATGGTTTAGTTCAAGACTCCGAGGAGAGGATGGTTGTTGAAAATTCGTTCGGAGCGATCAGACATATGTCACTTAAGTACAAAGTTAAGCAATTCATATTAAAAGTTAAAACTAAGAATATGGTATATTATCAAACGAAATAGTTCAAAATCAGCATTGTAAGTATTTTGATTAGCCATGAAACATTACATAGGATAAAAATAGTCTGAATTGCCGTATTTATTTAACACTTGTTCATTGATTGATGTACATTTTCGAAAATCTTTATGCAAAAGAGCAACCACATCGACAACAATATGATTTTAATGAAACTTCCGATTCCTAATCAAAGCATGTCAAAATCTTCAAATAATAGATAACGTCTAAAGTTATTTTATAAGATATTAAATTGATTTTATGAAAAGATCCCTTTACAATTTAACCTTTAATTTTTTCGAGTGAAAAACTTCTTTTGTTGTCGACCATGCGCTTTGTGTGAAATTCGATACCCATACTTCAATGTAAACACGGTTTTGAAGAATAAACACAAAAACTTCGTGTAATCTTCAGAAACACAGAACGCGGAACACGTGCAGACTTGAAAGATCGCCAGATCCCCGGATATAACACGTGCATTTCTCTGTAACACTTAATAATAGTTTACGGGCTCATAAACTCCCCCTACTTGTAACTTACACCTACGTGTATGGTTTGGCCGAATTACAAGGGAGTTCATACAGATAGGGGTACAAACGCCGGGTAGTGGAAATTGAGTCGAGAATAGTCGGTTGGTATGGTGTGGATACTACTCTTCCTGCTGGAAAATCTCCCCGTAAAGTGATTTCGGTTAACCGGGACATTTCGGAAAAAACAACGTGAATTAATCGGGGGAAAAAACAACAGGGTTGATCATATGACTTTGTATGCATAATTTGACCTAAGTATGCGACAGTCCTGAATTAATGTCTGTCACATTGACTACAGTGAATCACCGAAATAATTCAGAACATGTGTTGTTATTTTCATACATTTTTAACGAATTTAAATGAGTTTTAAATGTATTTTTTTATAAACATGATTAGACGACGGGTCTTCTAACAAGAAGTAATTGACAAAGGAGAATTATAATTTTAAAAATTGCACATTCACGCATGCGCAGTAATATTAGACACGAGATAAAATCTGTTGATAGGTGTGGAGAAATATGACGATTAACCAGTTGTGAGTGAATGGATTAAAGAATTTGCAGTATTAGAGGGAGGGGTCCTACAGCTCTAAGAAACAACAGCCATAAGATCAAAGACATAAGTTGGGGGAGGGTGGAGGGGGGTTTGAAACAGACGCTGACACAACAAAAGTTGCTCGGCAGTTTGAGACGAAGCTATCGTTTCCTCCCACATTGGGCTGGCCTCCATTGCCTCTGTGACAATACCAGGTCGCCCGACCTTCTCGTAAAACTGTCCCGTTTGTTACAGACTGAATCCCGCCTAGCAAACTTGTGTAACAGTCCCTTTTAACTTACACCTCTGTTCAAAATAGCATGCAGGTCTTTTTTGTTTGATGGAAGTGAATCGGTGTCGCCTTTTCTCTTCAATTATTTCTATAAGAGAACTTATTTTGCTTTGTATTTTTTGAATGTTTTGTCTTTCATCAAATGAAGGAATAAAGGTTGAAATGTTAACTAAATGTTTAATTTTGATACAATAACAAGTTGAATGCTTATTCTATATAACTGCTACTACTACTATTGCTGCTGCTATTTATAATGCAATTACTACTAAAACTAACGATACCATTGCTTCAATTACTAGCAATACGATGTACAACAGCTATAATCTTACGAAAAATTATTAAACTTTCAACTTTTTAGCACTTAATTTTCTTAAATATTTTCTAACGAAATATGTGTGAATCTTCAAATAAAAAACATTTTAAATAACAACCAATGAAGACAGCCCTCTCTGGGCTAAAGAGATTAACGAGGTCAAATTTTCACAATTTCATTCACTTAAAGAAAAAGCCTTGAAGGTCATCAAAGACTTAAAAATTATGAAAATACCTTTTAAATCAAATCAAGGAAACATTAAGATGTTTCAATGATATTTCTGAGCCCTCATTTTTAACAAGGTTTTCGTTTTAAATGATTAAAACAGTAGCTATCCAATCAGAATGTATTTCTTTATTTTATCTAATGAAATTGCTCTCATAAAGAATCATTTTGTGAAGGAAATTGAGGGAGTGACTCAGAGGAAAATATTGAAACAGAAGCGCTGGCTGAGAGTGGCTTTATCAGGGGAAGCAACCGTGCCGACACTAATTGCAAACAGACAGCGATTGGTTCAGAACGAACGTTAAGAATTGACAAGTACAAAATAAATGTATTTTTCCTAATCTGAAGAATTAAGTTTTCAGTTCTTTAATCGAATTCTTTTGAATTTTCTAAAGAAATTTTCAAACATTTTTTTAGAATAATTATCGCCATTAATAAATACCGATTATTAATAAATGAATATTTTGCAAGATATATTTTTAATCCAAATAAAAATCAAAATGTTATCAAGAAAGTTGGAATATGACCTTAATGTAATTAAAAAGAAGATAATACAAAATGAAATGAGCAAAAAATGTATCACATTCCTTGAAATTCGTTCACTTTGTGATCGGCGAATGTTTTAAAACTGTACGAAATTTCGTTAATGTTTTTCTTTGTTTGAAATGGAGACAGTTTCTTTCCACGGGAGCAC
The DNA here is from genome assembly GCA_921293015.1 of Phorcus lineatus. Lineage (NCBI taxonomy): Eukaryota > Metazoa > Mollusca > Gastropoda > Trochida > Trochidae > Phorcus > Phorcus lineatus. Next base: position 21,248,067 of record OV121091.1, on the reverse strand, counting down.
CCGAAATCAATAGATTCTACAAAGGGGTTAGAAGAAGATTGGCATAGCTCATTAGTATGCACATTGAGTCATGATGTGTTGGTTAATCGCGTCATTTTATTGCTTTCACAGCGTCTAAGGTGGGAGCCTTCTCTTAAAATGTGTGGTCCTTTCGATTGGACCTAGCACTTAATTGAATAACATGGCAGTCTCCCCTCAAGACTTCGTGTAATGGCTCTTTGATAATAACATGGTCATTTTTCTCAACGTGGGTCAATTTTCCAGACTTATGCTTCCAAACGTCAAGTTAACGAAATAAAAGTTTTAGGTCAAAAAAGTGCCATCTATCATTGTATTTCACATGCTTCATGCAAAATGTCATACGATTTTGCATTACATTTTCATCAATCTGAATATTTCGTTTTGAAATTAGATCTTGATTAAAAGTTTTAGATTTCGCAGTTGATTTAGGACGTCAATGTTCTGAACCTTTCATCGGGGTCAGAATTTCTTTAAAGGTTACATGACCCTACGAGAAATATGTCCGAAGAATGTCTCTCTTTGTCTCTTGTCTAAAGGAAGTTTCGGGTTCTCTTAATTGTCATTCCTACTCAATTGATTCCTTCCTAATGATGTCTTATGATCTATATCAGACAAAATAATTGTAAATCAAAACTTTAATCAGTAACTAATTAGGATTAATCATAGAGAACATGTAAGTGAAATTGAGGGTAATTATTTTTTATTATTTTAAATAGCAAAGAGTCGTTAAAACAAATGAGTTATAACAGGTAATTTTAAACTTTCGTCCTTATTTATTTCAGCAATTTCGATTCCATAGTAATTTATTCAAAATCAATTTTAAAATACTGAAACGAGATATGTTAAGGTTGATTTCGAATAAAGAAAAACGTCGATAACATTGCAATTAATCGAAGATTATTGTATCAAATAAAATCGACAATCGCATTAAAACAATTTTGTCGAAATGTAAACTTGTCAAATCTTTGATAATGTATCTATTAAAGGAGAAACATTTTTTTTATAGAAATGTCTTTAAAATACAGGGATATAAAACAAATACACACTTTCACATAAAGAGTTTTCAGAACAGTTTTCAACGACTTTCGATTAATTTACGACATCCTTCGTTCCGATTATCAAGTTTGTGGCAAGAGGATTCGATGCTTTCGATGAGACCATTTCTATTAGACGAATCTTCCGATGACGCAACCATGTTTAAACCCGAGAGTCTGGGCCTGAGGAGACACTGCTGTTAAGATTTAAGGACCTTCCTAAATCTTCTAAATTTGACTGAAACTAAGGATTTGAACCCTTGGGTCTCTATAATGGCCAGCATTATATAATTCTGTGTTATGCTTGTATGCGTATTGGTGGAAGCAAACGATTTGCTGACAATTTGCTTCTTCGTCAGATTATAAACTTTACAGATAATGTCGGATTCAGCGAGTTTCCTCAAAAATTTATCACCATTTCAAAAAGCATTTCAAGTCAGAGTATTACAGAGTCCAATGATTTGGTATCATTAAAGATTACGTTTATTGCCAAGGCCTTCTCATTAATTAGAAAAAAAGATGAAAAGAAACTTTTTTAAAACGCAGTTGTGTACTATTATTTCGTGAAAGTCGTTAAAATAAAACCCCAGAGTCCTTCGATAATTTGTCACATGTTCATTTTATGATAAAATTTACATTAACTTGATGTGTCCTAATGACAGGTTTTGAAGAATTTATTTAGTTTGGTCTTCTATGAGGATCAAACGGTTGACATAGTTCTTCGAACCTAAGAATAATAAAGGATATTTTGAAAAGGTTATTACGACTGCTAATTATCCATGTATTATTGCTTACCGATAAATTAATTTGAAGGTCATAACTCACACGTGTAACGTTCTGGCTAAATAAATTATTATTCCATACACGGAATATCCTCCCATAAATAATTCAAGTGGTTCGTTGTGATGACAATAAGTCGCCAAAACTAAGTAACCAAATATAATACTTTTGACATGCTTATTTTTTATTGGACAATAAGAAATGTTATTTTCATTATTATATATACAAGATGAACAGCTAATAGCAAAAACTTTAAAAGTGTTTTATCAGTTGGTAGGGAATAACGTTGAATCTAGGATATCAATAACTAATTTAATAGGTTAAGAAACTAAAAATATTAATATGTATAAAAACATGCAATTTTGTATACGGAAAGCCAATTATAAACTTTCTTCAATATACTTAATCACAATTATCATTCGTTGAAAATATTATATAATTTATTCAACATACAAACGTTACGAACACTTACCTCATAACATACGCATCATCCATTGCAATTAATTTACAATGGAGTGAAATAAACATAACATAGACATTGTTAACAATATTTTTAAGAATCTATATGGAAAGTTAAATCATAATACGTTTCAAACTAACTTTATTTTGATTAAGAATTCGAGAGTTTAAGCATAAAATTTATAAGTTAAATAGATAGAATAAGATATATCGTACTTTATGACGATGACCAGATATGTCGAGACATATCTACAATAACTCACTCACTTACTAGAAACAAATTATATATCTATAATAATATATAATATAAATAAATAAATGAATTTGAATAAAGTGTATCCTTTTCAAATTCATTATAAATGAGACGCGAGAAACAAACAAGGGATTGTTGAGGAAAATGGATCTATCTCTTTCATGGATTAAGTCGATCCTAATCGGGTACGCAGGGATTTTAAGCCCCTTCCGTCAATTTGACAGGGCACTACCCTTATCAGTCGTCGGTGAATTTCATTGGGTGGTAAACGGGCGTGCCTTAGTTTTCGATCACGGTTATTTCCCTTACTCCTAAATTGTGCTTACAATCCCTCTAAATATTTATGATCCTGTGTCTGATTATAGGAAATATATGGTGCTTATTTAAAAACGTTAATCGCAGTTATCAGATCCGTCGTATTTATTGATCTCATTTTAAAGATATGTTTCAGTGAATGAAAACATCTTTTCTTTTGACTGTGTATTTTGAATAGAACAACAGCATTTAAAGAAAACTCATTTGCAATGGGTTATTATTATTATATATTGTTATAGACGAATTGAATGTACTTTTGTCGAATATCATAATTTCTGTCTGTTATTGGAGTGTAAGAAATCATCTTAAAAGAGAATTTATCGTTACAACCAATAAAAGGGAATTATAATCGTATTTTACAATTTAAAAAAAAATACTAAAAATAATTACAAGAAAAGTTGAATTATTAATAGGCTTCACCAAATGTACGCCCATTTAACTTCACCTTTAAACATTAAGGCATTTATGAATGTAGAAAAAATATTAGTAACATAAAAGGAACGTTAAACAAAACCCCAAACGAACGATTTCTACTTATACATTCCTTAGAGAAATTAATTTTTTTAATTATTATCTTTGAAATCAAATGCCTATGCTACTGAGAAGAAAATGCATTAAATGTTATAACGATAAAGCTGTCACTTTATGAAATACCGTTTGAAAAACGCAGCAGTCTTAAGGGCGCAATCTCTAGTGCTTGTTTGAACAGCATCATCAATAATGAACAGCACTAACACATGGGTAGACACCGAGGACAATTTCCTTGTACATTTCAAGCATATTTCAGGAAGGTGTCGTGATGACTGATCGACTTTACAGCAAGATCACACGAAGCAGTGACAGCATATTAATTATTTAATCATAAATGACAGACCACACTTGGGGCAGTTGTGAGGTGTCCGAAGAGGCACTTTTTTTGTAGATTTCGGTTGTTGACCAAATGCTGTATGGACTTTTTCCTTGAAAGTTCATGGTTTATAAGACGCGTTTTCAAGGAGAACTTGTTTTCCAGTAATTTAGGCCAAATGATTGATAAGCCTAAACCTTGACCGAAAGTTACATATTCAGATGTTAAGATAATTATGGAAGAAAACATTGTCCAATTTCCACTACAATTGTCTAATTTCCATAAAATCACTGAAAAGAAAGATTGTTAGTTTATTCGTTGAGTGTTTCAGTTGGCAAACTATATGAATATTTTTATCTTATTTTGTTTCTGAACGATTTGAAAACGATAACTAATTTAAAGTTCGTTATCATAAAACAAAGAACATAGACTTTTAGCTGTTATTAATTTCAATCACATCTCTATATCGTACAAGAAACTTTTACATATCATGGCACGAGATGTACTTTCTAATATGTATTAAATAATGAAGGAATAAATAACAATATTGAAATTTAATCTTAACAATGACGTCATACAAACAAATCATCTTTCTTTCCTTAATGCAAGAAATAAGAGAAGATGTTGACAAGAAAAAGCACATATCATTAGGCCTACCGGCGTGCAAATATCACAAAGAGGGAGGTAACTCTCAACAAAGGGAGGTAACCCGTGACACTAATAAGCACGTGGACTTGATTAACCCCAACACGTGACATAAGCCATCACGCCAAGTTTAGGCACGGATGTATATTACATAGCTAGACAGGTAATTACGTTGATGTTAAAACAGTGTAGATAAAGATTATGTGCATTAGGGCCTAGGAAAATATAACCATGTTTTCCTCTTATCGTAGAGAGAATTTAGATTTTTTACTTTTAGCCATATTCAAAATTGATTAAAAAAATAAATGCTTACTTTTATGACGAATGTGAAACAAATATATAATCTAAAAACAATCCGATCGTTGCATGCATAAATAATAATTTGAAAACTAAAAGTTCGCCGTTGATGTCTATTCTTGTTTCAAATGTCGCTTTTTCAAATCTAATATACAAAACATCCAGAAAAGTCCTTGGAATGATGGAAAACTGATATCTAGTTCCTTCCTTATGTAATATCTAACTTTATTACAATTTATACAAATTTTGTCTGCGAACAAGGATTTCTCATTCCGAACCTAGTTAGCAAATTTTACCACGGCGAGGGTCAGAATCCACTTTCAGATATTTAAACTAAATGGGCCCGGAGATATGAAAGGGTTAAATTGAACATTCTAGTCGGTTTTATTGCCTAACACAATCGTCCCTCGGCACAACTTTGAGAATTTCAACAGGGAGAGAACATTTCTACAGTAATCGGAGCGTGACAACCACACGCGAGGACCATTAGAAGCTACAACAGCTGCATAGGCCGGTCTCCACACGAGAAATTTTATGGTTGTATACGGTAGAATGTGACACTTTTATTTCTAGAAGGGCTGTCTCTTCCAGCGAGTCTCCCTCGTGTTTAACTATAGGGTTAGATCTGAGGAAAAGGGCCGTACTAAATCATCTCGTCCTTGATAGCTTTATAGACCCTCGTGATCGTATATGGAAATACGCCAAGCTTTATCACTCGGGTCATCGGTGAATTTCTTTCATCCAAAATTTTCTAGTTTTCAGAGCACAAATATCTAACGAAATTCGTTAGAAATTAAACTTTAGACACACATTTTCTTTCTAAGAAATTTTTTTTCGTTCACTCAAAGACGGTATGTTTTTTGTTTTGGCAGTTTTCTTTTTGTGTTCCTATTTTTACATGTTCATATTTGTATAAATCTTCGTGAATCCAGACAGGTTTCCTGTTATCTTGTTGTGCATGTTTCTGTCAAAAGAATTCTTCACTGTTACTGAATGGATAACTGACAACGGTCCCTTTGAAGTCTCTTGTTTATAGTTGTTCGATTATAAACACGGCAACAATGAGAGGAACAAAACGTTGCAACGCAGGGGAAAAGATAAGACCACGGCGGAACGAACTTAATGAACTTGACCTTTTTATCAGTAAGTGTATAAAGTGTGCATGACTGAAGGTAAAAATGAAAACTTAACATCAATATTTAGAAATGAAGTAACCATTTCAGGCTTTCCAATTATTTCATAGACTGAAGAAGTAATTGAATGCATTTGAATTAGTAGTAAATGCACGCGGAAATTATGGGTAAAAAATACTAAGGATTCATATGTCAGAAATATGTTTGGTGAACAGGTGGAAACTATTTGCCAGATATACTTTATATGGTTATTTATAAAATAAAATTTATGTCATTTTTTTAATCATTTACTCCCACGAGGTATTTATTGCTGTTAATCATAATTCTTTATCATAATAATTGGTTGGCTTTTTCCCCTCTGCAGCGGGCGTGGAGATGTCATCTGGTGCAAAGTTATAATTGACACATCGGTAGTGTTGTACATTTCTTAATGAACATGCCACGTGAAAAACAATCTAAAGGTAATACACGTGCCCGTTTTACGAATAAAAACAAGAGAATTGTGTCTGTTTCAGACTAAGGACCACCCACGTTGTAACGCCTCTCAGAAAAATATCATTCATGTATATTTCATTACTGTAATTCAAAACATATCAATCACTTGTATCATATTTCAAAACATCCCCATGCGAGTATCGGACATGGCTGGTTAGATCGGGGATCCGTGTCTAATGAAATCAGCAGTGTTTGGATTGTCGTGAATGAAATTGACATGCAATCTACACCAGAACGATTAACGACAACAAAAGCAGCTGACGTGACTGAAGATCGATCGGCCAATGAAACAGGTGAACGAGAGTATGATATGACGCTGAATCGATAAGGGTTTACACTGACCTAGTCGGGACAGCTTCAACGCGCGAGTGTGCCGACATATTCAGCGTAGCGGACTGCTTTAGCCATTATATTGAGTCTCATAGAAATCCATGTCATTTCTACCCGGGATATTCACCGTGAACAAAAGGGCTCCTGTGAAATGTCGCCAAGGGCTTGGCTAAAATCACCGGGCGTTTTCTTGTCAAGAGTTGATTTGTCGAACAAAACCTCAACATAGGCTGATGAAAAGCCGATCTCACACAACTAAGTTAGTTCATGTGTAGCCGACTTGTCAACCGACATAGCTGTCACGGCTGACAATGAAACTTACACCAACAGACTGAAATGAACATGGTTACAAAGTAAAGAATCTCGAAGCACTTACCACACGTGTCTTGCTTAATTTGTCATTAACAGCTCGTGCTTTCTTGGCTCGTGCCGCTTGCTTGTACATTTCACCCAGCGAACGGTACTCCAAATGAAAAACAGATTAGCAATGTACGCTAGGAACAAAGCATATCAAATAGCGCTAAAGCAATACGCTTTAAATGAATGTAAATACATTCAGTGATCCAACACACTATTCGGTGTAGATGACAGACCCGTATTTGTTTTGTGATGAACTCTGACATTTCAGGTCATGTGACGGTGTTTTAGCCAATGAGAGTCTGCTTTTTCCGTGTGCCTAAACTCAAACTATAAACACACTTCGCCAAGAGGTAATAAGGTAGTGAATGTCCACGATGCAATTAACCTGCTAGTTTAAGACAAGAGGCGATCCCTGGTCCAATTGATAAGTGATAAAACCGCGTCTTGGACCCTTTGAAACTTGCAAATTTGGTTTTATAAGCGTGAAAATGAGCTGGGCTGTCCTAATTTTAAGCGAATCGGAGGCGCGTATTCAAGACTATTATTCCGTCATGTAAAAATTTATGTCGTTCATAAAATTGACTCGAACGCTCATCTCGCTGTTAAACGACTCCCGAAGCAGTTAGCGTGGTCATTTGCTTGTAGATAACATCGTCTACAATGTCAATTTCATTCTCGGTGAAAACGACACCACTCGAACCAAAGTGAAAAGTAGTTCGTAAGGGGCCTAAACACGTCCACTAACATTGTAATCGACAAGTAGAGATTGCAGATTGAAATAGCACCCTGTTGATAAGTTAACAGTGATTTCACATTTGGGAGGGTTTTAGACCCCCTTTCTAATCAGGAGCCCTGGTTGGTAATGCTGCTACAAAGTAACGCACCGGGCCAAAGAGATAGAGTTGCCCCTAACTAGTAATCTGTATCCCGGAAGACAGGGCCTGCACGAGGTCTATTCAAAATAAAAAGATTTTCAGCAGCTGAAATCTAGTACCACATTGTCAGCGCATCTCAAATTACCATTGATAAGCAGTTCAAAGAGAAGAAAACCACAGACGAATGGAGAAGCAAATTTTTAAATTGATCTCAAATCATAGAGGAAGGTTGATTTGCTAACGAAACCCCTAATTTTGCAGGGAACAAGCCGTTTGAACGACGTCTTGATGTAAATGTCTCAATATTCCTTAATTGGAGGAAATAAATAGGCTCGTAGAAGCAGGCTTGTCTGATCGCTATCTTTAAAGTAAATAATTTCCCTCAGATTTCTGAAAACAAGCATCACACTCTCAGCTTTAGGTATGTATTTTTAAACTGTCAGTGTTTTGTGGGAAAACAAGTAAGTCCGGTGATTGACCCTGGCTTAACGATACAATGTGGAACTATAGGATCGATGGGAACAAATATTTCGATAGTGAGGGCTTTTGTAAGTCAAATGAATTCTAGTGTCATTAACAAATACCAATGTGACGTTTTACTGCATCAAATGCATTATTATTTATCCATTGTATCAAACTCAGCTTCTACAATGTAAAATACAACCAAAATGAATTATTAACATCCTCAAATTGAAAGTTTTTAATGTTTAAATGTTTTATCAATTGTATATATCAAATTTATAACAATTCTAAAACAGACGACATATTTCTTTTACATAAAATTAATTTACTCTTCCAAACGTCCAAATCTAGACCTCCAACATTCCCTACCCCTCCCAATACGATACCAAACACCTTACCATTGTCATATCATATACCATGAAATTTCTCGTAAACTTCAAACACATCCAGGATATAGATAGTTCATGCTTGTAAAAGTAACCGGTTTTCTTACATAAAACTGATGTAATAGAATATTAAAGTTTTTATAGCCTATTCATAAAAATTCCAATATTGATTTTAAAAATGACAAAAAATATCAAAATAAGGTAAAAATTCAAAAACAGCTCTTTCGTTTTCATAGATTTTGGGGGAAATACCGAAAATAAGGCAAATGGCATTACCGATGATGATAATCGTATCGGTTTTTTATAGAATGAAAATAGATTTTTTGCAGCACAAATACGAAAATCATAAGTCGTATGTATTGATTCATGACTACGCACGATTAACACTGAAACGAAAAAACAACGAAATTATAATTTCAAGATGGCCGATATTTTCGTTTTATGACGTCACGCAGGTGTAATAAATATCGACCAGGTACAGGTAGGGTTCACACCTCACCTTATCTGCGATAAGAAGAGTAATAAAGGCCCGGGGACGCTATAAACATAGTCAATGTTCATATACCAGACTTGTCTGTATTTGCTCGAGGCGGTTATCGGCCAAACTGATGTACGTGAAATTTGACTGAGTCCTGGCCATGGCCGAATGGCAGAGATTTTCATATTGACTCAATATCATATCCAATAGACCAATGTTTGCAACAAATCTTTGATGTCATCATTGCGAAATATAATTATTTGATACTATGATATTATCTCATGGCCATTGTTAAGAAGTTGTTATTCCTGAAATGAAACCGATGTAAAATTTCGAGATAACGGAATATTTATTTTGTCAGGGTTATTAACGAATTTCAAATCTTGGTCAATCACACGTTCATGTCATTAATTTATTTGATTTTAAATGTGAATTTTAGTTGTATTTTGTGGCGGTTTGAAAACTTTGAAAACGATTCTTTTGAATTTGTTTTTTAAAAATATATTTAGGAGGGTTGTGTTCTTTATCTTGATATATGCTTTGAATTATATCTTTTCAGCTTTGTAGTTTGTTATCTAAATTCCTCAGGACAGATTCTATTAGATGTCCTCTAAAATATGAGCCGAGGCTGTCGCATGAAGCAATCCCGCAGATTAAAATCAAAAGGTGTGAAAGTGTTTACGAATTTCGGGTCAGATTTTGTTCAACCGGAAGAATTTCTTCAAGACTAGCACACCGACAAATGAATCCGCCATAATAACTCACGTCTAGTGACGTATTGTAGTCACGGAATTCGAGAAGTGGTCGCGCCCAATATCGTCACGTGGTCAATAAATATTCGAATGTCACATGACTTGTTACGTAGTTGGGTCACGTGTATACATGAATCATAATTTGCGCGCATTGTGCTGTCCTTTTCATATAATACTGCTTTGAATAATTTCATTTACATCACAATAACTTGACTTATATCCGTTATTATATTTGATACATACAGTTATATTAATTTCGACTGACGATGGCATGGTAGATATCTCGACTAACACTTCGTACCTCGAATAACGATAGACAATCCTATATCCAAAATTGATACACTATCAGAACACTAATTTACATTGAATTGTTAAGTTTGAATATAAAACATTTCAAAGCAAGATCGTTTCAATCAAATAATTGAAAATATGATATTCTGACTGTTGCCATAATGGTAAAACCATTGTGTAAATGATATTGTCAACAGTCATGCACATTTCATAAATCTTTGTCACAAAAGGACACAGCTATCAAGAAATTAATACTTACATAACGATTTCTGTTAAATGTATAACCACGGTCCCGATTTCTTTCTGTTGTTTGCGTGTGCTGTTGTCGGACAAACCATTAGTTGAATAACGACGTCCATCCGCTTGAAAAATCGCCGCTCAAATGAAGTCCAGGCCAATTTCACAAGACTATATTTGGGATTTTATAACCATGTTGAAGTCAACGAGCAATTAATGGAAATGATTTACAATTCATTCTGCGGAAAAACCACTCGAGACTGTTTGCAGTATTTACAACCTGTTTGTAAAAAGTCACAAACCGAGAAGAGACAGAGTTTCTTCACGACGTATCGAAGGCAAATTACAGATCATGGGACATAGTTTACTTGCAACTGAGTTTTCCGATATTTCATTGGATATGAAAACATTGCAACAATAGTGACCAAAATTACTGACCATGTTTATTTCGAGATCTTAAATAATGTTCAAACATGTCCGCCATTACCGTTCAAGTGTTTGTGCGCAATAAAAGCATAAATCGTTCTTACGAGCTTGAAAAATCGATACCTCCTCGTAGACTCTGCCCCTTTTTGGAAATATTATCACTCGTTGCAATTTTGACGGTCAATTCTTAGGAAGAGATACAAGTTTTATCAGAGCAATTACAGGTGTACATGAATTTTATTTACATTTTAATTGTTTTGCAACCAAAGATTAGCCATCGATGACTTTTAGATTTAATTGCATTTTGTACATCAATATAGACAGACAGACAGATATAGTTGATTAGAGTGTCACATATATGTACACACATAAAAAAAACATTGGTATATTTGTAAAATTATACATACATCTAGTCTAAAAAAGCGTTTAGGGCGAATAAAAGGGACAAAATGATATAGTAAATGTATAGAACATGATATAGAAAGTTAAAAAGTTGTAACCATTTAAGAAAATAAGTTTCTCCTTATGAACATGTCATTAATAGAAGTGGCTAAAATAGCTACGGTAAATGGATCTGATGACATGAAAGCATTTAGAAGTTGCAACTCGTTTCCAAAAGCGGTAATATTTAACAAAGATAAGAACTTGCATCCCAAATCATGGTAAAAATGGCAATTTATAAGGAAGTGAAGTTCATTGTCTTTATTTGGGCAGAAGGGGCAAATTCTCTTAGGCAGGGGGTAGGGCGGCTTGTTGTATCGTCCTGTTTCAATATGTAGAGCAAGGTTACCGCAACGTAATTTATATCGAAAGCGGATCTTCAAGGTAGTTTTACCTTTGAATTTAAATTGGGTTTACTTTATAGTTCGCTTACTTTCAACCGCTTTTTTCAATTACTTAACATGTATGTAATCAGGACTTAGCTTTGAGTGAGCGTGAGTATACGTGCTGTTTATAGAAATTAACAAGGATTATTCATTGACAGAATTCACCGTTTCCTGCCCTTCCACACTCACACACTCTATTATTTTGCCTTCCGATGCATTTGCATGTGAATAAACTCTTCAAATAAAGAAACGCATTTGTTAAATACCTTATTGTTTAACGTGTTTACATGCAGAAAAAGAACAAAAATTAACATTGTTAAAAGATTGTTCACAGCATCAGAGCAAAAACACGTAAAACCTTTAATGTATAAAAAGCTTTTGAAGATCTTTTCGGGAAAACGTCATTCAAACATGTAAACCAATGATATGTATACATGAGAGTATAGGATCTAGACGATTTAGTAGCCTAACGACAACTATATGAAAAGCAAACATTGTTCCAAAATTTTGTTATTTGTTTTCTCATTGGAGGGGTCTGTCATTATACCACAACTTAGTGACGAAAATAGCAATGCCGCCATATGCCATATTAAAACTGTAACATAGAAAACTGCAGTTGACTGACATTTGAACGTTCATCAGAGCACCAGATGTTAACTTTAAAATCGGTTCCTGCAGACCAATTTCGGCCGAAAGAGCCCGAGATGTTTGCATCCATGAGTTACCGCCCAAGTCCAAGATCGTTACATCCGGGTCACTAACTGGCGTCATCGTCCTATCACAGCCGTTGAGAATGCACCACAACCTCCCTGTTTAGAGGACAAATGTTTTCCATTAAGTATTCGTTTACGGGAATTTTACATTCAGCAATGAAGGCCAGTTATCGCCCCTTTTTGGAGACGTCAAACTTTACAATCGTCTACAGTGATGTTGTAAAGTCAAGAAATTGAAACTTTATAAAGGTCGGATACTGTGATTTCGTCTGCAACGGGGAGAGGGAAAATAACGTGTTTTAATACTGTTCACAATCGGGTAAATTTGCACATACCCCTTTTTTCATCCAAGAGGTCACCAGACATGTACATTACATAAAGGGAGGCAAAGATACATGAAGAAAAGAGGTTTTACATATAAAGAGAAGCAATGATATATGCAAAGAGGTTGTGCATAAAGAGTAAGGCGATGTTACATGCACAGATAATGTACTTATATAGGGAGGCAATGGTATTTGCAGAGAGGTTTCATATTTATAGTGAGGCAATGAAATATGCATTGAGGTTGTACATATACAGTGAGGCAGGTGTATATGCAGAGACGTTGAACATATATAGAGGAAAGCGATGGTATTACGAGAGAGGTTGTACATTTAAAGAGAGGCAATTATATATGCAGAGAGGTTGTACATATAGAGGGAGGCAATTATATATACAGAGAGGTTGTACATTTACAGTGAGCCATGTCATGCACAGAAAGGTTGTACTTATATATATATAGTGAGGCAATGGTATATGCAGAGAGGTTGTCCATATATAGAAAGGAAATTATATATGCAGAGAGGTTGTACATATATAGTGAGGAAATTATATATGCAGAGAGGTTGTACATATAGAGGGAGGCAATTATATATGCAGAGAGGTTGTACATTTACAGGGAGAAATGTCATGCACAGAAAGGTTGTACATATACAGTGAGGCAGGTGTATATGCAGAGACGTTGAACATATATAGAGGAAAGCGATGGTATTACGAGAGAGGTTGTACATTTAAAGAGAGGCAATTATATATGCAGAGAGGTTGTACATATAGAGGGAGGCAATTATATATACAGAGAGGTTGTACATTTACAGTGAGCCATGTCATGCACAGAAAGGTTGTACTCATATATATATATAGTGAGGCAATGGTATATGCAGAGAGGTTGTACATATATAGAAAGGAAATTATATATGCAGAGAGGTTGTACATATATAGTGAGGAAATTATATATGCAGAGAGGTTGTACATATATAGTGAGGAAATTATATATGCAGAGAGGTTGTACATATATAGTGAGGAAATTATATATGCAGAGAGGTTGTACATATAGAGGGAGGCAATTATATATGCAGAGAGGTTGTACATTTACAGGGAGCCATGTCATGCACAGAAAGGTTGTACTTATATATATAGTGAGGCAATGGTATATGCAGAGAGGTTGTCCATATATGGAGAGGAAATTATATATGCAGAGAGGTTGTACATATATAGAGAGGAAATTATATATGCAGAGAGGTTGTACATATAGAGGGAGGCAATTATATTTGCAGAGAGGTTGTACATTTACAGGGAGAAATGTCGTGAACAGAAAGGTTGTACTTATATAGTGAGGCAATGGTATATGCAGAGAGGTTGTCCATATATGGAGAGGAAATTATATATGCAGAGAGGTTGTACATATAGAGGGAGGCAATTATATATGCAGAGAGGTTGTACATTTACAGGGAGCCATATCATGCACAGTTGGGTTGTACATATGTAGTGAGGCAATGATGTATGCAGACAGTTTCTAGATTTATAGGGAGGCAATGGTGTATGCAGACAGTTTCTAGATATATGGGGATGCAATCTTGTATGCAGACAGTTTCTATATATATGGAGGCAATGGTGTATGCAGACAGTTTCTAGATATATAGTGAGGCAATGATGTATGCAGACAGTTTCTAGACATATGGAGAGGCAATGGTGTATGCAGACAGTTTCTAGATATATGGGGAGGCAATGGTGCATGCAGACAGTTTCTAGATATATATGAGGCAATGGTGTATGCAGACAGTTTCTAGATATATATGAGGCAATGGTGTATGCAGACAGTTTCTAGATATATAGGGAGGCAATGGTGCATGCAGACAGTTTCTAGATATATAGTGAGGCAATGGTGTATGCAGACAGTTTCTAGATATATATGGAGGCAATGGTGTATGCAGACAGTTTCTAGATATATAGTGAGGCAATGATGTATGCAGACAGTTTCTAGACATATGGAGAGGCAATGGTGTATGCAGACAGTTTCTAGATATATGGGGAGGCAATGGTGCATGCAGACAGTTTCTAGATATATATGAGGCAATGGTGTATGCAGACAGTTTCTAGATATATATGAGGCAATGGTGTATGCAGACAGTTTCTATATATAGGGAGGCAATGGTGTATGCAGACAGTTTCTAGACATATGGGGAGGCAATGGTGTATGTAGACAGTTTCTAGACATATGGGGAGGCAATGATGTACGCAGACAATTTCTAGATATATAGGGAGGCAATGGTGTATGCAGACAGTTTCTAGACATATGGGGAGGCAATGATGTACGCAGACAATTTCTAGATATATAGGGAGGCAATGGTGTATGCAGGCAGTTTCTAGACATATAGGGATGCAATGATGTATGCAGACAGTTTCTAGATATATAGGGATGCAATGATGTATGCAGACAGTTTCTAGATATATAGGGATGCAATGATGTATGCAGACAGTTTCTAGATATATAGGGATGCAATGATGTATGCAGACAGTTTCTAGATATATAGGGATGCAATGATGTATGCAGACAGTTTCTAGATATATAGGGAGGCAATGATGTATGCAGACAGTTTCTAGATATATAGGGATGCAATGATGTATGCAGACAGTTTCTAGATATATAGGGATGCAATGATGTATGCAGACAGTTTCTAGATATATAGGGATGCAATGATGTATGCAGACAGTTTCTAGATATATATGAGGCAATGGTGTATGCAGACAGTTTCCAGATATATAGGGAGGCAATGGTGTATGTAGACAGTTTCTAGATATATAGTGAGGCAATGGTGTATGCAGACAGTTTCTAGATATATAGGGAGGCAATGGTGTATGTAGACAGTTTCTAGATATATAGGGAGGCAATGGTGTATGCAGACAGTTTCTAGACATATGGGGAGGCAATGATGTACGCAGACAATTTCTAGATATATAGGGAGGCAATGGTGTATGCAGCAATTTCTAGACATATAGGGATGCAATGATGTATGCAGACAGTTTCTAGATATATAGGGATGCAATGATGTATGCAGACAGTTTCTAGATATATAGGGAGGCAATGATGTATGCAGACAGTTTCTAGATATATAGGGATGCAATGATGTATGCAGACAGTTTCTAGATATATAGGGATGCAATGATGTATGCAGACAGTTTCTAGATATATAGGGAGGCAATGATGTATGCAGACAGTTTCTAGATATATAGGGAGGCAATGGTGTATGCAGACAGTTTCTAGATATATAGGGAGGCAATGGTGTATGCAGACAGTTTCTAGATATATAGTGAGGCAATGATGTACGCAGACAATTTCTAGATATATGGGGAGGCAATGGTGCATGCAGACAGTTTCTAGATATATATGAGGCAATGATGTATGCAGACAGTTTCTAGATATATGGGGAGGCAATGGTGTATGTAGACAGTTTCTAGATATATAGGGAGGCAATGGTGTATGCAGACAGTTTCTAGATATATAGTGAGGCAATGATGTATGCAGACAGTTTCTAGACATATGGGGAGGCAATGGTGTATGTAGACAGTTTCTAGATATATGGGGAGGCAATGGTGTATGTAGACAGTTTCTAGATATATAGGGATGCAATGATGTATGCAGACAGTTTCTAGATATATAGGGAGGCAATGGTGTATGCAGACAGTTTCTAGATATATAGGGAGGCAATGATGTATGCAGACAGTTTCTAGATATATAGGGAGGCAATGGTGTATGCAGACAGTTTCTAGATATATAGTGAGGCAATGGTGTATGCAGACAGTTTCTAGATATATAGGGAGGCAATGGTGTATGCAGACAGTTTCTAGATATATAGGGAGGCAATGATGTATGCAGACAGTTTCTAGATATATAGTGAGGCAATGGTGTATGCAGACAGTTTCTAGATATATAGTGAGGCAATGGTGTATGCAGACAGTTTCTAGATATATAGGGAGGCAATGGTGCATGCAGACAGTTTCTAGATATATAGTGAGGCAATGGTGTATGCAGACAGTTTCTAGATATATAGTGAGGCAATGATGTATGCAGACAGTTTCTAGATATATAGGGAGGCAATGGTGCATGCAGACAGTTTCTAGATATATAGTGAGGCAATGGTGTATGCAGACAGTTTCTAGATATATAGTGAGGCAATGATGTATGCAGACAGTTTCTAGATATATAGTGAGGCAATGGTGTATGTAGACAGTTTCTAGATATATAGTGAGGCAATGGTGTATGCAGACAGTTTCTAGATATATAGGGAGGCAATGATGTATGCAGACAGTTTCTAGATATATAGGGAGGCAATGATGTATGCAGACAGTTTCTAGATATATAGTGAGGCAATGGTGTATGCAGACAGTTTCTAGATATATAGGGAGGCAATGGTGTATGCAGACAGTTTCTAGATATATAGTGAGGCAATGGTGTATGCAGACAGTTTCTAGATATATAGGGAGGCAATGATGTATGCAGACAGTTTCTAGATATATAGGGAGGCAATGGTGTATGCAGACAGTTTCTAGATATATAGTGAGGCAATGGTGTATGCAGACAGTTTCTAGATATATATGAGGCAATGATGTATGCAGACAGTTTCTAGATATATAGGGAGGCAATGGTGTATGTAGACAGTTTCTAGATATATAGGGAGGCAATGGTGTATGCAGACAGTTTCTAGATATATAGGGAGGCAATGATGTATGCAGACAGTTTCTAGATATATAGGGATGCAATGATGTATGCAGACAGTTTCTAGATATATAGGGAGGCAATGATGTATGCAGACAGTTTCTAGATATATAGGGAGGCAATGATGTATGCAGACAGTTTCTAGATATATAGTGAGGCAATGGTGTATGCAGACAGTTTCTAGATATATGGGGAGGCAATGGTGCATGCAGACAGTTTCTAGATATATATGAGGCAATGGTGTATGCAGACAGTTTCTAGATATATAGGGAGGCAATGATGTATGCAGACAGTTTCTAGACATATGGGGAGGCAATGGTGTATGTAGACAGTTTCTAGATATATGGGGAGGCAATGGTGTATGTAGACAGTTTCTAGATATATATGAGGCAATGGTGTATGCAGACAGTTTCTAGATATATGGGGAGGCAATGATGTATGTAGACAGTTTCTAGATATATATGAGGCAATGGTGTATGTAGACAGTTTCTAGATATATGGGGAGGCAATGATGTATGTAGACAGTTTCTAGATATATATGAGGCAATGGTGTATGCAGACAGTTTCTAGACATATAGGGAGGCAATGGTGTATGCAGACAGTTTCTAGATATATAGGGAGGCAATGACACTTGCAGAGAGACAATGAAGGGAGGTCTGCAAGAGGTTAAGCAAGTATGTGTATCTAAATACAGATTAAGTATGAAACTATCAGACCAGATGATAAATGTATCGAATGACTTGGTATTCAATTAGACAAATAATAAAACAACTTTCATAGACTTGATATTATTCTGAAACAGCCTTACTACTAACACAGTTATATTTGTATATCCTCATAACATATATACATATGTTCATACATTTGTAAGCCTTAATGTATATTGTGCCTTATATCACAGGATTATTAAATTGTAATGACAAGTTTGCCTATTGACTTAAGGAATTACACTCTTCAAGTCCTTACTTCGTATGGCTACATTTGCAGTTACTATCCTCTGAATCCTTTCTGCCATTATTTGATAATGATTTGAAGTCTCTGTGAAATTCTTCCCCACTTTTCCTGCTATTCGATTACCAGTCGTAAGGGATGTGACGTTGACGTCCACGTCGATCGAGTTGATTCCATTGGTGTTCTATTGGAGTTAAATTCAAGTATTTGAAAAGGTCATTGCACGTTATTTTGACGTTAAATACTGCACAGTATTGTATCATGAAGCATGCTGTATGTGTATTAGCGTAATCATGCAGAAACAACTCTCCGAGGAGGTTGCTTATGTATTGAATTTCGGACAAATTCAACTGAACTACAATAAATCATAACTTTGTGTGAGTTATAGTTGACTTCATACTTTCACACGTCGAAAATGGTGACCTTTGCGATGAAACACGGGGGATATTCAATTTTCCCCGAATGTAAATAGTATCAAAACACATCATTTTCCCTCTCGCTGTTGTAAACGAAATTGTGATTCCTCACAGTAACCGACTTTGTTGTTTGTGTAATAGTTAACTTGATACTTTTACACATATATGTACAACCTCTCTGCATATGCCATTCTCACTATATATATACAGCCTCACTGCATATACCATTGTCTCACTATATATATATATACAACCTCTCTTCAAATACCATTGCCTTCTTCTATATATACACTCTCTCTGCATATGCCATAGCCTGACCATATTTGTTCAACCTCTCTTCATGTACCATTGCCTCCTTCTATAATATACAACCTCTCTGCATATACCATTGCCTCAGTAATATGTACAACCTCTTTCATATACCATTGCCTCACTATATATGTACAACCTCTCTGCATATACCATTGCCTCCTTCTATATATACAACCTCTCTGCATATGTCATTGCCTCACTATATATGTACAACTTCTTTCATATACCATTGCCTCCCTTTATATGTTCAACCTCCCTCCATATACCATTGCCTGCCTTTATATGTACAACCTCTCTGCATATACCATTGCCTCCCTTTATTTGTACAACCTCTCTTCATATACTATTGCCTCCTTCTATATATACAACCTCTCTGCATATGTCATTGCCTCACTATATATGTACAACTTCTTTCATATACCATTGCCTCACTATATATGTACAACCTCTTTCATATACCATTGCCTCACTATACAAGTGCCACCCCTCTGCATATACCAATCACTACTTCACCGTCTCAATTTTTCTTACATGTCCATAAGAACTAAGGAATCACGAATCCCATTTTAAAGATAACATTATACTAAACTAATTGTATCAAGCAATACCAACTTTTCCAACAAAAAGCCTAATTTCCAAAACTATTTTTTGCTCAGTGCAAGACTTTTGACCCCAATAATCGCACTAAATGTTTATTTCATGTCAACTTCAGGTTGACTTGCCATACAACTGATATCTAGGGGGCAGATTGAAACTGATAGCATGAAATAAGTGACTATACGATGAAAGTCTGCAATTAACAATCGCATATATTGATCAATAAACACACTTCCCCCAATGACGACCGGAGGGCCTTAAATTGTTGACACTTGTTTATTTCTCACTTCTTAATGTTTTCGTGACATAGATGACAAGCGTAACTGATAAGACGGTGAGAATTAAGTGGAGAGTTCTGTTGGAAACATTAATGTATCACTTCCACTATAGATATGTCACAATTTACAGTGGCAGATTATGACACATTGCACATGCTGGGAGAAATTGATGTTATCATTTTCAGGAATGTTCAAGAGCTGGAGGTAACGATATGGATAAAACGGCGAAAGGATCTATGTTTTATCAAGTTAATAGTGATATGTTTTCGATTATGATGTATACATCAGCTGTAAGATATTATTAAGACATTATTTATAGAAAATGTCATCAATAAAGCGATGGACTTTTAATTATATATTTTTTAAGGAATGTGTGAAAAAGGCATCATGTTTTTTTAATAGAAAGAAGACTGAGATATATTGTAGGTGCTGGCAAAATTGTGGAGTTGATTATTTAACTTGGTGATTAGTTGTTGGTAAATGGGTGCATTGCATCTGAAGTAATTAATCAGATAAATATGACACATATATGCAATTTGTTTCAAGTATTTGTTGTCATTCGCCCATAACAAACAAAAACATGTACTATTCGTTATGATATATCATATAAGTGATATATTCCGCATGCCTTTCACATAATGTAATATCAAAGAAGACTTTGGTATTAGAAAAAAAACCTCGATACATAGTTTTACTCCAATAACAATGTGAAAGTCGCAGCAAGGTAATGGTGACCATTTCACAAACAATAAAACCATAAAACAGTATCTACTTAATTGATAAATAATTTTACAACGACGAAATATAGGTCAAGCATGCTTGCTTAACGCTCTAAGCTGGGAATGTAACATTCGGCTATATCTCCATGACGATATAATATTTATGATATATGTTTCATCATATTTTGGGAATATAGTGTCTGAAACATGTAGATTGCAATCGTCGATATAGCCATTTTCATGGGGAAAAATCTGATTTTCTGGATGAATATCTTAATTGTGAACACACATTGTCACATCTGATGACGGAGTAAGCATGCATACGCTCCGTAACATAGTGTGATTTCACAATCAGGAAGTTGTCATCTAGAGAACCTCCCCTTGATTACTTTTATAGAAATAAGGAAATTCTGTGACACTATAGCGACTTTACAAACTTTCTTATTCGAAGTGTTGTTATAATGAAAAGCGTTTTGTGTAAATTAAAGTGACCTTTTTCTTCGTTTATTGTACCTTGACAAAAATTCGTTCGTGAAGTATTGCTATGCTTAAATGATGGTCACGACGTGTTGGTTAGGAATTTTCTGTATTCATTTGTATTTATTAGCATATGGGACTTTCGGCAAAATAAACTCAAGGTCTTTATCTCTTTTACTAAAACGTAGCTCGATAATACTTCTGTAAACTATATTTTTTCCGTCCGTGATTATTTTTGATAAACTCGTGAATAAAAATAAATCACCATTTGAATATCTTTTCTAAATGAATCGCAAAATGCATACGTCAGCTAAAATAGTTTGTCTGAATTAAAGATATATTTACAAGGTAATGAATAAGTAACATGATCTCCGGATAAACATAATTGTTTTACAAAGCAGTGTAGATTGGTTAACTTAACACAGATTGATATTGATATCGTCCTGACTGGTCTTTGATAAATAAATATGAATTCCGGAGAAAAATATGCAAAATAATTTTTCGTGTATATTTGTACTAACTGTGTTCTTATGGTACGTAGGTTAAAATAAAAGCTTAAAACTTGCATGAACATCTTAACAATTCAATCTCGTGATGTAACAATGTCAAGTTGCCGTTTGATTTGATTTAAACGATCCCCGTCTTGTACAAAAATCAACTGATTCTATGAAATGGTCAAAAATATTTCCAAGTTATTCAAAATGATTTTTAATGCATTGCCTATATTGAAATTCATGTACTTGGATATAACAACGTAAATTTGTGTATTGATGTTTGCACATTAGGCACGTCCGGCACTATCGCTAGTAAATTAATATATAAGATATATATATATATATATATATATACACACATCTTGATCAGATAGATGTTGTAGTAGAAATACAATGCTGTCACGAATGCATCGTTTGATCTGCACTTTACATGTAAAGCTGAAGTTAAGAGTATGAAAGTTAAAGAGCCACTCTGTGATTTTCATAATATATTATTTACCTTTGATACGAACCGAAATGTCATATGTGGTGATATAGAATAAAAATATCTTCACTTTTCATGTCCAAAAGACATATATATGACAAATACTGATTCTAAAACAAACAAATCTAAAAACAACCTTATAAATGCACAGAGGTGTAGATATCACTTCCAATTTACATGGATACTAGTTATATAACCTAACAAACACTATCACACTGCCCTCCTGGTTGTTTTAGATAAGTATCCAAAATTACGTTTTGACTATGTGATGCGCGCCACTGTCCGGTTTTCGATCATAATTGCGACGTTCTACCTTCATATTGTCACTGTAAAATAACAATATGCTTTAAACTATGTCTTTTTGGTAACATTCGATACTTGACGATCAAATGTCACCATTTATTTAAGTTTAGCATATATGACTCCAGCAACTCACGGAGTGGCTCTTTAATATCAACGGTCTAAATTTTTTTGATTGTTTTGATAATAGATTGTGATAGAGGTATATATTCCAGAGATAATGTTGTGGCTTCAAGCTTTAATGCGTCCCTGCACGATTGCCTATTCCCAAAAGATAGGCACATTCTACTCTATTCCAATGCAAAATTCAATACAAATATCATTGAATCGTAAGGATATAACATTATCATAAATATAAAAGTGCATTTTAAACACCTGAGTGTTTAAGGGTTAAATGTAAAATATACAAATAATTTAGAAATACATTAACGTTATGTGTGGCCACAATCTAATCTTATGTTAAAACATACCCTTCTGCCTGATTCGCGGTTTTATCACAACATGGCAGAAATACGAAATTTGTCATTTCATATTTGGCGTACGTTTGCTATATTTATCCACAAAACATATTCGTTTTAACATGACTGTGATTAATGGCTAAATGGCAAGGTATTATTTGCAATCAAATGTGCCATAAACCTTCCACAAATCGGGCACGCATTTTACCGGCGTTTCTCTTCAAACTGAAATAAGCTCCTATTAGCTGATAAATCTATTGCGTTTATCTAATTGAAGCAGATATATTTCGTGTACATATCATTGGAATCAGCATATATTGCGTGAAGATAGCCACACTCTCTGCAAGCCCTTAGCTGTTCGTGTACATGTAAGAGGAAGCTAGTTGGCGGGCCGGCTTTACCACGACTAGTCAATTTTATTTATTGGGTCATAAACAAGAAATAATTCCAAACGCAGTTACCTCATAATGTTCTATCTCACTTTAGTTTATTTATAGGATTTTGTCGGATATGAGTCATTTCAGTTCTGTTGTGACATTTAGCAGTTATTTGATAAAAGAAATCATCACATCTCTACATGCAATCATAGTTTTACATGTTAATCCCTGTGATATTCAAGAATGACCTATGTCAGGAGGGATTATTGTGCTAAAAAAGGAAGAATCTTTAGCCATGGATAAATTTCGAAAATTAACCTTCAACACTAACAAAATAATATTTACCGACTGACCTTGGACTTTTAAAAAAAATATATAGTGACTCTTATGTTGATATATGTAGTGATTATCACGTGAGCGAAACATTGGTAACTTGGAGGCCTCTTGAAGGATAAGTTCATACTCTATTCCTTTTCCTTTTACCAAAATTACCAACCAAATTGACGAAAACATAATGATATAAAATCTTATTCCTACTGTAATGAAAACAAATGCCTGAAGTCAATATTTACAAAAGTGTGCTGAATAATTTATTGAAATAAATAATTTCTCATGAATGTTGTTTTCAGTTGCATTAATGAGTGCTACAACTGAAATATTATGACTTATGTATGAAAACAAGATCATTCTCAATTTAGAAAGCTATAAATAATGTAAAACTCCTCTTTGGTTTTCGTGTTCAGTTTGTGGAGACAATCCTACTAAGAGGGGGAATTATTTCCATGGTTTCTTTTTAGCTTTCATCATTAAGAAATGTTTATGAAAAAGGTGTTCATCTTGTTCCAAAATTGACATTTCAATGTTTTGCTATTTATAGAATTAATATTCCCCATTTATCCATGGTGATGACGTCTCTGTTTATTGTTTTAGCAGTGGATTATTTTCAACAATCCACTGCGCATTGACTGTCCCGGCCATGGCCAGGAGTGTTGTTTGGTATGTAATAATTATACAAAAATTGTGGTATGATTTCTAGCCTCTTTGCTGTGCTTAATCGTTCATTAATTTCTGGCGCATGATACTTCCTTACTTCCAATATATATTTAAACGATGTACAAGAAGTCAAATAGTTTAATTATGTTTATAGATTACGAGCGGAGTATAAATGTAGATAATGTTTTAAAAATCAGCGGGTCCACTGTGACTGAAGTCAGCAAAGTAATAAAAGAAGAAACAAAATATGTGTCATTCAAAACTGTGCTCCACAGCTTATATCGCCCGTGTGAGATCAAGTAATATAATTTATCCTAAGAGTTGGCGCTTAAGCAGTTAAGTTTGTTCATGGTGTTGATTTTATAAACTACATTATGTCAAAACGCTTTCATAATCAGAATTTAGTCCATACTTTATAATGTTTTGACGTAAAACAACTAATTTTGTCATAATGCTATAACTTGAACTTTAAAGACAGTGTTTAGTTGATAAATATACATACTTTATTGCAATTAATGAAAATGAAATGATTGATAAATAAAATCTCATATTCGAGATTCAAGATTCAAGATTCATCAAAAGGCTTCTGTTTTTTAAAACTTTAAAAAAACTCGTGTTGATATCTTTTTATATCAGATGATACCTTCGTTACATACATGAAAAATCTCATTTCTTGACAATTTACATTTTTATGACACTTCATTGCCTCGAACAAGTGACTATTGGAGTAACTGCATTTATATGACTGCATCTGTTATTCCAGCAAACTATACAGCTTCTTGACTTGGAGGGGTTAGTATTGACATTCAAATTATCATTTGGGCCATTTTCCCTTTATCAAATGACACATTAATGAATTTATCACATAAAGCATTGTAATATAGATTGTATTCAGAATGATGCAAGGTTGCAATACAACGCGTGAGAAGTAGATGTCAATCGGATATACAATACCGACTCTAATTAGTAATGACACCGTTTATTCAATTCATCGTACCCCTAGACGTTTCGTACATTTCCCACATATGTGACATAGCAATGGATCCGCTCCTGTAACCTTAAACCTTATGTAACACCTGTGGTTCGCGATTGTCAAGATTAGCGTGAAATATCGGCGCACGGAGGTTGTAGATTTCACATCAACTGACATGAGTTACGGCACTGTTTTGGTTGTATATTTCACGGACGACATTAATCCGTGTAGATAGACGGATGCATTCTGAAATCTACACTGAGTTAATTCGCCCAATGTATTTGTGCCTCCACCTCTCCGAATTTGAGCATTGTGTTTATCATATCTGCTTTCAATTTTAAAACATGTGAAATTTGTCTACTACTTTTTGGCTTCGTTGTCTAAGTTACAGGTAAAATCATTATCAAAAAAATTGTCTGAGTCTAAGATTTAACACTTTAAATAATATTTTTCTTATTTTGAAAACTATGAGTAATGGTTTTTGCATAGTTGTGTTATATCATGCAGTGAAAATCAAAAGAAACCTTTTTTCACGAAAAATCAATTACATGAATGTAGACATTTAGAGTCGCTTTTGTTTTCTATACTTGAGATTATTCAGTATTCACACGTCTTTTCAAATCACATGACCTTGTCAATTATGCACAGGCACGTGACGCTGAGGTTAAATAACTGTTAATAATCGATGATCGTCATAATCTCTATTTTTTTAAACCAAAAAAAAAACTGCAAAAACGTAGTTGACAAAACTGTGAGTAATATATCTGAAAAAAAATCATAAAACTCTGCAAATGATACCGTTCTTATCAACATCGCCATATCGTAAAAATTGATATTTCTCCGAAGGATATTTGACAAAATAGACCAAACAGAGGTCCTGGATATATACCATCGATAAGCATGTCGCCATACACTCATGCATACGACGACCCTGTTCTCAGAAAACAAAACTGTTAGACTGCTCAGTGAATATAGGAGTGTCCAGACAATGCCAAAATGAGTTCAAGAATAGCTATTTCATACATGGACAGTGGGTGATCCATTGTCAGTCTTGCTGAAGTTATTCTATTGACGTTGAAACGAAACCAAAATTACATAATATTTGCACTACGTTTCAGTGGTAAGTTAATAAACTTTCGGTATGTAGCTGTATAATGACAGCTAAATTTTCACCAATAACACTAGCAGATGACAACATTAAAGTTGTTTCCATTTTTAGATCTCTATGCTGATCGTTAAATCTTTAGGGTTGTCACTGATTGAACAACACTTCGACTCATAATAAAACGTGTTAAAGTATCACCTACACCTTCCAACATATGCAAATGCATACATTTTTAAAATATATTTTGGAATTGCAGCAGCCGATATGTGACGTCATTTAAAGTTTTCAATATCTATTAGACTAAGTAATTTAGTATGTGTTGAGGGACACATTGACATTATAAGGTACTTAGGTAACGCAATTTATAAGTTTAACGACTTCAGTGCCTTGAAACAATAATTCGAACGTGGGAAATCGCAGCTCTGTGATCAGAGTACTTTCGTGGTAAAAATGACCTGGTTGTATTAACGTCAAATTCCTGTGCTTCAGCGTTTTAAAGAATATTGTATTTGTAAATGGTATACTGTATATTATTTTCTATTTCTTTAATTATTAAGATAGAATCGTTTTAAAATGGTGACAACGTTTTTTTTATCATCAGTTTTTAATATCGATAGAATAAAAAATGGAATCCAATTATAAAAAGATTATACAAAGAAAAAGGCCGTCGTAATTGCGCATTTCGATCTTTTAGACTCGAACAAAAGTTATTATCCATGCCCAATAACCCCATTCATAATATAATACATAAAACTACACAAGTGTGGCGTATTATCTATCTGCCTGTAAATAAAATTTTCGCATTTTCGTATTTCTTTAGATCTACTGAATTCAGACAGCTGAAATCTCGCTGACAGGTTTGTTGGCCTGTTAATCAAAACTTGTGAATGTAGTAATAACAAACTGTTCTTTAATGACTAACCATTTTTGGTTTTTGTCAAGAACTATGAACGAAAGCCAGAAGCGTAGTCGCGTAATTTGCAATCCTGCGTACAAAACAGATATTTACCAGGGGAGCTATATCCAATGCATCGAAATAGTCTAACTTCACTTGTCATA
Source organism: Phorcus lineatus (assembly GCA_921293015.1). Classification (NCBI taxonomy): domain Eukaryota; kingdom Metazoa; phylum Mollusca; class Gastropoda; order Trochida; family Trochidae; genus Phorcus; species Phorcus lineatus. Next base: position 21,220,626 of record OV121091.1, on the reverse strand, counting down.
AAATGTTTCTACATATGTCGCCATTGTTCATCCCTTGTCGTCAAAGACCGAATCAAAGCATCACATCATGTTTGACCTTACAGTTAAGTGTCCTCTATTTTCTGTCACGATCAACTGTTTAGATAATCCTTCCTTTCAATCAGGGAAACATAAAGAGCATGTCCAGAGAAAGATTATTAGCAAAACTGAATATCATAGAATCACAACTACGAGGGGGTCAATGTTTAAAAATATATCATTTTGGAAATGAAATATAGTAAATAATTAACATAATCTCATCAAAACACACGAGTTTCAAGACTGAACGTGCTTTATTTGAGTGGCATTTTAGAAGTTGGAAGCAACTATACGTACAAATAATTTATGGATGACAATTTCTTTATTCTGAGGTTGCGACGTTTCGATACAGATTCGTGTATCGTTGTCAAGCGTGAATGAACGTGCTTGTTTAATATTAATTATTGCAAACATGATTATCAGAGGAGAATTTGGTCCATTTAGTCAATTTGCTCCAATTGGTCCCTCCAACTAAATATGACGTTGTAACCACGTGAAATGTGAATCCGTGACAGTCTATTTTTGTATGGCACGTCAGTAAATCATATACTTCCATTTGGAAATATTTCTCCATATTAACAATGGAAAGCCGCGAAATTTGTCTTGTTTTACTGAACATGACACTAAACTGTCTGTGAGGCCAATGGTTCTAGTCCGTTATGGTATAATGCAGTTGGTCGAAGAGCTCTAAATAAAACTTAGAAATCCAGGTATGATAGGTTGCAGTACATGTCGTTGTTAACCTTTCCTCCGGGTGTAGAGTTTGAATACAGGTCCTAACAAATATAAGGGATTTAAGGATTGAGATATACAGCTGCATACCGAAAGTTTGTTCACTTACCACTTAATCGTAATACAGATATCATGTAATTTGGGTTTAATTTGGATGTCAATTAAATAAGTTCAGCTAAACTGAAAAAGGATCACCCATTGTCCATGTGTGAAATAGCCATTCATGAATTATTTAGGAATCGTCAGCTCTCTCGTTCAAAGTTTGAATTTTGTCATGTTGCAATAGACAGTGCAACGGAACAAGCACGAGTAATTTTTAATTCAGTTGATAACATATATAAGATTTTGTAGAAAATATAAATGACTGTCTTCGAAAGTTTGATCCCTGGTCACTTCAATGACCTGCCAAAACTGTTACGGCTATTTTTTGGGTATGCTAAACATTTTCCTTAAAGAAGAATGGATCAACATATCTTAATTGAAAATATAAGTATACGTTACTTTTTCGCAATGATACGAGACTTTAAAGACATCCCAAATTACATGATATTTGCACTAGTCTACCCAGGTATGTGAACAAACTTTCGGTATGCAGCTGTAAAAATGGAAGATTAATATTCAATAAAGTTTAAAATAATACTATACCTTCATATTTACTTTAAAATCTGATTATTGATTATAAGCAATGGTCGAAACATCTGCTCCTGTAAGTCTTTTTATAAAACATTCTCAATCATATGCCCTATGCCATCAATTATTTTCACGTTATCGCTACGAAAGCTTTAACAAAAGGGAGGATACAGCCGTAAACCAGTTCATGATGGACCAAGTAATTGTCTAGAAAATAAGATGAATAAGTCCGATTTCAATATTTCAAATCTCGGCTTATTTCAGAAAATGAAATTGGTCATGTTCGAATTAAAATTGTCAACGTAAGCACGCAAACATGTTCCAACACATTGCCGTGAACGTACCCACGTGTTTTACTTTCTTGACTGTTTGCACGTTGTCATAAAAGTGGCATACAGTGATGATGGTACTTATAATAAGTACTGAGACATCACTTGAAGTAGGTGTGTTGTATATTGCGGCCTTCTTTCTTCTCATAATTATTCTGAGTCATTATTTGGGAGTCATGTAGTGGTAAACTTATATTTGAATTTGGCAATTTGTTAAATCCGCTGAATCCCTGATTTCAGTTTCATGATTTCATAGTAATAGATACATCAACGAAGAAAAGTTATTGCATAGTCAGTGAATGAAATAGTTTTGTTGATTTCTATATGTTGAATGACATTAACTTATGTCTGAAATACAAACTACCATATAATGAATAATTATATGTCAAAGTGTTTTCATCAAAATCCATTAACCTGCAATGTCGTCTCATGTCTGTCTTAAAAATATTCAGATATTCAGTTTCTCAAGAACGATTTATTACTGTTTTCGGCTACGTTGACCCGAATGAAAAAACATGCATGTGTCTTAAATGTACAATAAGTGTAAAACAATGTATTCCAACGATTTGTATTCTAAAAGAATGAAATCGAAATACTATACTACGAATTGACACATATCTGAAACAACTTACAAACTGCCACCTGATTCTAAAACCGGATCATTCCTAATAATGATATAGAATATAATATCTGGTCGGGACGTCGAGCAACTAGTAGACGTCGAATATCCCGACATTTTCATATGGTTCTTTTTTATGCTGTTTCAACGACGAGAGAATCGATATGAGTGCTTATTTTTGTATCCTTTGGCTCATAAAGCTTATCATTAATAAACAAAAAAATGTAATGAATTATTTAGAAATACGAAATAAATAAAAATGTGTCATGAACAATAAGCACTGTTCATATTATAGGGTCTTTACACATATTAACGTTTATCGCCACATTGCCTGCTGGGATAGTACGGAGAATTGTAATTATATCGTTGCAATTCATTGCCAGTCATTACCTGTTATTGGTCTTCCGATTTTTACATGAATCCTGTGTTTCTTAAAATGGATTGAGCTATATGAAGGTTTGGAAAAAAAGTTTGTTTAACTTCATCTAGATATCAACCTTGATCAGATTATTTTAACTGACCGATAACAGTCTTAGGCTTGAAAATATCAACAAATGTATATCCTGTTTAATCATTAAATAGATCGGTGGTAAATATATATCGACAAAAAAGAGACAGAAAGAAAATTATTATATCAGTTCTTAATTTATACTTAGTATCATTTGACTTTTATATCTTCAATATTCTTAATGTTTGTATCCTCTTCGCATGCATACTATTTGCATTTTCCGTGGGAATAAGAATCTTGATACGATCAATCAAAATGTTAAACCCGTTGCTCACTTTCCATATACAGACATTAATTAGAGATCATCTGTAGGCACGTGGTTCGTTTTTCCTAATTAAACATTGTTTAGGCAGTATATCCTTTTGTGACATAAGTTCCGAAAGACTTATTTTTTCATAAATCGATGGCGCTGCTAAAACTACGCCTGGATAAAGAATTCGTTGCCCATTCAACGTGAACTTTTGAGTACTGATTATAGAATGTGCATTATGTGTACAAGCAGGGCACGAGTTATCTTCGGATGGGAACACTTCGGACGGTCTATTCATCGTGTGAACCGCCAGGGTTTGAATATTCATGGCCCATAAAACTAATCTCTCTTGACAGTGTGTGAGAATATGCAGAGTACAAAGAAGACAATCGTTATTTAATCACAGTTTATTAAATGCATAAATGAAATCATATTCCCAACCATTAAGACTTCGAGTTTCCAAACATTGTTTCCATCTGCGAATTAAAACAATAATAAGAAAAGTTGTCCATAAAGTGATGATCATCTGTACAAACAGAATAAAGATTTCTAAACAATACTTTGAATTGGTTCAACATTAAAAGGGGCTCACCTTAAATTTTTTTAGAGATTTACAATAAACCTAACAGGATATTCAGAAATTAACCTCAATACATCAAAACTTGGTTTCGTGCTCTGATTGCATGATCATTTTGACCGCCTTGACCACAATAACAGTTTGCGGTATAATTGGATAATAAATTATCAATTTAATTAACCGAATCAGATCGCGTTGTCATTTGCTAAGGAATTCAATAGTCTCTTGTGAATGTTGCAATATTACTAGTATTCAATACTTTACAAGTACGATAATATTGTAGGAAGTAAATTTATTTCAACGTGATTCTATGTGTTAATACACTATCATATTGTATAACATTTTGGTGTGTTCATAATTCATAACATAAAGAAGTATCCTTGATTTTTCAAACCATGAGGGTATCCAAACAATGTATCATAAACAGATGGAATCTTTGAGGCGTGACTTCATTATTTCACAAAATCCTAAAAGGTTTTCTTTGAAGAATGATAGATAGTGTTGTGTTTTTCGAGAACGTTTTAACTTGCATTAACAATGTGATTAATTTCATCTCTGCACTACCCAGAAGTGGATGTTAATTTCATGTCACGTGATCGACTGGTCACGCGCCTTTGTGGCCGGAGGAGTCTTGACCCATGGTCAGTGTCTGGTGTCGTGTTATCTTTCAGAATCAAGATCAAAGCTCATTGAATTTGAACAGCACTTCCTCAACTCGACTTCATTAATGTACAACTAAATTGCAGGACCATTAAGGCAGTCTGAAATGGACATGTTTATATTCTGCAGTAGCAAATTCGTTGTAAATTATGACCGAAGCTTCCCCATCTGCTACAGGAGTTTAAACAAGGCTTCCTTTCAAACCGCGTGAGGTCTCAGAGACAAAAGAACCAACATATTTCCGACAAATTTCAAGATTTTCTTCTTTTTCAAAGACAAAATAATTTTTAAATAACTTTCCATTCTTTTACAAAGACAATATTTGTAATTTTTCATAGTTTACTTTTTCTTAAAGACATTACTTTGAATGGATATTGTTTTTCTCAAAAGCATTTTATACACTTTTTTATGTTTTAGCTAAAATAAGCATGAGTTTTATTTGCATTTTTGTTAAATGTTTTGTCATATGTTTGCTTCATCTATCTAATAAATCGTATCACACTGTCACAAGCCGTACGAACCCGGATTGCATCAAATTTCAAGACAGAATTATCATTTCCTATCAATATGAAGGCTTTATCTTGATGAGAATTTGCTTATTTTCCCTGTTTCCTTTCTTAGTTTTAACATAGAATACAGCAGACAGACATCTCAGAAATATTTATGGAAAAATATATGGTTGCATAATGTTTTAAAACTTGTTTTGGTATAAAACTAGGAAAATCAAAGAAAATTATGGATTGTTAAATAGTAATTCTAGTAGTCCCGATATCCTTATCATCAGAAAAAACGACATTTCTCCGATTACAATCGTTTTAGATTATATGGAAACGTCATCCGAAATATTTGTTCTAAATCACTAAATCTCTTCAAGAATAAACACCACTTGCGAAATTTAAGTACTAATTTTAAAAACTTCAAACGACTTAATAAACCGCATGATAACAGGATAGCCTGTAACAAGCCGCGCACAATTGGCTAAGAGCTTTCGCCATTTGAAAATGACCAAAATTATATGGCCCATTAAAGAGGCTGGAAGCAATTAATTTCACGTTTCGACAGTATCTAAGCATGTAAGGTTTAACCATTATCACTAAATTAAAACTATTGTAACCCTATAGTGTTTTTGATCATTTTGATCATATTTCTGAAATAATCCTTTACGAGGAGACGGTGATATGCAAAATTAGATTTTGTTAATTTCATTAAGACACTCATTCCTCTTATCTGATACGTGGGTTTGTATGCCAATGATACTTAGAATGACTTTCATGAAGGGTCGTTCTCATTGTTTCTTGGTAATTACATTAATTGAAAAAAGATAAAAGGTTTAATGAAATGTATAGTTATTTTTCTTTACATATCAAATACATTATTCACTGTAATTTTCACGTCAGGTGAATATTTTTTATGTTTAATTGTATTTGATATATACTGAAAAAATCATAATGAAAATTTGAAATTAGAATTAAGGATATAATTCTTAAATTTGTCTAATGTATGAGCAAGTATTTCAATGACACTATCAAAGGAGTCTTGTTTGATTGCAATCTCATTGAAATCAGAACGAAACTAAATGCAGCGAGGTACAAACGACTAGTTTCGATCCGATTTTAATGAGATTTTTAAAATGTAATTTAGTGTGTCACATAATATTTTTGTACAATACATAAGTTACATGATAATGCCCCAATAAGTAGTTCCTCGTAAGTTTTAATGTGCAATAAATATTTTCGGCTTTTTTGTAGCGTTCCTGGCGGACCGACCAAGTCTAATTACTTACAATAACATAATTTTCTACCTTGATAACTAACGATTTAAGGCACTCTGTTCAAAAGTACAATTATGAGATTTAATACATTCCTTTGAAATCATTTTGTTCTAAAAATGTTTACTTTTTCTTCAAGTAGGGACAATAAACAATTCGTATCCTTTGATTATTAATACATATACTTTCCTCTTGGTGCAGAAGCTCGCTAAAGACTCATGGTTTCTCTTTCCTGGTGTCTTATATCGCGTATAAAGTTGTGTATATCAAATATATGATATACCCTTCATAATCATGTTTAATCAAATTATCTATCGTATAAAAACAAGGAATTATTGATTCATAACATTAGCTAGTTACATTTTGATTTTATTAAAGGAAATCGCAAATTCATGAATCGTTTCCAAAATATCTCAACAAAGATCTAAAACAATCATTGGTTGGAAGCAGGATTGCAGCTGAATTGGACATTGCAAACCTTCAAAATGAATAACAATGCGATATGTATCAAATTATTGTTGTAAGATAAACGATATTGCAGGAAACCAATAGCGACTTTTCCGTCTTGTGGCATTGCCATTGTGTACGATTAAAAGAAATGAATTGATACAAATGATTTGTACTATTTGCTGTACTTGAAGAAAAGAGAATAATAGAAAAAAAGACTTTTGCATAAATAATTGATAAAGATGGAAAAATACACATTTATATATTACTCTAATCATAAAAAATTACATCAGTAAAACCGTGGCAAACGTTATAAATAACTTCTTCCACTTGACCGATTTAACATATAGGAAAATGGGTTATTGAATTAATTTTTTGCAATAATTCATAATACATTAAACATTATCTTTCACTTCCGCTAATAACACGCTACACTTGCATTTTCGATTAAGTTTCTTAATTCGCAGGGATTTTGAGCTTTTACTTTATTCATTTTTCGCGTCATGTTGTTTACAAGTACAAAGCAATAAGTTAACACGTTTTCTTAAATGATAATGTAATATTATCACTATTTGTCGGATAGCAAAATTATTTCTACGAGGGCATGAAATTAGAAATAACTTAAAGTAGGTAATTAAGGAGGATATCATCACTGATTGCCACATTTATGACTCTTAGTACACAGGTGGCAGACGTTATACAAATAATGTTTAATCAATAGTTTTTGACCCAAAACAACGGTTAAGTAAAAAAGGTTATGTAATAAGTAGATAAAATTGAGTTAATGGTCTGCTTGCAGCTTGTTTAGTTTTTATTTATTGTACACATTTTCATTAAGATAACACATGGTTTGGGTTTCTCGTGGAATCATACGATTTATGTAAAATAATCGTTATTCGTGATTGCATAAACATGGCAGTTATTTTTTTCAAAATCCCTTTAAATCGAAGAAATAAAATGTTTCATTATTTGATAACGTAAAGTAAACGTATCTACAAACATAGATATTTCACTTCGATCGTTTTCATACAACCCTACAGCCTAATGATGATGATGACGACGACAATGATGATAACAACAACAACAACAACAATAATAATGATAATAATAATAAGAGAGAGAGAGAGAGAGAGAGAGAGAGAGAGAGAGAGAGAGAGAGAGAGAGAGAGAGAGAGAGAGAGAGAGAGTAGTGATGAGAATTATGTTTCGTTGGAGTGATAAGAATTTAAAACATTGTTTGCTTTAGCTGTATTCTTTTATCATCATGCTTAACATAATTGTATGCATGTGGTTAAATCCTTTTCATAATCATAACACATCCACATATAATAACTTTGATTTGAAATCTAAATATCATTTACTGGTCAATGGATGCACGCATGCAGTGCTAACTTTAAGCTTTGATTTTAAATTACACCCACGTAATACTGCATGACATTTGCGTCCAATAAAACACTAGTTACCTATCAACTGACAATGTTAAACCACATGCTTATCTCATCACACTTATGTGGGCAGTAGCACGTATTTAGGTTAAAGATGTTCACACTATAAAATGAGTGCCAACAGTTTTCGCTTGATATTTCATATATATTTCTTACACAACAAACAATTGGGTTTAGTTATGAGATGTTTGATCCTCTGAGGGTACATAAACTACATAATTAACTATAAAAATATTTATTTCTTATGACTTGATGAAATATTTGTTTGAAAGTGGTCCTGCCACTCTAAACACGGCCTTACTGATGTCTTACATTTAATGATTATTGATGTGGGTTTTTTTTCGTTTTATAGATCAATTCTAACACAGAGCCAGAGAGTATTAATTATAGAAAATTGACCATATAATTTCTGATATTTTGCATTTGCTCACAGATATTTCTCTTTTTATCCTCTTCAAAATATTGATACTACAGTTGATTACATAAATAATGATGATCGCAGCCAAACTAAAGCCTTCATTTTGCGTTAAAGTGTGTTATTTTCAGCCTACATTTAGACGAAATAAATACCTAAATTAATATGGATTTTAGATGCGCTACTATCTTAGCGTCAAGTATTGATTTGAGAGAAAAAAATATTAACAAGAATAACATTTACCTTTAAAGTCCAATTTTAAGTTTGAAATGACATGTCCAGTTAAAAACTTTTGATATAATAGAAACTGTTGTGGTCAAATCTGATATATATTTTCATTATCATCAATGCTTGTAATCCTACCAGACAAAACGTTCTCGCTTGTTTGAATTGTAACGGTATTCGCGACGATCAGACTGGCAATTGACACGTCTACAATAAGTGATTGACAGAAATATACATGAGCACGTGTTAATCGTGCGACTGCCTGGAGCCATTTACATGAACAACCGCAACAAAAAGGAACGAATTAACACCGTAGATAAACAAGGCGTGAATCGCTTCCTTGAAATAGATCAAAGAGAAATGCCGACAGGGGGTGAAAGAATTCCTTCCGTTGCTCATACGTCACTTGTGTGCATTCAGCACACCACTGTTGTTCTTTTTGCCTCTTTTCCGAATGTTTTTTCTACAACAAAAAAACGTTTTTCTCCCGATGAAATCTCTACAATTGCAGAAAAAGCGAGTAATTGTGTAGATGTGTTATAATATTACTTTTAGCCAAATCTGACGTTTTGTAACAAATGTTCTCTTTCGGCGTCTTGGTAATAAAATTTCAGAATTGTCGAAAATATGCGACTTAAAGTTGGGAACTTTTCTTTGAAGTTTGTCTAATTGATTTGACATATGTTTTATAATGCTTTGCGATCGCCAGACCAAGATGAAAGTGAAAAAATATTCTCCCACTAAAGGTTGCCAGTGTGTCTTGGTGAAATATCTCTTCACAAGCGTGGATATATTTTATTATACCAAGAGGAAAAACTAAGGTTCACTGAGTGAATATTCAGCATTGATGAGGGCAGCCAATTCGACTTGTTAATTGTATTTCCCGCTGTTAGGAAGTCAAACTACATGACAACTGTTGCGAATTAGTTTAGAAGTTTACTGAGGTTGTTTTCATCCTAAAATGAAAATCTTGTATCTGCCTCCGTAATGTCAAAAAAAAAGAATGAGATAAAATATACTTTTACTTGGTTATAGAATTTATTAATTTTCCATGCTATAAGTCGACTTGGTAACAAAAGAAAGTATAGTTTCTAAAATGTTTACCGATTCATATATTTAACCTCTAAGTAGTTGTGCATATAACATAATATCAGTATTAAGATAAAATGTACATTCTTCATGGAATGGACGTATAGTCATAAGTATATCTATATAGGAAATAAAAGGATGGTTAAGCGATTACCATTTTATTGCAAGAATAATAGAAATTAACGTTTCTATCCTTTGAGGTCATAAAAACATGTTTGAAACGAAACTTATGAATAGACAGCGATATCATAAAGTAATGAAGTTTATTCATCATCTTTATATATTATACGAATTTCTTCAATGTAGAAAAACCTTGAAATGCCAATGATTAATATCCTTTTATATTCTTTGGAACCCCTTTTCTAAATTTGAAATATTTTCATTCATTTCCATCAAGGAATACTATTTGATTTCCGAGACACAAAATATGTCTAACGCTAATGGCTCTATAGCAGCTTTGCAGCCAAATTCGAAGCAGTATAAAACGTTATAATCTCATCGTCACTTCCCCCATTTCAATTATTTCAACACCGTTGTCATATTCTGATTTATACCTTTTATTTCAGGGGGTCATAATTTGATATCTTGGCGGAAAAAGTAATTATTACACTGTCACAAGTATCTCGATGGGATTATTTACACTAGAATATAAACATAAATCTTGCTTAAAATCCTATGCATTGTTTATTCAAAGAACCAAAATGAATTTTGTGAATATTTAATCGTGCATTTTCTCTTCATACATTCGAAGCCTTTAAAGTCATGTTTCATACAGTTTCATTGGATCCAAATTCTAATTTTAACTAATGCATAGTTTGAGAAAGATTTAGTTCACAAACTCCAAAGATAGAAAGTAATCAAAATTCTTGGTGTCAAATATATAACAATTTATATATATGTAAACATACATTTTAATATAATAATAACATATGTTAATTTTCAAGAGTTGGCAAACAAAGTCACATTTGTCATAATTGTAGACACACACACGTGTATATATACACTCATATATATAAATAAATAAAGTGTTGTAATACTCTTAAAATGCAAAGTTCACGATGCACCAATTTCAAGTTTCATCTTTGAAACTCGAGGGGTAAAACATTCAAGTAATTATTTTCAAAGCGCACAAGCTCGAGATTTAATCAACTCTCTTTCTAATATACGAGCCAAGGTTTGGACAGAGTTCAGAACCAAAGACCAGGCATTCCCAAGAATACAAAAACCGGAATTCAATCTTCTCCATAAAAAAATGATAAGGTCGACGAAACGGCCCGGAATTGGCCTATGGGTCAAGCAAAGCTCTGCTAGGAGAAACGCTATCTTCAGATTGATAAAACAGGAGTTTTCTAGCTTTTAGCTGGCTAATAATTGCCAGAAGGAACGGCCGCTCTAATTGACAAGCAATCATTGGTATAATAAATTAAGCAAGGTTTTGGTCGTTGATGGAAACCCTAGTCACGCTTATCGGTCCTCTTTGGTAAAATATGAGATAAATGTGAAATATGTTAGAATAGCAAAATAAAGCAGGCTTTTCTTCCCTCCACGAATTAAAAGGCGATATTATGAGAGGTACCGTTTCTGCCTCTGGCCTACAAGCGTTTATGTCTATAAGTAGGATTTGAAGAACCTTAGCGGTAAAGAGGTTACACATGAAAAGGTTATAGACATCTGACAAAATTGTCGTTTGATTACATTTGTGCTTGTAAAGCCAGATGCTTGGAGGTTTGATTCAAAATATATCTGATGCTTTTATTTGAAGTTTCGAAACATTCATTAATGTCATAATCACTGACATATATTTTGCTATACATGTATATGTGATGAATGTTATATTGGGTTTATAAATGAATTATAATGTTGGTTTTCAAATTAAATACAAATACAGCTGCATGCCAAAAGTTAAGATACCTGGGTATACTAGTGCAAATATCATATAATTTGGGATTCCTTTGAGGTATCGTAGCATTGCGTAAAACAAACGTATAATGTTGAATTTTCAATACAGATGTGCACATCCATTCTTCTATGAGGCAAATGTTTATCATACCCCACAATCAATGGTAACAGTTTTGGCAGGTCATTGAAGTGACCAAGGGTCAAAATTTCGAAAACACTAATTTTTATTTTTCTCAACAAAAACCATCATAAGTTATCAAATGCTTTAAAAATAAATCATGTTTGTTCCTTTACACTTAGTCAAAGTGAATGTTCTGTTTTTATTCTCGGAGAGTCGATATGGAACATTTTATTCGAAATTTAACGAAATCGTAATTTCGAAAATATGACCCCTTCTTTCTATTCCAAATTCAAAATTAAAGTATTTGCACAAGAGACCAAACGATCCCTGAATCTGTTAAAGAATGGTTATTTCACACATTGACAACGGGGGATCCTTTGTCAGTTTTGTTGAAGTTATTTTATTGACGTCGAAACTAAACCCAAATTACATGATATTTGCACTACGATTCAGTGATTAGTGAACAAACTTTCGGTATGCAGCTGTACGTTTGGACACATCTCAATTTTTAACTTTCGAGTTGAAGATGTCTTAGGTTAAGTGTTTAATGGTACTAAGCGTGTTTATTCTTCATTAAATCATCTAATTCTATTTCAAATGAGATGAAAAGGGAAATTATAGCAAACAACAGGTGGTTTCTTTAACAATTATTAGAGAATGACTGTTTTGGTTGACTGATAGTTGAAATTTGAATGATTGTTGATAGTTTATCTTCATGATTATAAAAGTACTATTTTTACGTCCTGTTATCAAGGCTCTGTCGCCAAGTTTATTTATTATATCTAGAAATACAAATCCTAGAGCATGCAAAATGATATTCAGTGACTATCTGATATTCACACTGTCGGCTTTTACTTACATTCGTTTCGGTCCATTTACGTGAATGTATTCAATGCTGAGATGATGTACTGTTTTTATTCTTGACAATGACCATGTTTTTCTCATGCGGTAAGATAGACACTTTCTATTATGACAATTGACACAGTCACGATTGATGATATATAACTTGTCTGCCTCACGAGGTGAGATAAACATGTAACTTGTAATGGAAAAAAACCAATTAAATTTATGAAGTTTAACTATCTTTTAATCTAACTCAATCAGAGCGCATATTAGTGATGAGTCTGTTCCCAAAAGAGCCCGTCGTCGCAGTAGCAAAATCACGTCATGAGCGGGTTATAAGCGTTTTTCGATTAGGTAATTATTTTTTTTCTTTGATGATTTATAACATGTTCCAGTATCACATTCACACGTGAATTTTAACACGGTTTATTTTCATTTAAAGATTCCGGTATATCAATGAAAATCATTTCATGTCAGTGAACCTTTCTCTTTACATTGCTTTACATTTTATACATTTTAATAGATTCTGGTGTTAGAAGACACATCATTGAGAATTCTAATGTAAATATGTAAATAAATTAAATTACAAGGAAGATGAAAGCAAATGTCCAAATGTCATGTCGTGCCCCACTGATGGCGCTAATTCTTCACGCATTCTATTTCTTGCCCGTGTCTGACATATTAAAATTCAAACAAACGCCTAAAATTTAGCAGAATCACTATAGTCAGACTGTAGACGTGGGATTTGTCAAAGTTGACATATGCCTGGCTGTTTCAAGGGTTAGTAGAACGCTTTGTTTATTGAAGTGATGTGGTCTCACAAAGCAAAAATGTAAAAATGTTTCCAATTGCAAAATTTATAAATCAAAAGTAGCAATTTTAAAACAAACTTACTTATGATTGGTTAAGCTGTGCGAATCAATTTCCCTATCTAAAATGTTTAAAGGTGTTCACACAAAGGACCGCCAGTGGTTTGCTTGATATTTGATTATTTACTACGACTTAGGATAATAGGATTGAATTATGAAATGTTTTGCCCCTGTAATTGGTCAAATTTGAAGATGTAAATTTTGAGGAAACGTGCTAATGCCACTTTAAAATCTACAATTTCGGAAGACAAGTAAAGATCTTGTGACAGTTAAACCGGTCTTGTCATACGGCTTTTTAAAGTTGGTATTATTTCCATACGTTTTAAAATACTATATAGATGTGTACACTGTCTGTAAACATAAATTGCTAGTTAGCATAGAGAATAGTTCTCAATTTTATTGAAACGACAAGGGTGTTATACAGATACCACTCTATTTCTGATGTTCAAAAATAGACTTTGTCTATATCATGCATTGATAATAACGTTCTGCATTATAGACTCGGGTCCCTTTAAGATTGGAATTTACCATCAAATTATATTACTGATAAAATTTTACACACAAAAAAGGATAAGTGTCTCTTAGTGATAACACGAAATTGCAGTTGTATCTGTAAGCTTTAAATACGGCACAACATGAGATATAAACTAAATTACAAGTACATATTCATACAAAAACAGACTCGTCACTGCGTTTATAGCCCAAAGTATGGCCATATCTATCAGACTTAAGATTTCATAATTAAATGTTATTTGGACCTCTAACGAAACGAAACACATAACTATTAAAAGTGAAGATTTTTATGATTAAATATGAATTTAGCAAATTGAAGAGCAGTAGGGAAGAATCCTTCAACTCAGCGGGAGTAACTATAACTCCAATACTAAGAACACACAACGACGCTCAAACTTTAAAAGATCGTAAAGAAGTTCGGCTATTTACGGTCTTCGTCGGCACAGGCATTCAGAAAAGGTCGTAAAATGTGCACTAAGACGAAACCCAGTCTCAAAGAATTAGCTGCCTAAAACTTCTTTACGATAACATCTGATGCTACACGCATGCATCCTTTCTTGTCGCGGGAGGGACTTTGCGACGAGCTTCTGGGGAACCGTATATCTTGGGAACAACTCCGTATATGACATAGGTATTTCTTTGGTGTCCTTCCATATCTCTAGGACGAAGCGTCGTAAATCGCCAACAGGCTTTGCGGATGATGTACGCTTTCGAATAAGAATTGTTCTAGTCGAAAGGAAATAAATTATTTTCATCAGAGGAATTTGTGCTTGTTGGGTTTTCTAATTGAGACACGGACAGGCGTATTTACAAACGTCGCTCAACGGGGGTATCGGTGATAAAAACCAAGTTTATTTTATGGCAAAGGAGGTTAAGGCAAGGTTCGAGATGCCTAATATCTGATCATGACTGAAGCACGCATCATGCTGTTCCGATTGATCTGGCCGTCTAGATGGAAACAACTTGGGCAGAGAAAATGGTGAAGAAATCCAACGACATTGAAAACATTTGCGAGACGAAATCCACTTGAAATTGATTTCCTAAAAATAATTAAACCTAAACTTAAAATGCTTTTTAAAAAATGAGCTCAGTCGATCTCATATCAGACAAGTGACTTTTTGGGTAAGGTGCGTTGAAACGTTAGTACCGTCACGTATCTGTTTACTTGAATACGATTAATTGTTTATTAAATTTTTATTTGTAGCGAGTTTTACATTGTCTTTTTCATTGTATGTGCTATAATCTAAAAACCATATGTTGCATAAACCTATAAACGACAAAAGGCAAAGGGCGACAACTCTGTTTGCAATGAGTAACGCTCATTCACTTATGTCCCTTGTAAAACTCCCGAACAGAAAATACTTCCGGTCTGAACTGTTTTCCTTCGGGGTTGCCTCCCACCGATACGAACAAGTGTCGTAAAAGTGTCACATGCTACTCGTTGTTGGTTGACCGTCGATCTTGCGCCGTTTTATTGCTTTGGGTTTACCGCTATCGTAAACATTGTATATTTTCTACTCAAGTAGCGGCGTTTATAGCTTGAAGGATTTGCAGCATTCTCTGAGGAAACATTGCAAATGGCGGCCTGCGGAGCTCGCTAACCATTGTCATTTGGTATTCCGAGGATATTTCAAGTGGTTACAGGCTAGGAAAAGAACCGCCGAAATCACAAGGACATACCCTGACATTTGCCAGGGTTGCTATTTACGACTAACCGATATTTTTGCCACTCTAAATATACAGTTTTATTACCATACAAGTTTGACATCGCGATTGTTTATTGTCCATGCCAAACACGTATAAACAAGATATGTGTGTTTGTTGATAGAAACCAAAACATTTTACTTAGTAAAGGTAGATGCACGTGCGATTTGAAATTCATAATTTGATTAGAAAACGTTTATATATGCTCACAGAGGAAAACACTAGAAGTAGTTGCACTAGTAGCAAAACTGATAATGATTGTAGTAGTAGTAGTAGTAGTAGTAGTAGTAGTAGTACTAGGAGTAGTAGTTGTTGTTGTTGTAATAATCGTGCATAGAACTTTGTTTAGTCAAGCTCGGCTTGATTTTGATGTTTGTTAGTATATTGTATCTATCATTTGAATTACATATATAACAGTTATCATCCGGACATAAATATTAAATTTTTGAGTGCTTTAAATATATCAGAAAAAGTATCTTCAAGTGAAAGTTCTTTGGAAAAGGAAACGAATAACATAAAATCTAGATTTATTGCGGAATACGCCCGTTGATCAAGTATTAAATAATCCAGTGTAAATTGTTTACGTAATTTATATCCAAGATGACAACGTGTACGTAGGAGGGTTTGATTTTCACAGATTGTAATAGAGATGCAGTATTTTGCTGTAGGATTCGAAAACACACATTGGGCACATAATGTTAAAAAGTACATGTTTCGATGTAACATGTTTTATTGAATTTTTAGATAAAAATACATGATGGAATTCTGAAGTATTGTGATTGGCTAACTAAAGTAGCGGCAAAACGTGTCATCAGACGCAATGACGTAGAACTTGCTGGATCGAACCTCAGTAGCGACACTTTATAAACAGTTTAAGCCATATTTTCTGAAGCAAAAGGGTTGATTTTTCAGACTCGTTCAGGTAGATGTTATTGGTTGCTATTTACTATTAAGGCTTTTGATAGAATAGGAAAGTATTCTTTGTAGAGTATTTAGACTCTTCTCACCATCAAGGGTCACAATTCCTCAGTATATAACCTCACCATATGTTAACTTCGAATTATGTCAACAAAGCACAGGAGATAAACTAGATTGCAATACTTTGAATTGTGACACCTCAGTTTCATCTTAAGACACATTTTAATAAAAAGTTCTCTAGCATATCACCGAATGTCCTTTTGAAGACATTTTGATTATCAAATGAAGAAAACAATCCAAACGAAGAGAGAATATCAGGATATGGTATAATTCTTGACTTTTCACAAATACATCTAAAGGGCGAAGTGTAGCCGAATTTGATGCTTCATAAAACATGAGATTAACATTGTAATGAACTAATTTGTATACCTTAACATTCGCCATTATTAATATTCCCGTGTGACCTACAATTTAAACCTAACAAAATTCAGGATCCCACTCACCTAAAAAAAACAGTGGTAATCTCGAGAATCTGTAAAGACTATATGTTTTGTCCCTGAAAGTAACTTTCGACAATAAATTTCACTATGAACACAAAATTGATTGAAATAAAAAAGAAACCTTTGACACTTTTTTCATTTCCCCTGAAATCAAGATCTCTAATCTTTAAATAAAATTGCATCGGGTTGAAAGAGTTCGGATGAAGATAAAACTCATTGGCAAAATACACTAATTTAAAACTAAAACCAAAAACCTGCAGCAAGGTAGAGTTGATTTTGAATGCACAAACCCATGCTTTGTCATTATGAAAACATACGTTTACTCACAAGACTATTAAATTTGTATGCCAGGTCAAGCACACAAGGGCGCTGAAATTGTACCACTGAAATCGCTGTTTCAAGATTCTTTTCAACCGAAATATGTTGTTTACATACAGCAACTTCTTGGACCTTCATTCGTTGATTCGCATCATAGATGAAGAACGTTCTAAAACATACCACTAAAAGTCCTATTTCATTCTCCGATATCGTAAATGAGTAAAGTAAATGAGATTCCAAAAAAGACCATTTTTTAATAACCAAAGACATTTCAAATTTTTAATAATACGATAGCTGAATTACAAAGACATGAAAAAACTGTGTGTTGGTCGTATTAAACTATCTTGCAATTTATTAGTGACATTTCTTTTACCGTTGAGTGTACGTTCCTTCTAACTCTAAAGCTCCATCGAGTCTGGCCGTGTATCGCCTCTCCTCGCTCTCCCTCTGTTACCGGCAACTAGTATACTCAACAGCACAACGCCTTGTTAGATTATCATCGATCGCCTTATCTCTCTCTATAAGCTAACAATAGTAGGATTTGATAGTACAATCGGATTTTATGTACACTTCCATACACGTGCAATGTAATCCAAAAATTCTAAGTATCCGTATTTCAGTTGACAAATCCCATGTCGTAAATACAAGATTAAGACCACAGCATCCCATTGGGATGGATTTGTAGCGTGATTGACATTTCCTTACTGAAATCCACATGATAGTTCAATGAAATATGCACCTTGAAGTTTTAAGACTTGAATGTCAGTGTGCGTTTGATTGAAATACAACTATATCAAAGCGACAGTGACATTAACTATACATATAAACGCATCTGCTACTTATTAAAAATCATCTTTGTTCAGTTATTACTAATATTGATGTGGAAGATGACATAGCATAACAAATTATGAATGGATGTTCTTTACGTCGCCATTTAAGTCTAACCCTAAGGTTCTTGCTAGTAGCATTTAAACCCTTATAAGCCCGAGTATGAAACATAACAATCTCATTTAAATCAATTTGAAATTAGTCGCCCGTACCTCGTACGAGGAACTAGTTTTCATCTGCTTTCAATGAGATTAGAAACATAGCCTCATGTAAAGCAAGTCTTGTTATGAATTTGAACGAAAAAGCCATTTCTCCGAGTCTGCATTCTCATATTCATTGAAATGATCGTTTTTTAGATTTATTTTGCAGACATTGATTGTTTGTCTACCGCCAAAAATGGAAATACAACCTTTCGCTATGATAATTTTACATACAAATCGTCAATTAGTAAAATCAGAAAATAAGGATAAATCTCATTATTTATTACAAGTTTTGCTCAACCTTTTTTTACATTACCATCTAACACGTTGTTTGTTACCACGCCGATAACATACAGTTATGATAATAATATCAACAATAGTCCACTTGCATACAGCATTTTACATGCACAAGAATGCTAAGCGCACACATTCATTATTACCCTGAAGGAAAAGTCCTACAATGCAGCCTTAAAAGGGTTGCGCACGACCCATGTAGGTCCATAATTTCAGATCTTCAGGTACCCAATTGTACAGCTAGATTGACTAAGAGAAACGTGCATGACGCGGCTTGCGTCACAGTAGAAGACCCAGATCATGTCACAGATATGAGTTAGGTTATCTTCAAATACATAGCATGTGTTCTATCAATATGTATGTGTTTATCCATTCCAGTAAGCCCTAATGGTATAGAATAATAATCTTTAACAATAAAAAAGATAAAATTTATACAACATGTGTCCGATTACAAGAATACACTCATATAATAGCATACACATACCAGACATATTACTCCCAATCTCAAAACGTAAATATTTAAAGATTATTTCAATATTTCAAATATCAAAAACGTTCAACAAGTTTTTTTTCTGATAGAGCCAAGTTGGTATTTCTATTATGAATAATTGAATATATTTGGAATAATTAATATATTTCGCTATCGATTAAAGATGCTTGAGTTCAAATACGAAGTTTACGTAAATAAAACTAAATCAAAGTGCAATTCACTTTGAAAGGGAGACAACTCGTATTTCCTTGATAGATCGATAAGTGTGATATCTTGCGCTATCTGTTCATCACATTTCTTATTTCTGAATGTCAATGCAAGTAGCTTGTCATACGGTCGAAAAACGATGTCCTTATCAGTGATGCTCATTCAAAACGTGATGGTCGTTTCATGTATATTTCATGTCACTTTCAGCACGTGAAAATTACCGTAACCTTGAAGGTGTAACAAGTCACTGGTTCCTGAAAAACGATCGGTCGGTCGTGCTCTATATCCCACTAGTTGGTTTTCAACAATGATATTTTACATAAGATGTAATTTGAAATTAATGAAGGAAATTAAAATTCTGACAAACCATCACTGATAAGAGATTAGTTACCGCCATAACAGATTTAGTTATTTCATGATCATATAACGGTGTTCATTTCGCTAGTGCCACTCGAATTAACAATCGGATTTACCGTGTGAAAACTTGAATTGATCGTTTAGGTGCAGCAACCGGAAAGATCATTGTTTAAAAACCTATAACTAGTATTCTTAATGTTTTATCGATTAAACTATAACCCCGTAAAAATGTAAAGTGTTTTATCGTTATTTCAATATCTAAATTTAAATAGGTTAGTATACACCACGTGTAAATATAAACGTTCGTTTACTAAAAGAATATTAACTTTACATAATGTTTAAAACATAATTTAAACAATAATTATTTAACAATAAAGTATTGTCTTAGTCCATGACTAATGTACGTGTGTAATAGAGATGAAAAGGTACTTGAAGTTAAATTCAGGGCTTGTTATTTCAATCAAGGATTTTACGTAAGAATTGGGAAATATAAGTCAAGTATTAAATTTTAGAAATCGGATGTCAAGTTATTAGACTGATAATGAACAACTGAAGTTTGAGGTCATTAATTAAGTTTCATAAGTAGTTTGACAAGTTTCAAATTATGTTATTTATCTATCAATACCAACGTACTGTGCGTTTGTTCTGTCTTTTACCAAGCATATCATATCTTACAACCGAGGTGAACACTTGATTGGAAGCAACTTGTCATTAGACGCTCTTTTGTCAGTAATCGTTACGGATCAATGTTACTTAACAATTGTCTCGATAACGTCTTTCATATATGCCTCAATATGAAGATCTATGGTCATTTTTTTATAACATTCAACTCAGACACAATTTTCCATCTGTTTAATTAAAAGCTATCATCTCAAAATTTCAATTGTTAAAATCTCCCAGGCAGACCTTCAACGTCTCTAATTGGATATTGCTGTCATGTCAAAAGCAATATGAGTTTATTTATGAACATCATAAATTAAAAAGCTAATCTATTTCAGACGAGTTTGAAAGGAGTTATCTCCCCTTGCTAATACAAGGAAACTCTCGCTTTGAAGTCTCGTATTCTGTGCTTAATAAGCAAACACAAAATTCTATCGAATACCTAGAAAGGTCTTGTTGGGTCTCCTTCTTCCCAATCACCCGGGACAAATATCGTATGACGCGGCACGCGTTGATTGGCTGAGACTGTGTATCACTGCGCGATGTGAAGCGGTCGTGTAAATTAAGTGTCATCCGCAGTGAGTTATACTCGTTTCCTATCAACGGTTGTCCCTATCTCTACATGTTTAACTATCTCTCGGCAACAATGATGAGAAATTATTATGTTCACTGCCAATGGCCACAGATTAAAGAAATTTTTGATCCGAAATCGAGGCTACCGTGTTATATCTCCTAAGGCGATATTGATATAAGGGCCGGTAACCGAATGGCTTGAAAGGGCTGTTTAAGATACGGGCCATGTCTCGAACTCCTATTTCAAAGTTATTTGATTTTCGTCATAGTTATAATAATAGCATTTGACGATCAAAACGGCTGCGTGAAACAGTCATCATATAGGGGTCTGCACCTTTATTCGCTTCAGAATCAAGTTTAATCATTTTTATGAAAACTCTGTTTAACTTATTACCTAAAATCTTGAAATAGTATGCTTTATAATTTTTATTGATATATCATAAATTGGGTTATTGATGTTTTATGTTTTTTTCTGTATATGAGAATCTCCAGGCATTGTTTTCCTCATGTTTATCATATCTTTGACGGGTATCAGAAGTAGATTATTTAAAGAACTGCAAGATGTTCGGGATAACAATTCCTTTATTTCTTCCGACTTTTTGAAGTATTTTCTTTCTTCTTCAGCATCTTCGTGATCTATAAAAACAAAGAAGTTGTTATCCAGAAAATTCTCAGTTCTCATATTCTCCCATTATCGAATCTTTTTTAATCCAATAGTTAAGATAAACCTAACAGTGTCATAGAGAATATTCATCACAATCCTAAGTTCCTTCCTCATCACCTTCATGATCTTTGTTATATAAAAGATGGAATGTAAACCTAGCGCTGTTGAATTGAACGTATATAACTTGCATAGCGTATGTCATCTCAGAAAGTATACCTTCCCTTCGACTACCCTAAATCCTGGAGATTTGTGAAACTACAAGACCTTAAATTTTGTTTAAATTTATGTTTTACACGTCATTAATTTTCCAATCACATCGTTCGTGCAGTAACAGGAGTGTGATCTTGTAAAATATGTCGCCTCTTTCACCACATGAGCATTTTTGGTTTTAGTTACCAGCACAAAGTTTTGCAATTATATTATGGTACGTTGTATCTAGGTAATCTGAAAAGATTATAAGGAGATGGTACCACAACATTTTGGGTATCTCTTTTTAAAAAAACTAGTTCTTTACGCAAAGCGCCAATAGCGTCGGTATAACTCACAGTCAATGTATGCGTATTTGAACCGAGTTTTGTAGATTTACTTCACTTTACTTCACTTACTTTACTTCAGCAATAGTGCAGGCTTTAGCTGAAGATGTCAGCATCGTTATCAAACAATATTCAATTAAATCTGACATTGTGTTCGCATTGAAATAGAAATGTTACACCTTATCAATGAAACTCGTTCCACCTATATCAAACCATCCTCTTAATGCTTCGGAAGAAATCTATCGCTTTTGTAATTTATTTCTTTTAATCAACTATAACATACGTCAACCTACAATTGAATTCAACTGTAAACTGTTCTATGTACTTTCTTAGCATAATGATAACATATAATTGATAAATGAACTTCTTTTATGCATCCTAGCGTGATCAAACTAATATATATATAATATATATGAAAGAGAACGTTCATTGTAATGACCGTTTGATATTCAGGGTTTTAAGAAATAGAAGGAGAAGGTTATATGTTGCGGAATGTTTCCTTAAATTTGTATAATACATATAAAATTCTATAAGGTCTACAATGGACTCTGATAAAGCGTCTCGTGACCGCATGAATGTGTTTCCTGAACCGATTGTAGTATAAGAAAGACCACTTTTGACACTTCGATGTTCTATGGGATAATTCCTCCTATACTTATCACGAGTGATAGCCTCCTTCTGGAAAAATATATCAAACTGACCAAATGGGTCACGTGACTGGTCATTATCAGAAAAAGACACAAAAAAGGCAACGCCGATTTCGAGGAGCGTGGTGATTCATTTTTGCACAATTCGTTATTGATGAAACTTTACGAGTGGAGGAATATAAAAGAAGAAATCGAAGAAGGGACATCTTTTTTCCTCTTTAGTGATCATATTTCAGAACGCCGGCTGTTAGATTCCTAATGTTGATAATATAATCGGGACACCTGTCAAAATATGATAATAAAATTATGATATTTTTCTCAAAATCCAAAATCAAATAATAAGAAAATTGGTCAGCGAACATTTAAATAAACACTTGAAGTCATAGAATGTGGAGAAGTGCATCAATACAATGCTTTAAAATGTCTTTTGCTGTGACATATTTATGAAAATATCTTTCTACTATATTGTGTTGTCAGATGGATGTAGCAGTTAGTGATGTCTTTTTCATAGAGGGAAACTTCAAATATTTTCATAAAATGATATATCATATTTCTTTCTTTCTTTATGAATTTTTCTTCCTTTTGAAGCAATTCCCTCAAAGAAATGTGACCATTCGAAAATCGTTTATGTTAAACTATCTAATCAATAACAACTTATTTAAAAAAGGACTCGATAATGTTCGTTTCGTACATGTAAGTCTCATTTCACTAAAGTATATTCCATTCAGGACATACCAGTTAAAACACAAGAAGAGTAACATTAAGTCATGGTCATCTTCACCATATACACGGTTGATAAATTTCCAGATATATTTCTTTTATTTCCAAACAAAGAGGATATATTTCGATATATATACAATAATATTTTCAAAGCTATATTGAAATGTTAATGTTACTTACATTGTAGAAATAATTGTTTAAACTGTCACATTGACATCATGATCAATCAAAATTTAATTATGTGATATTACTTTGTATAAAAAAGTAAAATATAATCATCCAGGCAATCTCGTGTTTGAATAAATAACAACCATTGGTGTCTCTTGATACAAATAACACTAATATTATCCGTATCATCCTTCATTAACACTATTCATATATGTATCATCATTCATTAACACTATTCATATAATATGTATAATCATTCATTAACACTATTTATATATGTATCATCATTCATTGACACTATTCATATATGTATCATCCATTAACGCTTTTCATATATGTATCATCATTCATTAACACTATTCATATAAAATGTATCATCATTCATTAACACTATTTATATATGTATCATCATTCATTAACACTACTCATATATGTATCATCCATTAACGCTTTTCATATATGTATCATCATCCATTAAACAACTGCTAACCTCGACTTTATTACTTCTCAATTTTCGTTCAAAGATTTTTCAATAAAATGAGAACTGGGCTTGATTTTTATTTATTTGTCCAATAAACACCTCCATAGCCTTTCATTAAGACAGCGTAAATATGTGAAATGTGAAAAGCCCACCTGGGCTAAGGGCCATAAAATTCGCGCGGGTGTGAAGTAATATACAGACTGTACAGAGTGGCGCATCATTATTTCAACTGAAATACCGCCTTAAATAATTGTTTAATTACCATTGATGTGGATAACTTTTTTTTTTACACCAAACGCTTACTAGTGTTACATGGTCAAATGATTTATCTAACTGAGTGGGAAACATTCTCTGAAAATCGTTAAATATTGTTTTTTTCTGTGATATCGATACGATAGATGTATAGATCACGAGGCAATGATTCTGTTTATGACGTCAAAAAAAGGGCGTGTAACCAGTCATGCATTCCCTTGTTTGTGGTTAGATAGATTTAAGCGTCCCATCAAAAGTGACATTCAAAAACGGTTTTCATTACCAAACTGAACACATTTGAGTAGCGACCTTTGACGCACTTTACAATATTGTAATCAGACATTCATATACTCCAAAGAAAATAGTGAAATATGTTTGTGGTTATGTAAACTTTAACACTATTCAAAGCTGAAAGTATCATATTACCAACTGAAAGTTAATTTTAATTCAGTCTTGATTCTATTAAGCTATTTTTAAGTAGATCAAGTCGCCTATCGTATTAGTTTGATCTTATTTCTTCATTTTCTTATGTTAAGTGTGACTTACATTCATTACAACTTATCCAAACTATATTAAAATGCAACAGCAAGAGGTATGCTTATTGATATTTGATTCCTTATTCATTATTGATTACTTATCTTATCAGGTTAGAATATATCAGAATGTAGGTTCACTAGATAAAACAGTCAACTGAATTCTCAGTATGTTTGATTATAGTTATAGGGCATATTTGATATCCATCTTCATCATTCAAATCACTCTTGTTGAACTTTTTTCTATTTCAGGCTGTCATACAAGGTCCCATAAACACATGTAAATGGTATTTTCTGCTATCTTGTTTAAAGAAAGAAATGTTTGCCTTAACATCGGTATGTGTTAAAATCATGCAATCTGAACCAAGGTATCAAGTGTTAAGTGTTATCAACAGACAATTCCAATATGACTCTCGTGGAGAACTATTTCTTCATAAAACAAATACTTGCATCTAACACCTACAAGGCTAAAGATTACACGAATGAACAATGGTAACTTCATTTATAATCAATCGCATTGTTATTGACCCTCCCAGCGAATATAAATTAGGGTTAATGAAAGGAAAACCCTTTAATGTTTCGTTAACAACAAAAGAGGAAATTAAGACTTTTAAACAAGTTTTCCCCACGTAAAACATACTGCAGGTATAACAAATATAGGAGCTTCTAGCATCTCCAAAGTGCTAATACTCTATTTCCCGTCTTCTTGATTGTATCTGGTAATTTCTGCTAAGCCGCTGTCCCATAAACGGTAACATTTTGAAGCAGCTACCTCGCAAAAAACGCACTCGCGTCTATTTAGACAAATCCCATAAAACGAGTATTTCCCTGGGGATTTCTAGTAGCCTGAAAACTGCAGCATGGGTTAATATCTTCTTTCTGTCGACAGGTCAAGATTTAAGCTCATCCTTCTTGATGGCTACAGGCTTCCAGACGGCCATAGTTTAATCCTGATGACTGTTAATCGAACGTGGATAAACAAACTCAACGTAAGGACTGCCAAGGATACTATCATTTTGACCAAATGCAAACATTTGAAGCAGGGTTCGTTTGGTGATTACAATTCTGTTTACCATGTTGCAACACTAGGGTACGAATAGTCCGTCATCCCGAAACTAGAGCCAGCGTGAAAGCTTCCTTCTGTACTAACATTTGGAAGCTTTTAGCTCAGCTCACAATAAATGGGAAAATTAGTAACTCTCGATGAAGCGGATTTTTTTGCTAAAAGTGTGTGTTTCATATCAAAAGTTTATTCACCTTTAGAAGTCTCGTTTATCGTTATTTTGTATTAGGCTACGGATAGGCCATCGCCTTATGGTGTATACATATCCTTTGTCCGCAGATTTGCGATAATCATTTGCATATAACATAAACATGACGACATGTTTAATTCTTTTAACGATAGACAGCAAAAGGATAAATATAATTTGTGAATATGGTAAGTACTTGTGTAGCATAAGTTTCAAAGAATTGATACTAGAGATTTTTTAGATTTTCAAGTACAAGCTAGACTGAAAAAAATGAAATGAAGACAGACCGTTATGAGGGAAAAATGACACATAAAGTAAAGGTTGTAGAGAAAGTTTCGGCTTCTGGAGGAGACATCTCATTTTATCGAGAGAGAGAGAGAGAGAGAGAGAGAGAGAGAGAGAGAGAGAGAGAGAGAGAGAGAGAGAGAGAGAGAGAGAGAGAGAGAGAGAGAGAGAGAGAGGTGGGGGGGAGGGGGTTGGGAGACAGACAGAGCTAGAGAGACAGAGAGACAGACAGATGGAGATACAGGCGGAGGGGAGGTAAAGTCAGAAACATAGAGAAAGAAGAAGTGGGAGATAAAGAAAACGTGTAAGAGAGCGAAAGAAAGAGAGACACACAGAGCGGAAGGGAGTGGGAGAAAGAGAGACAAAGAGAGCAAGCAAGAGTGAGAGGCATAGACAGACAGAGAGTGACAGACATAGACAGACAGAGAGTGAGAGACATAGACAGACAGAGAATGATAGACAGACAGAGAGTGACAGACATAGACAGACAGAGAGTGACAGACATAGACAGACAGAGAGTGACAGACAGACAGACAGACAGAAAAAGAGATTGTCTGTCCAAGACAATTCTGATGTGCAAACGGAATAGTTTTTTAAGAATTCTAAAGAGAGTTTGTATAAATATGTATCCGCAGCTTGAGCATGTCAACGCAAACGTGGGCTTAAGACAGGGTGCATCTTGAAGTGGTGTATCTGGATGCAGGAGGGCGAAACGTTTACAGCAAAGTCGGTGTTAATTCAACAAACCCAACCTTAAGCGTATCTGCAGTGTTCTTGAAGAATCTATTTAAATGATCTGGTCTGTACTTCAGACAATACGACGTCTTCTTGCAATTAAATCACGTCAGAGGTCCCCCAGGCGTTCCCGGTAACTTATCTAGAAGTTAGAAGCCCCGATATCTTAATACAAGGATATATTGACACAGAAGATTGTCCATCGCTCCATGCTACTTATATCATAGTCGATTTATGTCTCTAATTACCCAGGATGCCACTGTCTCCCCGCTAGACTAGGGATATTGGACATAGGCAGTCACAGCCAAGAGCTACATATATCTTTATTGAGGCCCTGTAATCTTTTGTCAACCACGGTGATAAGTCAGTGTAGCCTTGATATCGACCGAGGTATCCCTCTTTAATTTCGTCGTCCTTTTATCAAGCTCACTCCTTGATTACCTTTAAGGAAAGCCTCGCGCCGGTCTATTGTAGCTTTTTCTGTTAACTTCAATGGGGACAGATTTTTCTCTTCCAACACTGTGCGCATGCACAAAATTAATTATCCACACCGCCGATTTCATTCTTTTTCATGCATTTTTCAAGTTTTATGGCATTTTGTTAATTCTGTTCAAGGAAACGGTAAGGAGTTCACCCAACTTCGTATGCATGGCTCTGCTTCCGTTTTAGGGTTCGCTTCTGTGTGCTTTTCGCCTAATGATCATCAATAACTCACGGATTCGTGGTTGCTTTAATGAATACATACACACAAAGTGTGTAATTGATTTATGCTAATGATCTATTCATACTAGTTTTAATCACCGGTATACCAATTTACCGTTCTGCTCTAATGACAGTAAAGGTGGCCCGCACGTGCAAAGTGACGTCACATGATGAGCAATTATTTAATGTTATTTTCAGGTAAAAGTGACAGTTTTGTAGGGAAATTAATAACAACGAGAACACTGGGTCATTTCGACGTTGCCACTTGACAATTATTTATCACTTTCATCAATAAAGAATACAAATGCGAAACGATCCTTACATTTAATGATCTATTATTCTTTTGTTAACATTATTGTCAAACCCATTCTACCGAAAAATATGGTTTGAAAATACAGATATATCGATTATTGAAACAGCAAGGAGTATTTTGCATCATAGTCTTTTCGACAGAACGCCTTCAATTATTTTGTCAGTAATATTACAATATCTTCATAAACCACTATCAAATACTGATGTTTTCGATGCATACTTTTATCACGTAAGAACCACATCTTAGGTTTCATCAATAACAAAACCATTAATCTTTAGAGAACAAGAGACGTGCAGTTTAGAAAAAAAACCTGAATAAAAATCCTTAAGATTTTTAATGTGATAGAATGATTACATCAAAAGGTGAAAATGGTGTCTGAAATGAAATACCTGATGAAACACCGGATGGTTCAAACTTTTAACGAACATAGATTGTCCGGTCTGTTTTTCTTTGTAAAACTGTGACAAGAAAATAAAAACAGATTTCCCAGACTTTCTCAATTTAAGTACATTTAACGTCAAACATTGCTTGTCATAGGACTTTGATCTACGGGTTAATCAGCTGTGTTGTATAATCCTTACTGTACTTTCCCAAAAGTTCCAATTTACCCCTACTGCAAGTTTCCGAAAGTTATAATTACCAATACTGCACTTGTCCGAAAGTTCCAATTTACCCATACTGCACTTTTCCGAAAGTTCCAATTTACCCATACTGCACTTTTCAAAAAGTTCCAATCTACCCATCCTGAATATTCTGAACAAAGGTGAAGTATAAACATCTAAGATAACTATTGTCGAATTATACATATTAGAAACAGTGTTTCGACGTTATCTTCAAGACTAGCTCATATATTCTCATGAAGACTCTTATACAAATAAATTCTTTGAAATAGTTTGGCACAAACATTTTAAATTAATCATGCAAAATATACAGCGGCCAAGGTAGAAGGATGAAGACAAGACAACTCGTGACATAAAGATGCTGATCATCTTTGACATCATTCACCAACTGTTTCTCACCGTTTGCAAACCGTATTTACTAAGTTCTTCGGTTGAATATACCAGTGTTGATTTTCAACGTTTGATTAGTTTAGACGACCATCATGTTTTGAAGAGTAGACTTTCTATTTTTTATTCTTCATCTGCACCATGATCACCTTTGCCCTAACAAAGTCCTCAACACCACATGGAGCACACGATCCCCTCAAATTACGATAGTCCTCAGTGTCCACAGACACGCTCTATATACGATTCTCATGTTCCTGTCCTGAGGTCATAAACATCACCAAGACCACGAAAATAACAGATCATGGCATTTTGTCAACCTTCCTGAAGCCATCCCTAAGATCAAACTGCATCACTTAAAAAGCCCCGTGTTAAACTCGCACTTGTCTGCTGTTCATGTTGTCGATCGAAATTAAAGTTCAATAAAAAATATTGATGAGTCATACCAAAATCTGTTTTAATTTATCTCCAAATATAGTTTTACAAGACTTTAAGTTAACTGGTTCATCTTAAAGGTTTATCTTAAAGCTCAAAATCTTACCAAAGGCGCAGTATGTCGCAGTATGCTGTAATCAAAAGTATGGTTTACATTAAAATATGTTCTTAGCACTATCAGATTAGTTAAAGATAGAAACAAATTGTTAAGGTGTTATTTACGTCGTGGACAAAGATGTTCAGGTATTAGACATGTGCAAGACTTGTTTATCTCTAACCCTCATTAGAGTGTTGGTAGTACACGAAGACGTTCTGTCCGATACAGTTAATCGTTACTGTCAATGTCACTGTCACTGCAGATCACGTCACAAGGAATTTCGTGCGACTTCTATGAAATTACAAGGTACGAGTTGTCTACGTTAACACATAGGGATACTGTTGTTTGAAATTCATCAGTGAAGTTAAGCATGCAAAGCATGATGTAAACTTCAGATAAAATAATTTGTGTAAGTGATGAAATATTTGTCGCGCGTAAATATTCACCAAAGCAGGCTGTGGCTATGTCTTAAAGGCACACTGTCACACACTCATGAGATCATGTAGCCCATTACATAAATCTGTGGAGAGCAGCACTTTGAGAACATCCGGATTTGCTTTATCTTGGTCAAAATTAACAGTATAAAGATGATAATTGTCAAAACGAAACTAAAAAACAACGACTCCATATTATATTCAATGTTTGTACTCATAACTCGTTATTGAAATAAAGGCGAGTAGGCTAATCAAGACAAGAACCTTCTTAACCACAAACCAATATTTAAATGGTATCAACTCCAATCCTTACAACCTTGAAAGATG
Organism: Phorcus lineatus; assembly: GCA_921293015.1. Taxonomy (NCBI): domain Eukaryota; kingdom Metazoa; phylum Mollusca; class Gastropoda; order Trochida; family Trochidae; genus Phorcus; species Phorcus lineatus. The sequence continues at coordinate 21,190,001 of OV121091.1, read as the reverse complement.
TTCTTCCGTTCATCCATCTACAATTCTTTAACAAGAGTCAATAGAATCAAACCGTATTAAATGGATACTAACGTTGCATTATATAATTGTATGAATTATTATTTTTCTATTTTATACACTTAAGCCCCCAAAACAATATTGAACATTTTCCTTTTATCCTTTCTGATATAATTCTGAAAGTTCCTGAAATATACATGCAGCTCGCCAATTTATGTTTGATGTTGTCCTTTTCATAGAATAATTTGGAGCATGAGTTTCAATAATTTTGTAAAAAAAGGTAAGAAAACGTTCTATATCATGGTTTCACACTTTCTAAATATGAAACGATACCGCGATCAGTTTCCTTGATATATAGCTAGGTTACTGTTAGATATTTTAAAATGCAAAGATTAGTCCCTTAAGAATGAGAAAGGGTCATGGGTATGAAGGATAAGTGGGCCTCAAATACCAATATTGCAACCTTTTTTTGCTATAGGAATGGAAACAATCTAATCATACGTTTTCAACAGACAGGTAGACAGCTGAGAGGCTTCGATCAGGCGGACCACGAGTGACGATGAGAAGACGATATCTATGAACCTTATACCTCAGAAACATATTCCTTACAGTTGCAGAATGGGCATCAAAAGCCACCGAGTTAGTTTAAATCAAAATAAAGAGACCAGAAAGAGAGCAGACCTTCCCATCAGATAACACAAACTCTACAGAACCAATGGGGAAACATTCGAAAAGACGTCTTCGTACCTTTCACAACGATGGGACGTCGAGTGTGTGCATAAATGACAGCTGAAAGTGGCCAAAAAATTGAATGACGTGAACGTGATTTGTGTCTTTTGATATGACATGTTTCTTTATAAGTAAAAAAATACCTTTAAACCCAAAGTTGTTACATCATGTCTCTCCTGAGTAATTAAATTTTGGTAATGCTAATCTGGTATGCAGATGATCCTTCTCCAACATCACTTGTTCCAATTCTGTTTATTAAATAACTAAGGTTACTATACCAAGGAAATAAAGCGGTAACAGTTAGCGAATGTATCGACAGATAGGCAGACAGACGAAAGAAAAGGCTGGTAGATTTCAAATCTAACAATCAGACTGTGAAATAAAAATTGAACCAATAAATCGAAAAAAATTTCAAAAATGAAAATGACTGAAATTTCTTCATTTTTAAGTATGGATTGTGAGCTGGTGGATCATAATAGACCCTGAAACATAGACTTGCTCAGGCTTCTCATTTCAGGGTCTTGCCGACAGTCTATATTAGATATGATTTCGTAAAGCGTCCATGAAGCCTAAAGGACAAGTGACAATATTTCGTAGAACTGACACTTGAGCGGTGTCATGGAAAATACATCACTATAAACATTATAAAATCTTTTTGAAAGGGCATGGGGAAAAGGTTAAATCGACAAGCTTACCTTTTTGATAAGCTATAAGGCCTCTTCAGCTTGTTTTCACAAAGATTCATACGCCTCTGGATCAGGTTTCGGTCCAAAATGTTTGTAATATGAGACGGATTCAAGTCTTTTAGACCAAATACACAGTTTTTTTTCACGTTTTGATTGTTTTAGGGGTATACATTGTACATATTAAAATTGATGTGACGGGTGAATTTGTAAATTTCCATCAGGAATCTTTCAGTTTCAGTATCCCTAGATTTACCAGTTGGAACGGAATCAAAAATTCTCAGAAGAAAAGAGAAAAGAGGAAGGAGAAGAAGATGATTTTGTTTAAAATTCAACTTTAATATTTTGGTTATTGCTTGTGGCACGTTTGTATAAGATAAAATCAAAGTTATGTCGTGAAAACAATGTTTCCACACAAAAAAACCGGCCAGGGAAAAAACCCCGAAACGAACGTACCATGATCGCGGTTTGGCTTTGCAAATCCATTTCCTCACCTCAAACTCTTAAGAGGTGTTAACAAGTTTTGCTTGATACTCGATCCATTTCCTCTTCGACTGCAGATGATCGGATTGAGTAATGAGATATTCTGACCATCTGAAGATGATCCATTTAGTAATTTGTATTGAGGAAAATTTTAAGACACGTGTAACTACCCCTTTAAATGACTGGTAAAAAATAATGAATATGAAAATCAATTAATAACGATGATAAATATATAGTTAAAGGAAACATGAAAGGTATGCTTATGTCTTTATCTAGCAAACATCAAACTTCATACCAAATTGAATAATGTGTATGGAATTCGTTAAAATGTTTTAGATACAAATACTATGTCAGGACATCGTCATTCTACAAGAAAACTTTTTAACTGATCAGAGGATAGGAAGTTGTATACTTATTTATTCAATAAAAAATATATAAACATCGATATATCACCAGTGAGCAGTAAGTAAACTAAACTAAAAACATCATCAATGAGTTGAGTGAATCACATATGCCAAACTTTCTGACTGGTAGCCTATTTTAGAAAAGTGAGTACTGAATGTTACAGAAAATGCTGTTCTAATGTAATTGGTTAAGTAGAGGGACTACAAAAGATTATAAAAGCGCGATTTTTAAAGGCTGATAATAATAATAAGTCAAAAATTATTTTTGAATCTTGACTAAAGGAGTAAGAAGTAATAAAACGAAATTTTTGGAAAGTCTGTATGCCCAGTATTCCATTGAATGTATGGTTCGTGTGATTTCAGCTTTGGGATACTTTTTGGATTTTTAGTTGTTTGAGATGATAATAATCTTAATAGGTTTTAACGAGAATGAAAGCCCCTTTCAAAAGTGTCCCTTTAAGATCCCTTTGGTCCCGATGACGTATTTTGAAACATTACTAAATGTAATTTTCGAAATTTCTATTTCTAAATTTGAAGTAATTTTTAAAAAAACATACCAAATGAAAAAAGTGCTTCTACAAACATGAAATTGTCGAACTTTTATGGTATGTGGCATTTAGGAGAGAATCATACGTCCTTAAATTGAAACATTAAATTTTGATGGGGTACTTAAAATTTAAAAACACTGAAATATGCCGAGAAAACAATTCATATATTATGACCATATGATATATTTTATGCAGAAATATTCTAAGTTTCCTTTCATGTAAAATATCACAAGGACCATTATGGAAACTAAAAGGGATAAACTATTTCATTAATCAGTGAAATGTGAGAGTTAACGATTGGAATACAAAAGCTGAAATCAGTAATTTTCCCGATAAAGCATTGAGTTTGCTATGATAGACCTAATTATTTGACCTATGTTATAACTAATTTCAAAATGAAAGATTTCGGTGACACAAATTATTGCAATAACATTTTATGGCACAATAAATTTATACATTTCAATTCGCGTATTCTTCTGTTTGTATTAGGTTTCTGATTATGTTTCCAAATGATTAATATTTCTAATTCTACGTCGTTAAACCAAAACTTTTAACTTGGTGCTATTGTCAGATGGCGCTACACAAATAGTATCTTATTTGTAACTTTTTTCCTTTGAACTCAGACAACGTATTGCATAAAATTTTCAGAATAAATTTCATTAGTTTTTTTGTTAATTTGAGTATTAACAAAAAGACAAAAATAGATACATTTTAATAATGCATATATATATATATATATATATATATATATATATATATATATATATATATATATATATATATATATATATATATATATATATCCATAATATCTTAGGACTATTATTAAAAAAATTGATATTTACGTAAGTTTCCTTTAAATCTATTTTCCGTTTTTAATACCATTTATTTGTATATTCCTTAAGGTAATTGATACCATTTTTCCATAATAGACGACAGACTCTAAATGATTCTTCAGTGTGTGTAAATGGAATCCTGAGTATCAAATTATATCCAACCTCCTGTATTACATTAGACATAAATCATAACTTGATCTCCCATACTCCTCTGCAATCTGATATAAAACACCAACCCTTAATTACGAAATCTTGGGAATGGCGAGCCATTAAGAAGGGCATTCCTTGTTTCAACAAACGAGTCATGCAACGAAATTCCCCGGAATTAGTTTATCGGTTTAAAATCGGGAGTATCTTACAACTTGCGTCTTAAATTTCGGAGTTTAGGATTAAGCCACCGTGTAATCCTCTAAAAAGGACGTAGATTGTGTTCAGTTTGCAATATGGGAAAACAGGTAAAGGTATGTACGTTATGGGTGGAATTCGATTTATTTGTTTCATCGCACTGTGTTAGGAACTTCATTGGTGCAAGATGAAGAAGGTAGAATGGTCGCTGCATTACATTTATCATATCCATCCAAAGTTTCATGTAGTGAATAATTTGGATAACAAATTCTTTGTTGTAAAAATACACGACTTTAGGGTTTATAAAATTAAGTCTTGATCTAATCTAACGAGTGAGTAAGAATATGTTCATACCCCGATACGTCATGTTGCTTTCCTCAATAGAAAAGTTACTTCAAGAGTTACTACTTGCGATTATTTATAGCCATTTTGAGCCACCTTTAAATGGATCTAAAACTGTATTCAGTAGGGATATCGATTGTGCAAGAATGGGTACACTATACCTTTACATAAAAATCTCCAAAATATTACAATTATTTGTACTTTTACAGTACATACAAAGTTGTTGAATGCTTCATTCACGACCGCAGAACTGTGACATCATTGATGACATCACGCTGCCATTGCGTTGAGGCACTACAAGTCTTACACTAGTCCTTAGTTCAATCAAATAAATAGTGAAGATTTATTTTAAACGATAATCAGAATTCATTTCTCTCTTCCGTTATATTGTTAATTTAGTTTTAAGAATTGTTACATGGGTACATATTTTTTATACAATCTCTAATGAAGCAGACCCTCAAATTGTTTAACTTTTCTCAACTCAAATGGTTTAGTTGATCACAGGTGAGGTTTTCTTTTAATGAGATGATACGTTGAATTCAGAAAATGCTGTTGCAAAATGTGAAAATTTTAAAGCCACAAAGAGACACTCTTTTAAATTACTGCTATATACATTATTTCAATTAAAAGTCTTTATAAATAACACAAATTAATAAAACAAAAATACTTTTTTTGTGATAAACTCGTCTAAGTAGTCAATAAAGCTTCACATATCATAAGACGCTGAATGTTTTTTGCCTCTTAACGCTACGCTTTTTGTTCATGACGAAAGCCTATTTTACATTTCATGAAATATATATAATATGAAATGATAAGCGATAAAAAATTCAAATTGTTTGATTATTTGCAACACATAAGTACTATGTACGAAACCAAGTGCGATATGATCATCGCTACCTATTGTACATTTCAGTTATTTGAAAAAAAAATACAATTTAAGATTCATTAGTGCAACCAGACTGTGGGCAATAAAACTCGGCTCGGAAATATAGAACAAATATCAGGTTTAAACTATCAACCTAACTTGTAATTTGAAATTGAGTCTAATATATGATCAGAAACCCTCATATTCGTGTCTTGTATCTCATTAGTAACACTTACTTTCTCAAAACATGACCTTTTATGAAAATAAACTTACAGGAGCATTGATTAAAATATTTCAAAAGAGTATATATACAGAAGGGAGTAAACAAACAAAGGAAAATAAAACGCTGGATGAAATGAAGATCGTTGAAATGACACACACAGACATAGATATCGATGAAAAATTTAAACAACTAATACTCTTTGAATCACGAAATACTAAGATTATCAAAATCATGAGAAATTGTTTATGTTTGGCACCCTTGTGTAAAACTTGTGAGTATTAAATTAATGTATTTCACCATGCACAATAATTAGATATGCACACTCCTTTATTTACAAATATAAAAAGATGAAATTTGAGGACACCCATAAAGCAACATTACCATTTATAATTTAGGTGATTTGGTTTTTGAAATATATCTGATGTTTAAAGTCGGTGAAGAGTCTACTATGGACAATGGCGACAAATTAGCAAATGTGGATGTTTTACCTATTACGTGCAATTGAGCAAAATGTGAATTCAAACAACTATACCCTGAAAGTAAACTCTATGAAGAAAAAGCCCAATGAAATCTATCCACTGAACTGATACCTTGGTGATATTTTCTTTGTTTCTTATCTAACAATAAATTATAAGTTCATGTGCCAAAAATGTTATAAGGTGAAAAAATCCGAAATTCACGCATGCTCCTTGTCATATGGAGCACGTGATATCAGTTTTTGTATATTTATGTGTAAACATATATATGTTGAACTACAAAATAAACTATTTACGTCTTTCAGTACATCTAATTTTATAGGAATGATTTATCAAGGTCTTACTTCTTAGTGACCTAATTATTTCATTTCGTTCATCGATGTCGTAAATATATCGTAAACTGGTTATCATTCTTATGCTTTCAAAAATATAAACTTTCGTCGAGTGTCAGCCGAAATCTTGCATTTGAAGACCTCGGTCAGTTACAGAAATTTATTGTAGATGTACATCGGTATCAAATGAAATCAATATAATTGAGATCACAGGGAACTTGCAATGTACGTCACTGTATTTGTTATCTGAGTAATGCTCCATTGGTCTTGTGTCAAGTGACATTCGCACTCAAGTCAATCAGCGACGAGTGCAGAAAGCCATTGGAGTCATTTGACATCGTAGCGGAATTGTGGACTTTATGAAAGCTGAGAGATCACGGGCATGGCCAACTAACCTCGATTAGGCAGTGCTCGAGTAAAAAAAAATCCGAATTTAAAGGTTTGTCGTATCACTGGATGTTAATTTTTACATCCAAAATTCCATGGAAGTATGATATTTATTAAGTTACAAATGATTTGAAAATGTAAATAGCTTTCAAGAACCCATTGACACCAAATGCGAGCAATGACCCATCCAAAGGATCATCAATTTATACTGATGATCCACAAAGAACGACAAGCCTGCGATTACACAGTAGGTAATATGTATAGACCCTCGATTGTACTGCATTTCACTTTAAGGAACCTGATATCGTGAAGGCACGGAACATGAAGTGTATCGCATGTCATCAAAATTGAAGACTGCCCTTCAAAGCTTTGCATCCGCCTGACTCGAACAATTGGTCCGTATGCATGATCGTATTGCAACCAAACACTGTTCATGTAACAAAGCCTTCTTGTGACCATTTGGATATCCTCCAAAGAGTTTCTTTGAAAGTTGTTGTTATTTGTATTTTAATGTATTTCAGCATTAGCTGTGGTGAAACCTCCCAAATCCAATATTTATCATCAATTAAATTATTACAATGCAAACCTTTCAAGCATGTTTGAAAACCCAATTTTTATTTTTGGGAACAATACTTGGTAAAACACCCTATACATGTTTAGAGTGTTTTTCTGATACAGTCAGACCCCGATAATCCGGCCACCGATAATCCGAATCTCGCAGTATCAGAACGGTAGCAAACTGTAACCAAACTAATCTCTATAAAAACTCATTGAATGTTGATTCATTAATCCGTTGATTCAGTCTCCGTATCCGAACGCTAATTAGCTGTAACGGATTAGTTAATTACAGCTATTTCTGCTTCATTAATCCGGCTGTTCATCAAAACGTTCGGTAATCAACATCAATGACAGTGGATTGACACGGGAGTTGAGCGTGTATATGAAATAAAACTCATTAGATATTCGTGATATTCGTCTGTCTATAGATTTGGTTCGTTTCAATAGTCCGAACGTTTCACTATCCGAACGTTTTTGATGAAAAACGGAAGTGTTCGGATTATCGAGGTCTGACTGCATTATGTCAAACTTCAGAAACAGGCCCTTGAATCTGTATTACTCGGAAAAAAACTCTGCTCATACTGTCCTTGCTTTTTTCAAGCATCTTTAATAACAGAAAAAAATTGCTGTGTTCCCAAAATTACTGACGTTTGACACTGAAATTGTTCTTTCTGATATATCAATTGTTTATAAAATGATTCATTTACAAAACATTATTCTCACCGTGAAATACGTTAAACATATTGAGACATTCGAGAATGTTTATGTCAGATTGAATATTAAATCCATAGGTTTGTCAACCTAATTAGAGATTACCTGTACCTCTGTCAAATCCCCCAGGTGTACAAAGATCACTGGGTACAAGTCAACCAAACAATAGAAAAATACTTAAATGTTTGTACTCAAAACCCCCACCAAATGCGTGTGGGTTACCTCCCTTTGAAACTTAATCTGCTAAGGAAGACTGTTATCAGGTCATCTTGTAAGGTCAATTAAACAACATTCTTGTGAACGGTCCACCTATATATAGCATTTCAATGCTTAAGCGGTCTTAGGCGTCCCAATACCACACCTTTCTTAATCGGCGAACAGGTGAAGTGTTGCTTCTTGCTTGATGTATCAGTTTCAACACTTTGTACAATTGTTAAGGCTTGTCCTATGGTAATGGCTTGACTGTTCATGATATGAACCGGACCGAGATGGTTGTCATGATATCACGGATTGTGTTGTTGTGAAAGATGCCAAATGAGATAGACACTTGGACATTGTTTTCTGCATGAATTTCCGTTATCTGTTTATGACTGTCGCAGTATGGATGGGTTTAGATATTATCGTAGAGCAAAGAATTTGCAGATTTCTCTTATGATGTCTCATGTGTTATGTTTGTGTTGTTGTGAGATCGTCTCGTGCTTAGGAAAAATGCCAAACGCTGTTTTCTATGCGACATGCATGCTTGCCATTAAGAATAAAAAGAACATCATGATATATGTGTTATCAACAAGGTGATATGATAATTTATTATTTTTGTCATAATAAATCTTAAGAGAAACAAAAGTAATACGGTCTATTGCGATTGAGATGTTTTCTATACCCTTTTGATGTTATCATTTTTTATAAGTTAATTGCGTTTTTTGTGCCGGTTTTCACATTACTTATGGATTGAGCTCGCCTGAATATACACCATAACTACAACGACTATGTTCCTGAAAATGAATTTGAATTATTATGTTAACAATAGAAGTCACATGAAATATAAATTATACAATTCGAATTATCAATTATCAGCAATGTTCATTCAATTTATATCTTTCCTTTAAAAAGTGTCACCTTTAAACTTTATGACGCTGATATGGTATGTCGAAATGGAATGCATATCAAGACAAAGGTTATTTTAATTTTAAAAAGGTGTGTTCAAGATGATAACAGGCACATGAAATCAGAATATTTCTTATTTTTTTTCCTTTACACGGCAATGTGGTTTTTTTCCAAGGACCGTCATATTAACATCTTATAGAATGCCTTAATGAATTTATATGAACAAAGCACAGCTTCCAAATGACACCCTTGCAATATGAATAGACGCAATAATCGCTTTTGACTTGGAAGTATGTTTTATATCCCGGCTAGTCGACTAAACTTCGCCTCCAAGCCACAGGAGTATTGGTAATGATTCCAACACCGTTGTTTATGAGACAGGGCTTCTATCACAAATTTCATCGACTAAGAAATTTGCTTGTGGAAAAGTCGTTCCATTTTTCCTTGTCTTTGTAACAAAACGGTAATGACTTAGCATCGACGTTTCCGTCGCCTTAGCATAATGCATAACCGTTGAATAAGCCGTGGCGAAACCGTTTCCTTATTGGTGATATTTTAATCAAAGGATATCGATGTTTAGTTTTTTAATTAATATATGACCTTATTAAATTACGATATAGTCATAAATTAAAGGAACAATTTTGTTTATCATGCTGAGTATTGAATATTAGTACTCAGTGTGATTTAATTTCAGGAAGATGATATTGGCCTGAAACTTAATACCATTATTTACTTTAAAATGTATGATATTCTAGAATCTTTTTTCGTTTAAACGATTTGTTTTCACATAGAAATATTCTCGTATACAGAAATATTATCGTTTAAAGTTGAGACGTTCAAAATAACTACTTACAATAAGCTGTTATATATATATATACTTACAAGTTTCATAGCATATTTGAATATCTCATACCCCGTTTTAACCTTTGTTTTTTTTACATATTTCACAAATAGATTCGAATGGGAAATTTTCTTTGAACTTGTGTTGTTTTAGTGTGGATTACAATAAAAAAAAAATTACTACTTAGAGGCTTTCGTTCACTATTTTATTCATCACTGGCCAATAATTTACCTATTATGTAGATAATATAAACAAGAGATTTTAAGAACATATATCTGTATATGATACTGTCAAGTATTTTAATGTAAACATTTTGTTTCAGTGTAGATTCAATTACCAGTTTAGCTTTTTTCAATACAAGACAGACATTTATGTCATTCCTTTGCCTCTAAATGATAATAATATGATAGGTTAAACATTCATTACGAACTATATATCTATTCCCGATGACAGTTATGAAAATGAATATGGTATTTCTTTAATAGCTTTAGTACTTTAATGACTATCTTAAAAGGAGAAAACATAATAAAAAATTAGAATCATATCCCGTATTTTTTACATGATTATTTCATCTGTGTTCAAACTATTTTTTTACACCGACATTTGTATCAACTTACTAAGTTTTATCTTTCAAAAGAGAGTTTTACAACATAATTTGTAATTTCTGCTCAAATTGTATTCCAGGAATTTATTATCTCGTTCGGCAATTAGTTTATGATTCTAATTGGCGAAATATAATATCAATATCGAATATAAACGAACCTATGCCCAGAAAATATATAACATGCATATTTCGACCTAAAATCTTTCAAAATAAGACCATGGAAAACTTGAAAGAGTCTTCCTGTTTCTGTCGACTTATATTATCGTTTTCAGATCTTAGAAGATAAGAAGCTGAAAGATCAAATAAACTTAAATTATTCTCAATTTATTGAAATAAATCCTCTGTAATTTGATGGTGTTATGCTTTAACCAAACATAACATACAATTTTGAACACATTGATATCAACCATTTTACACGTGTCATGCATAGAAGGTTTCTAGAGATATTTTTGGTACAGACAATTGTATCATTTGGACAACAATACAGTATCCTTACGGCTGTAAAGTAATTCAATCATCTTTCTTGCTCTTATTCTTACCACATGTGGCTGAAACTCAACACTTGTTTTGCACTCCGATTATATGAAACAAGGGATTTGTCTTGGAATACGTTATTTGGTATTTTCGCCTTCCATGCGTCACTTCTATCAAATCAGATAGACTTCAATATATATAAAATGTAATATTCAACACAAAAGATATACGATTGCATCATATTTCACATTGTAATTTACAGAAGGGTTTTCCAATTCCAATATGTTAAACTTGTTTTTGTGATATTGATTAAAGGGAACACAATACTGTTCAGTTGCATATACTTGCATACGTCATCAAACCAACGGTGTGGTGTATATGCGCTTAATGACTCACTAACTTTTGGATTTTGTCTTGGGAGCGTTTTCGGTCATTAGGAAACGGTCTCGTTGAGCAATCAACAGTGGTTGCATTTGTATAGTTTACTGAAACATTTTAGTACTAATCACATATGCACATCACTTCCTTGATTCTTTGATGCTATGAATGGGTCATTAGGTGACGTTTTCGTGCAAAACGTTGATGTTCAAATTGCATATGTGTACATTTTTGTCTTTCTATCATTTTGTAGGAAAAAGGCTACCCATCGAAATTTTTAAAATCTGAAATTAAGAACACAATAACTATCAAATATCAAAGGTGTTCAAATCAAAACATTCCAGAACCAAGTATATTCTGTTGTTTAAATCAATACAGCAAATTATCGTAATATGAAAAAAGAACTTTGAAATTATAAAGAATTATGACAAATGAATGTAATTCTCATTGTCATTATTTTAAATTTAACAATCAATTTAGTTATTAATTTCTGAAAGCAATCCTAATAATCGTTGTCAAAGTTATCTGGTCTCGCAATTTTTTGCCCTCTTTGAAAGAAATATGAATTGCATATGTATTTCGGGACATAATATTGACAGGCTTAATACCCACGATCTTTAAGACTACATTTTGAAAATTGGTAACCTTGTTTAGGATATTTCTGTTCCTAACGAAGATTTACCGATTTGAAAAAGAAAGAAAATACTTCAAAGGATTCACTAGAACATTCCCAATAACGAATATGACTTAAAAAACGAGCTGACTTATGAAAAAGCCTCCTAGTTACAGAATTCCACATTCAAGCGGAATAGAATATCGTTAACTAACACATGTGTTAAATTGTCTCTGACTCGAACTAAAATGGTTTACATGAATCACTACGGTTTGGTCACGAAATTGCCCGCTAAGAATAAATGTTCCGTTGACCGCTTAAACGACTAAAACCCCTTGAACAGCGTGGCTTAGCAAGCTTCACTGACCACTGGGCATTCTATGGCCAGACCCTTGAGTCAATTAAGATTACAGACAAAAGTTGCCAGAGCTTCTGAACAGTGTCCATTTCTGTTTACAAGTCAACTGACTGACCGTGTTATTTACAACCCGTCTCGGGCGATTCATGTCAGTCAGTGCCAGTAAAGTATTTGCATCGCGGGTTGAACATAAGTGGCAATAGAACTAGGCTGCTATTAAGAAGACTAATAGTTTGTTTTCTTCATAAACCGGCGCTGAACTGAAGAGAATGAGAAATTGTTATTGCTTGCTGAAACTCGCGAGCACAGTAGCCCTCTGTCAGACGTGACGGGTCCGAAATGTGTAATAGTTGATAACATTTGTAATATACAACCTTTAGACGTTTCCTTTGTATATTTCAATTACATTGATGTACATTTCATATTCGTTGTAATTCTATACACATTTTCCATATAAAATGTGTGTTGTTTGTGTTTCTATATATGTGTTAAGTTCACTGATTTTATGTTTATTTTCAAGATATATTCTGATATATTCTGTACATTTGACATACATACTGCCCATTAGAAAAGGCAAGGTAAGAAAGTTTTGATAAGATGCATATGTCAATATACATTTTCGTCAAATAACAAACTTTTCTCACATGTGCAAATCCAAAGAATACAAAGCGATATTTCGTTATTCAGAAAATTAAGAAGGTTTCATAAAGTTTAATTCATCAAACGAATTTAGTGGCTTTTTATGCCATGCTAATTTTAAATGACTTTCAATAAACTAACATCTGTTGTGTCTTATTTCACGTATTTCATTGAAAGAAAATCGCACGGTTCATTCGCCGAGCTACGCCAATAGTGAAAAGGTTCTGAGGATCTGTGGAGTGATTCAAGTGATAGACAAATATAGCGCGTCTATAAGGTGGCTGGGTATTGAAAGCGACCCGCCCCTTTTAATATCATGTCCTCCTTCGTTTAAACAAGTATTGTTTATGTGCTATACATCACATTTGAAATGAACAACGGAGAAGAGATTTTGATTTATAACAAACCGAGATTGACAGATAAATTTGATACACTGTTGTAGGAGACAAAGTTCAGTCCGAAACACGCGGTTATTAACCATAAGGTCGATGTGTATTTCAATTTTCACTTTGATAATTCAAATTTTAAATTTCAATTTTGAAAAAAAATAAATTACGTTTGCGTTGTTAGACGTCACTTTTGATACAAATCATGCTTGGAAATATGAAAAATTTTATTACGAAAATATATAACTTCAGATCTTTAAATGCTGGAACAAATCTGTTGAACTACATAAGACAGTATCATAATCCAACATAAAATTGGCTAAAGTTCAACTCTCATCATATTGTTCTCCATAGACAGATTGACTGCATCTTTGATCAAATTCAGCTTTAAAGCCATACTTTATGGCGGATATTCCCTTTATAGTGTTACTTAAAACGTAATTCCATTCATAGTGTTTGTTCTCTTAGACTAACATCATTCATAGCGAAATAGCCACAAGGAAACTTTGGGAGCAGTTTTCATTTAGGTGGAAAATTTGATAACAAACGGAAGGACATATAACTCTCATAGGCTCCTACTGTTTGATGGGATTACGAGACATAATTACCTATTTATTTTGATAATAATCACAACTTTATCGATGTTTGTTTCAATGAAGTATTCTAGTACTCTTTAGTATTATAGCCTGGAATCACTACAAGCAAAAAAGCTACAGTTGTACCGCTTTCTTCTTTGCTATTTCCTTAATACTCCTTCGTCTAAGTATTGTTGTATAGAATTGACACTGTCTTCGTTATGGAACGAATGAGACGTGAATTGCTCATAAAAAAGCTCAGATGGTCTAGAGAGGTAATTCCCGCAATTTGAAGACTCGTATAGGGTCAATATAGCTATTACCTTGCTCGTAAGTTGACCGGCATACTCTTCGTAAAACAGCGGGAGTTTAAAGCAATGCTCCTGGTTTCATTCTAAAACGAGAACATTGGTTTTCGAGGGGATTCCATCACTAAATCTATCTTAATTTATTTCATAACTAACCGCAAGTCTAGTCACATGATAAAACATTCTCTGTTTTCAACACTTTTTAGCAGATGACAATCCTTTTTTTTGCCAAAAGTATAATGAAATATAGTTAATATATTCAAGTTATATTTCATCGTTAAATTGTAACAATTGAACATTTCACACAAAATGCTGAAAATCAGTTTAACAAAAAAAGATATGTACCGTTTCCATTAAGGTAAAATAATCCCATTTTAACACCAAAAAAGAGTATGAATATTAATTTGTTGGCTGCAATAGATCCGGTGAGAATTGCATTTAAACTTATGATCCTTGAAATTGAGAGATTTTCATAAATAATTCAAAAGTAATAATTTTCCCATGAAACTTTTTTATCCATCTGTGACAATTGTCTAAATTTTCTCAAGCGAAAAGATTAAATTTAAGCATTTTCATTGAATTTAATTGTCATTTACTATCAGTTTAATATTTATGAAGATACTGTGTACACTTAATTACTACTAAATCTGTTGAATATTACTATGTAAGTCTCTAAACTGAAATAACATTAGAAAGATAAACCATTTTCTGATAAACAATTCATTTCGATTGATTAGCAACAGATACAACAACATCATCAATAACTTTTCTATATCAATAAAAAATGATGACTTCATTGCTGTTAATACCGTATTTATATATATCATTTTATGAATAACTGATTAAATAAAATAAATGTATATATCATCAATTGTCATCCGCAAGTTTCTGTCTAGAGTTCCACCGAAGGCTCAGCGTGTATCAAGGACGTTGAACTGCCAAGGTGTCACTGTTAACTTTATCCTTAAATTCTTTTCAATTCATTTCATAACAGTTTAATCCAGGAGCATTTTTTAAAACAATTTTTTAAAAGAATCTGATGTGTATGGCTTAGGAAGGATGAAAACAGGTTATAGACACAGCTCTTTGTTCATAATCGTTGCATAAGTCTCCGTAAAGGATTGTTTTTTCATTTTTAGACAGGAAAGTTATGTGCTGCACTTTCCTTCAAGATATCTCATTTCTAATTTCCGAAAGAATGAATTCAAAATAACAAGTGTTAACTTATCTTAATATCTGTGTATGTATAATTTGAAATTGTTTTTCAAATTTATACATTACCTCGCGAATTAACATAACGTTAAAAGTTCATTTAAGTTACTATTCTAAATTAAAATGTTGTTCTTGATATGCTTATATAAATCTAAATGTACATAACAACAAATTATTTTTGCAATAAAAAGATTTCAATAACGCAGTTACGAAATAATGATATTCAATTAATTCATTCTAAAAAAATGTGGTCTTTCCCCTCCTTCGTGACTGTTTAAACCACATTTATTTTGTATCCATATAAACTTAAACAGGGCAAGCAAACCGCAACTGTGACCGAAGGATGAAATTGATCACAATTCTCGTGGGATGAAATTGATCACTCACTCATTTCAGGGGGCGAAATTGATAACTCTGCGGACAGTAATTCACGTGCTCCTCGGGCTGTGAAATAGACCTCTTTGCTTGCTCCATGTCAGTAATTGTGTCCCGGGTCACGTGATTCTAATCCATCCTCCTAAAGTCAATACCTCGATAATGTCAATGGTATTTCACACGTTTAAATTATAACTCCAGAAATTTATGCGAAAATGACAAATTAAGACAGATTTTGTGCAACCGTTTAACAGTAAGGCAATAGGGAACATTCACGCCGTGTTTGAAAACTGTAATTCGATTAATATAACATTGAAAAAAAATCAAAATCCTTATTTCCTTTCCAACTTGAAATATGCTAATTTATTTTATTTTTATGCTTTCACTGCTGTGATATGTTCATTGTCCAACGTCGATATCAAATTAATGTTGTAATTGACAGTACATTAAAAATCTGCTGCTAATGTTCTTTGCCACTTTACCATTTTAACTCCCCTAGTTAATTAAATAAATGATTCTTACACCATGTCGGCCACGTGTTTCTTATACAGGTACATGTAGTTCAATTATTAGAATGACATTAATTCAATAAATGCAGTTGCCAATATCGCTTATTCAAATTGGAATTATTTTAAGTACATTAAAAGTATAATAAAAGCGTTTGTTAATTTAATATCAAACTGTATTTATACAACTTTGTTTTCATGCCAGGAAGGGAATTCATTATAATTCGTACGTATTTTTTACACTTTAAGTTAAGGATTTTTATATCGTTATAACATCGAATAAGATTGTGTGGTTTCAGCTTTATTGCGTTACTATATATAGTTATCTCGTGGATTTCAAGAAAATAGACAAATTCTGTCCTTTACATGTCCCTGCATATCTTTCAAGATACTCCTTCTTGTACGAATTTTAGTAGTCTGTAGGCCAGACCCTGAAAAAAGGAGGAAGCCTAAGCATGTCTATAAAAAGTCTTTAAAGCTTGATTTCAGTCTCCTTTTCATTTCATTTCATATTTTTGTAATTTCTCGATCAACTAATGCATTTTTCATTTCGGAGTCTAAATGTTAGACTAGAAGTTTAGCTGAAATGATAGTTGCATTTATCTGGCCAATACTTCACACTTTCATAATAAAATTAAAACATGCGTGAAATTGGTTAATATCACGTCACTCATGGAGTGTAAATGTGTGTTCATGATCTATTATTTATAGTTTTTAATGACCCACAAGTGAGAATTCCATCACTGTGGTAATACCTGAATTTAATCCTTTTGCATACATAATTTGGTTTTACCTATCCTGAGAGTGTCGGTTTTGACGTATGATAATCTAACGTTATGAAACCAAAGTTGAATACCTGAGGGGATATAGAAATAATACAGAGCACACACGACTACCTTCAAGGATTGTTTAAACCGTGTACTCCTTATATGATTTACTAAATGGCCTACATTTACATGGGTGTTTTATATTCAAAACTTTATACTAGCACTGATTAATGTATTTGATTACAAAAAAGGAAATTGTTTTATTTGATTAGATAATTTCAATTTTGAACGTTTCTTTGAGGTAAACTAATCAAATTGAACTGACATGAAATTATTCAAGAAGATAGTCAATATAACAGAAGATAGAGGTACAGATGAAGGTATATTCAATTCAAGTGATACGTATTCCTCAATGTTTTAATAATTTTCATTAATTTCATAATGAAAATTACCCAACATCTTTTCTGCCTACGTGTACACATTAATGAATATGTTCCCCTCCTATTTCCAACTTTTCATCATATAAAAGAGAGAATAAATGCATCTAATGTATCTAGTCATAATTGAAATGGTTTTCCCTGAAATCATGTTTTGATATCGAGGCCAAAATCGCAAAGTCGAGCTATATTTTCTTTTATCAAATAGTCCATTAACATTGGATTATCTGAACAATGGCACTTAAACAAGCAAAACAAAAAATGGAATTCCTTCTAAAAATCTACCCTTTACTAAATCTATTGAAAACTGTACAAATCTCCTTTTAAAAAATCAACTCTATTCTACACCTATTAAGAACTGTACACATCACTTTCTAAAAAAATTAACATTTCACTTAATCTTTAAAAGTGCAAATATCACAATGATTTGATATTGTGGTTTGTATAAAAATGTATTCTTATAACTATGAAGATTCCTTTTTAAAAACATCCCTTTATTTAACATTTTGAAATATAAATAAATAAATAAATAATGATATGTTATTGAGGTGTGAACTTTTCAATTTTAACAAGCGATGAATTAAAAAAAAAATTGAACTATCCAAATCCTAGCTTTAAAGATACTGACTGTAGATATAAACCCTACAAAAATTATTTTGTAATGTTATTATACCGAAATACAGTATGCTTGTTAATTGTAAATGATAATTTTTCTTCATTGATTAGTACAGAATTTTTAAACCCATATTTTATAATTCGCATTATTACGTAACAAGCTTTCCTGTGATACACTGAGCTCAACTATATCTTACACGCTGTACTTGTCACGTGCACCGATATTGCTTCCAAGGAGCACACCGACAATTCATGTATTTCGATTATTATTAGTAATAACGCAACATGAATTTTACCAGTTATTTCATTTCTTATTATTTCATTACCTAATTCATCGAAATGTTTCGTATTTAAATTGTATGAAAAAAGATCTAAATAAACATATGTTGAAGTATCGTTTCTAGTATAAACTATTTTTCTCAGATATCAATGTTATTTGAGAAATTAGTCAATAAAATTGCATCTTTCAGAAATCTTACACTAATGGCAACATTAAGTATAGTATCTCTTCATGAGGCGATAAACTTCAAAGAAAGAAGATCTTTTATCTGAAAAATGATAGCATAAAACTTATACACAACATTACTGACTGTAACTAAAAACAAAACATCATATCTGACAATTTAACATTAAAATATCACATTTTACGTGTTTTTCTTTCGATGACATTTCACATAATGGGAGAATATGCAAATAGACTAGTGAGGCATATCAGGATGTTTATAGCATTTTGAATAACAAAAATGAGGAATTTCAAATACTTTATGTTTCACTTATTCACCAGTCCAGTTTGCGTATGTATAATAGACCATATTTGGTGAGTCCATCACAAATTAAAAAACTTCTTAGCTGCGGCAATCATATTCTACATGTAGATGCAAAAAGAAAAGAAATATAATTCCTTTATTTTTGTTGAAGTTAGCATTCAAGGATGTGGTGTTTTTAAATCATCACATTTCCAAGTTACCGTCCAAAAATGTGTTTAGATAATCAGCTGTTATCTTTATATAAAAATAAATTTTTTTTTTAGAGGATTAGGTCTAATTGAATCAATAGTCCCTAAAGTATGTACTATATCAGGTACTGTGTTTCAAAACAACTACTTGGCGTGTTTTACTTATCATTAGTGGTTTTAAAGTAACTATTTACAACAAACTGGTTAAGACCCTTTATTTTCAACGATTCAACAATTCTTATTGTTATGACTTGTAAATGAAACACAACTGTTTATATTACCGTTAGCTATTCATGAACTTTAAATCTTTGACGGTAACTTCCCTTGGGATAATGATAGAAATGCTAATGATAACGCTTTCTGTGATTGCTTGAGTTCCCATATTAATTATATCAAACTTTACACATTGCCTATGAATATTCATGACAAAAGTCTTTATCTGTCGTGCTCAACAAGCGGATGTGACGTCAAATCCCTATCAGCCAATGAAAACATCGCATGTCGACGTCCTACCGCTGGAAGTCTGACAGGGGACATAGGAAGTAATCAACCTGGCGCCAGCAGACCTGCTGAAAGACCAAAAACATCTTAAAACACTATGAAGACATCTTAAAAATGGGTGGGAGGGTTAAAGCATTTCGGGTAACCGTCTGACCAATGACCTGGGCCTTGACAAGCATGTCTGTGAAATAGTTAATACTTTACGACGACACAAGGGTTCTTGTTGTCTCACTAGGTCTTGATACGTCTGACAGGTCCAAATATAACCTTGAGGAGCGCTGTCTATGTAGAGGGTTTACCTTTAAGGAGAAGTCACACGTTTCTTTAAAACTTTACTTCTTCACATTTCACTTATAAATATATGTCTCTGTCTTAATGAAAACTCTGTTTAATATCAAATGCATTATTTTTAGAGGGTGAAACACTGAATTACTCAACCCGATTTTCTGTAGTCGTATAGGAAGTAATTGAGTATCACGCAAAAACCACTGACGGCCATTTATGTGTGGACATCTTTTAATCATCTGAAGTAGAGAATGGATTCGCATAGCTTAACCAATCATAAAAAACGTGCTATTGTCCCTTAAAAGCGAATAATGACATCGTTTTCTTAATCAACACGTAAAAGTGTTCATCACCTTTGTAGAAAGGGAAATTCCTGACATATTATTTTGGTGTTGAACTACTTGTAAGTTATGATCCATACACTAGTTTAATTTGTTCATTATCAAAAGTTTGTATCAAATAAACAACAAGTCGTTTTATTTCGATCAGACATTTAATATCAAACAAAAGTCTATATCAACATCTTTAATTCTCGTTCCATACAGGTTTTTAAGGATCTCTTTTTGACGAACAGTCGAATGTCAACTTTCGTAAAATGAAAACACAATACACAAAATGTAACAATGAATTGTGACTTAAATAATGAAAATACCAGTTTTTCTAATACACATACATGAACATTGATATCCAATTTTGAATAAATTATTCACTATCAATAATAAATACACTGTTGTATAAAAATCATGTTCCAACCACAATGGTTCGATTAACAATTGATTTATTTAGCTCGGGAAAAGCTTTCATTTTCAATGACTATATGCAAATGCGGATTTGATAAATTTTACATTTGAAACGCTACATTTGTTCATTCATCTTAATGAAAATGCACTATTAGAAATACGAAATGGTAAAAATGAATGAGACAGCGGAAACGATCATTGTCAAGAATAACTACATTTTACCCTTTTATCAGAGGTATACATAACAAGTAAAACATAACCTTTGTTAACCTTTGGAAAAGCGGAATAATTCATTGTGGTGCTTAAGATACATGATCTTATTAAACTTTAAAGTAGTGTTTGTACATCAAATTGTTATACCTACCAAATTCAGCACAATATTAAACCGAAACTAACATTAAAAACACAATATTCAGAATTCTACATCATTGCAACGTATGCTATAGCTGTCGGTTAACACAAACCGACGAAATCCTGACTGGAGAACATTTCTCGCATTTAAAGGGTCTTTAGCAGGCTTGCATTCAATATCTCTCGTTCAACCGTTTAAAAAGAACAAAATGTATAGAGATCGACACATTTACAAGAAACACTAGGGACTGTCATTTTCTCGTCGTGTAAGAGCAGGGTTCGGCGTTGATTTTCCAACACACATATACCCTTTGACCAAGTCAGTGTCACGTGACCGGAAATCACGTGTATTCTCGTTATGGGTGAGCACTCTACCGAGAGTTCGTGAACATTGATAATCACAATATGACGATAAGACGGAACAAAACCTTGAAATGCTAACATAAGTAAACAAAAAATATAAAGTGAAATAGTGAGTCCCTGAACACTCAACCTAAGATTAAAAATGGCGGAGACACAAATTGGCGGATTTTCTACAAACGTGAATGAGACATAAAAACGAATCGATGGGACCTTAATGATCACTATATGGCAGTTTCCTGCATCTTCTACCAGTGTTGATTGTGTAACGCAATTTGTATTACGTCATCAAGTTTTACCGCCAAAACTGTAAACAGCAAATGATGACTAAATCCCTTATATGAAGATGATAAAGTGTTGCAGACAACGACAGTGACAGTCACGTGGTCATGAATTTTGACGGGAGGTAATTCTAATCATTTAAACTAATGTGTTCATCGAAGAGGACGAAGGAGCCCATGATAATCCTTTAGTGAAACTTTGTACCTAAAATGAGATTTACCAACAATCCTAATTGCTGTCACTAAGGACTGAGCATCAGCGCCATGTTTACTGACGTCAGACGTTGTACCACGTAACATCACGTTAAAGGTCAAGGTCATGCCCCTTAGGGCTACGTTTCACGCACTGTATTTGGTTGTTTGCCAATTCAGTCATGAAAAAAAGAAGATGCACAGACGATATTATCCATAAAGAGTGTGTCATCGTCAGGATTTTAACCACAATTCTTAGCGGAGGTAGTGGAGCGCCGGATGAAACCGGAGGGCTCCAGAAGTTCAATCATCACATGCCAGTGAAGGAATTTCAACTTTGTGAATCTTCAGGAGAATGTGTTTGATTCTGAGTGACTGTTGGTGTTGTACCTGTAGATTTCGTTGGTGTGCTTTCTTCTGCTTTTGTGGCCTTTTCGTGAATTCTGTTCTGTTCATTGAGTTCCTTGATCGCTTGCAGTTCCTTTTTCTCTTTCATCCGTCGATTCTGAAACCAAATTTTGATCTGTCGTTCCGTTAAACACAGCATATGAGATAATTCTATTCTTCTTCTTCGTGTCAGATATCGATTGAACTTGAATTCTTTTTCCAACTCGAGCGTCTGAAAGCGGGTATAGGTCTGTCTTCCTCGTCGTCTTTGGTTTGAGTTTGGGCCTGAAAAATACCAAAGGTGTATTAGTAAGTTGTTAATTTATTCATTATATAATGGAGGGTGTGGTGTTAATGATACAATTACGCTAACGGATAAACTTGTATCCAAATCTTGGAAATATGTGAATTAAGTCAAAGGACGGCCTATCTTCCCCAGACTCCATACATTAAATGCGAATCCTTCAGCGGTTACGAATCATTGCTACCGACATCAGGAGTTTGCAGGATGTATTTTGGACAACAGGACAGATCTGCAATGCAATATTTTATGCTTCCCCTGTTATAGTAACGATTGTATTTGATTCATAAACATTCGAAATTAACAGAAAATGAATTAACAAAAATAGCCGCTCATGAACTTGAAATCATGAATTGACAGAATTTCTAGAGACGCTTGTGTCATTTTGAAAAATACTTTTATGGAATACTTAACGGAATATTTTCCACGCAGTTCACAGCCATACATCGTCGACCATGTGACACCCACTTTAGTGTATTGTAATTGAAATTCTAGGTCACACTATTAAATAGTAAGCAAAAAGATTTTCTTTTCAAAAATATATTTCAAACGTAGAGATTATTTATCATTTAACAAGTGTTATTATCATTGATACCACATGTAAGGAATAAAAATATGTGTATAAAGCTCGCCAAAGGATCGAAAAATACAAATGATGCTCTAAAAGATATTATATTAATTATACAAAAAGACACTTGCTACATCATCTCTATGTAATTTTTAAGTCTGATAATGAGATTTGATTTTATTATTGTCTGATCTCATTTTGAATTGGATCATTAGAATTTGTTAGGAAAGTTGGGAACTCAAGAAGTCACAATTGTTTCGAGTAAGCGTTGAAGTCTGTAAACCGTTTTTTATTTACCTATCTTTCTATATCTGTAATCACTTATCTCTCTTTTGGAAATTTTCAAAATAGAAAATTTAGGGGTTTTTTGTCGGATAAATCATAAAATGTACCTATAGTAACTGTTATAGAATATTTTCTTCGTTTTAAGTTTTGGCGAAACTACTTAATCGATAACTAAATGATAATTGACACAACGATTGGAAAAATTTTACATTGCAAAAAGTGTTGATTTACAAAATGTTTCATTGAGTTTGTTTCTCAACCTTATCTGTAAATATTTTGAGATTCCTTAGTTTTTTGGTCATACATATTATGCACATACCAATGACAAATATTTAGACATTCAAAAAAGACATTTTCGTAGCATATGACTAGTAAGCAATCTCACATATATGTAATTATGCAGTTGATAATAAAAGGAAACATGCAGTAAAGAACACGATGGTACTGCATACTTGGATATGTAACTGTATGTAGAGTTCTCGTAGTATCCTTTCAATAAGAAATTTAAATGCTTCACTAATCGTTGAGAATATAATGTTTATGTTTCGAAAATTAAGTATTATGATAACGCAAACGCTTTTTGCTTATCAAACAGATTTTACATGAATTATATATTGCTTTAGTCGCGTATATAACTGATTCTTTATATTAACTCTAACACGGATTCCTTTCCGCTAAGATAGCTTATCAACATGGTCATACAGTATTCATGAAAATTTCTTTCGACAATCTTCATTTTTCATAAACTAAATTTCACACATACCAGTTTAGTAGTACAAATTATAATAATTTGGCACTTGAATCTAATCTCTTTGAAAAATATTCTAGCAATTCGCTAATTTCGTTTTTCATACACAATTTTTAGATGTTCTATTGTTTTATTAATGATCATAAACCTAACTTCGTGCACTTTTAAACTCTGAACATTACGAACGCTGTGCTAACGGATGATTTCACGCTCTTTTTTCTAATTACGGGTCATTTCCGGGCTAGGGGTCACAGAAACCTTTAAGCTCGATACCTGAGATCCAGCGGGGTATATCACTCAAATTGGAAAATTTAGATCTAATTTAATGAGAATGATTAAGTGCCTTAAAACATTCGGTCAACTCTATCAACGTCATTGAGGGCGTCAAAATGTAAAAGAGCATAAAGGTATCCCAGGCACAAATACTCTTTTACACGTGTACGTGTGATTTAAGTGTATAATATATTGAGAGTTGTTCAGGAGCTTACGAACAAAATAAAGCAAATAATATTCATATATTACATATCAAGTGCCTTAACGAATCACTTTTCGCTCTCAAAGTTGTTGAGGGCGTCAAAACGTGAATTAGCTGGATAAACGGATCGCAAATACAAACGACTGGAAATATTTCTTAATTTCTTTAAACGGATAATATATCGAGGGATTCACAGATGTTAAAGTCTGAAGAAATCAAAGTAAAATATATTTGTATTCACACAGATAACACGCCCAAACATTGAACGAGAGAACTACTGTAAAGTCTCAGACTCAAATACAAATGGAACTACATCTTCAATATCCAATCCAAGTTGTTAACAAAACTAGGAATACATAATCTCTAGGGTTTGAAATATATCTACGAGTCTTGATGTGTAACACTACCAGGCGACTTTTAACATAGACAGAATCGTTATAGGAAATACCAATAGATGAGAATATGAAGAAGCTAGCGAATCAAGTGTCAGGCTAACGGTTGCCACTGGAGCTAATTGTCTATTTCTTGTGGCCTGCATTTTGATAATAAAATGAATATTTTTGGCAAAACTGGACATCGAATAGTGGGGTTTTTTTATGTTGGCAGGTTTACACGAGTCTAAGATAGTTTACTTACAAAGAATTTGCAGGAGATTGTAGTCTACAGAGTGGAAAGTGTACATTTTCACCAAAGAAAATCTACTATACTTATTTCTGGTACTGACCGGTATGGACATGTCGACAATTTTAGGCAATCTTCTGAATAATCAGTGTTATTAAATTTGACTATCTGTAATAATGATACTAAAGGGATACGAACTCGTTCCACCATAGGATGTCCTCTCATTAACACTCTCAAAAAAGCGAGTAAAGTCGCATGTTCTGAAGTAAGCTCAGTAGGCCAATCACAAAGTCTGTGGTAAAAGGCATCGATGTCAGTCTCAAGAGGAAAGAAACTGAAAAAGACATCCGTTCGTCATGATTGTCGCCATCTTCCCTTTTAAACGCGACCATTGCTCTGTTTATGTTTAGGTTTTGTCTGCACTAAACTGGTAAGAAGACATGCACCTACATGGGCTTTTGTCAGACCGTGTAGAGAGGAAAACCCCGATAAAACAAGTGCGTATCCAGGTAGAGTCAATGGTTCTGTTAAAAGCAAATGTATTCCTATGTACATGGTCGTTCTAAAACAGACTGTTGAATAGTAAGACTATGATAACAGCTGCTTATGTGTCTCGCAATAGGCGTTGACTTTTGTTGCCAAGCGTACTTTTGGGGAGAGAAATATAAAGACTTGTTTAAGGTATTTACGGGCAGGGTCAAATTAATATAGGAGTGACAACAACAATACGGACGGCTAACTTCAAAGTGCATTATGTATTTGAGTTGCCTATACACATTTAAAAGTTTAAAAATATAGAATATCAATACTTGACTATTCGTCATTTCAATCATCATTCACTGTCAAAAGACATTTTAGAAATTGTACCCCTATTATTCTAAAAGGAGGTATTTGATCATGTGTTTGTTCCACTGATTTTGATGATATTCTATATTACATGCATGTTTCAAATCAGCCATATGATATTGAATTTAATTTGTAACCTCAAATGATATACTGACACCCTGCAATAGAATATCAAACCGCTATTCTCTCCTTCAATGTTAGGAAACCACGCTATCAGAACCAGAAACCGGGTAATTCTACGTCGGCAGTACCAGAACACAAAGAAGTCCTCTTCGAAATTCGAATGCAGTTTAGAAATTTTAAAACACAACCTTTTAAAGATCAAAAAGCAGAGATCGTATTTGAATAATCTCTATCCATAAATCAAGGCATGATTATAAAACAGAATTAGAATTTTCTTAAACGTGTTAAACAGTATTGAATCTGGGCTTCTAAACTCGGTGCTTTTTAAGAATTTTACGGAGACCTCAAACCCTGGGATAGCAACTGCTTCCAAAGGAGCAAACAACTTAAATCAAACGAAATCAAAAACCTTAAGGTAGAAGTGATAAATCTCTCCCTGAGAGTTTCTCGGCTATGACTCCCTTTTTCTAAATCCGATAGTTTCCGTGATTGCAGCCCTGCTCTGGAAGGGAAATAATTTGTGACGGCTGCATTAGGACTTCTTTGGGAGGTATGGATTAATGGGAAGTGAAAATTTATTCCACAATCTTCCTTCTTGAGAAGAAAAGAATGGTTTACTGTTTTAGCGTCTCAATCACGGGGATATTTGCATTATAAAAGAGAAAGCAATGGCGGCTTGGTGGAATTCCAAACCTGACTAGATTTTAAATCTCCCCATGCGTAAATCTTACTTCACTAAGCCCTGTCTCTCCCCGCTTATTCAGCCTCGACAATTCAATCTATCGCAAACGTTTGGAAAATCCCTCTTGTATTTTTGTATCTCATTAACTTCGTAGTCTGGATTTATTCCTTTTTAACAACGAACTTTTCCGATTGTTTCATTTCGTCCCCACGTTTTTAAGGGTCGCTTGTTGGTATCGTATAACCTTATAAACTACAGCCTTTCCCATTGCCTATTGTTGACTGGCTTTCCGATTCGGTTCGCTAATTCAATTTTTTTCGATCGAATATTCATGGATAGACGCTACCTGAACTAGCTAATTGATTTAGTTTGACAAATGGGCCATTCTCAACCGTAAAAGTGCCGACTGGTTTGGCTAAAACCAAGGAAATCTAGACCTGTTGCCGCCCATGGAATTGTCTTTGGCTCCCTCTAAGGTACCTCTCGCTCTCCTCATCCCTCCAAAAAATATTTATTTTTGGATATAAATAAATATCAAATCGACATGCATTAATAGAAGATTTAATAACGATGCGTCAGGTGACCCGTATGTTAATCAAGTTAAAAATAACATTCATAATATTTGTTCACACGATACCAAAATAATTTGATATGAGTATATATTGTATGTACATGTACATTCATAGCTTGATTTATTTATTATCAGTTTATCAAAGTACTTTCAAATTTGCCATCATTCAAGTGTATTTTCTTCGCGAATGTTACGATGTTTTGGCTTTCAGTGACTTAATTATCCAGTGTTCTATGTAGCGGTTCCTCATGAAAAGAAAGACCAGGTCACCCGGAAAAGACGAGTTTCTTTTTCACTCAAATTGAGAAATTGTGGTTCACAGAAAATTTATTCTCGTTGTAAATTTTCTTGCATTTGATGTGACAAGATATGACCATTTTCCATTCGATATTTCAAAAGCTTAGGGTGCACCCCGTGGTATGAATACGCAAATACGAAACATTATTATAATAAAGGATTATGATATCATATATCATTATGATAAATTTGGAATTATTTACATTTTTATTTGTATAACAAAATGCCTCTATTGTGTGTTTGCCACATCACTTTTCGTTGATATATACGAGTGCTTACATGAATGGGTAACTCTATATAGAAATCAGCGTGTACGTGTTAAAGTAAATACCCAAGCCGCCACTTAAATCTTTTATATCAATGTATGATCGTATGACGAATATATGCGTCCCCAACTTAATGCCATGTGTATCATTGACGGATTTGCCCCCTGGCATTTTATTTATATTTTGAACATTTACAATATTGACTTTTTACGGATTGCAAATATACTTCAAGGTCTGAAGAACTTACAAATAATTGTCTAGGATCCCACTGTGCGAACAAGCACTTAAAACCCAAAGGAATAGTTGACCCAGGATGGACCCCCATAAATCAGAAACGGTCGATCCTCCGCTCTGGTCAGGTATTCCTTGAAACCCAAACTCTTGTGAAACTAACACCACGTTCGGGATACAAATAATTTGTAATTCAATATCAGGAAAGTAGATATTCGGTTGGTGTGGTCCAAAGGAAATATTCCATTTGTCTTTTTTTCGTAAGAAACGCCATTACTAACACCTTCAGCAGCGTAGACTTAACATGGTTTGCCGTCTAAGTGTGTGGGTTGCTGTCCTTTCATATAAGGAAGAATATCAGAATAAGCAAACATCTTCCTCGATGTTAAGGATTCACATGATCCTTTTTTGCATTTAAGGAAATGAAAAGAACGACTTCGATACGGTATATTAGTGTGATTCGTTAAACATACAATGGTTGTCCGTGTCCCTCTGTCGGTGTCTCTGTCTGTCTGTCTATGTCATCGTCTGTGTCTCTCTACGTTTCTGTATCGCTGTGTCTATTCAGACGTCCCACTCTCTCTGTCTCTCCCCCTCTGTTCTCTCTTTCGTGGCATTAATACACAAAAATACGTCCCTTGTCAAATCCAATTGAAAAGTTATATATCGCCCCGAGCTATGAATAACAGATATCGCGTGGACCCTCCAGGAAAGATACAATCACTACTCATATATTTTCAGATCATCTGCAAGTGTTTTAGGAACCAGGGTGGCTTGTGTATGTCAGGGAAACTAGTTACGGCTTATAAAATACGTCATTTTGCTGCAAATGCCTCGTTATTCGTAACATAAACACCCAGGGCGAGAAACGTCCGTATTTCATCGTTCCAGCATCGCCTCAGCAGCGTTAGGTGGCATGTATTCCCAGGTTGCTGTTCGAGATACTTAAAAGCGGTGGGAAAGTGTGCATGAAAGATGAAGGTTTACTTAACTCGATGATGACAGTTATTGTCTTGTTAATAACACCATAGTGATGTTGTTGACACACTAAATAACTGAGGAGTAAACAAAGATAGGGTATACCCTGTGGCTCAGTCCTCAGTCGAGGTTTCCTCAGCTCTTTGCCTCGTATGAAAAGATTATGCTGTTGGAAGACATTTATAATAAAGTTATGTTGATAATAATCTTTTTGAAAACTTATCTTTAATCAGGAGTGAATGGTGTCATTTGTAAATTACATCATAAAAATGTAAATACTAATTAAAGCTGTTGTTCACAATTAAAGATAAACGCCACCTATAATCTTCAAATATAGTAGACAGGACAGATAATAAACTTATTTAAATGCGCATAAAAATGCATTATATTCAAGATTGAACGTTTAAGATAGACATATCGCATACCGATAAGTAACAAAAACTATCTAAAAAAGAAAAAAATTGCCAATGATAAACTAATGGGACCAAACTGTTTTGAAGTGATTAAAAGTTAGTTTTGTTTTTACTCACTCATATTGCTAGGATTGTGACGGGTTCTTTAAGATAGAGAGTATTAAATTGTGGTATCACATCTAATCAGATGGCTATGTCATTCTTAACACCTGCACAAAGTGGGATTTTCAGCATGGAAAGCCTTTTTTTATTTTTGAAAAAGAAAACGGTATTTTAGACTTTACTGCCATGGCGGACAGAATATCGAGAACATGTTTACGTGATGGCATTTAAAAAATAGTATTGCCTAGTGTTGCTTAGTGTTGAGTTATGAACGATACCACCATTATGAACGTCGCGTTTCCTCAAGGACATGACATTTTAAAAATATCTAGATTGGAAAGTGTGTCTGTATGATGTAGTTGTGCGGTTTCTTCAATTAAGTACCAGAACATTATATTTCAACCCTAGTCATCAGGATTATATTTCTCGTACCAATACTAAAGGAATATGCTCCCCTTGTGAGATACCAACTTTCTGGCACCAGTGTCGTTAACATAAATTCAGTGGCATTGGCTCCCATACATCGTCTTCCGTATTAAACCTAAATGTTATATCAAAAGGAATCAAAAGTATCAAAGGTTCACATAATACGTCTAAAACACTTGTTAAGATTGTGCAAGTTGATATTGACTTTCACAATATATATATAACTTGAATACAACACAACAACGCAGAGTAAAGTACAAACAAAGTTGCCGAGCCCCTGGCGGGATTCGAACCACGGACCTCCGAAGCTGAACGCGCTACCCACTGCGCTATCCCGCCCCCTATGTTACTAAAAGTATCTAGTTATATTCCTAAAAAGACGCCTTAGTTTTGTAAACCTGTTAATAAGATGTTACAAAATAAACTGCACGTAAAACCTGCATACCATGGTCGATAATAATTTTGTAATATCAGTTAACGATTATATCCATTAATAAATAATTTTTGCAAGTTTCAATGAAATGACAACTTATGTTGGATACAATCGCATATCAAAGTTGTCATGTGAAATTCAGGGTGGAAAGGTATGTAAAAGATTGTCTATCGTTTTAGTTAAGAAATGGCCTGGTTACAAACGATGACTGTGAATGCGGATGGCCGGATTGATAACCACATTTAGGAGTTGAATAATTGTGCTCGTCAAGTTGGAGGAAATTCCCCATAACTTGAGTAGCGACCCGTCACAGGTGGGGCAGACTCATCCCACGTGGCGAGAAGCAATGCCTTCTGTTCGGACTAGCATTCCACTGAGAAAAATTGTCTCTCGGGAAATATCTAGCCCTTTAAAGTCATTAAAGTCATTAAAGTCATTAAAGTCAATTCACTAAGCCTTCTTGAGCCCCTTAACCATTCATACATAATATCTTGATCGTAAGTAAGAAAAATGTATCTTTTTAAAATTGAAGACTGCCGAATAGAGGTTAGTATGTGAATTAGAAAAATGTTGTCGTATTACATTGTTATCAGAAATACAGAACTATAGATGTTTGCAAATCATATAAAGACAATGTTCATTTCAAAATGGTTTTGAAAATATATGTTTTTGAATGACCATTTGTTTGGTGTCTAAATTAAGCTTCGTGATTACAAATATTTGCTCCCTCTTACATTGAAAAAACCTGGTTGTGATAGCAGTTATTCTCAGACAGATGACAAGAAAAATCTCTGAATTCACTAAGGTGCAATCGTTTATAAGAGCAATGACATCTTACTTTAGGGATGGTTTACTAATACTAGTATTACTTGTGCTACTTCACTACTATTACTACTGCTGCTTCTGCAGCTATTTCTACCACGACCACTACTACTAGTAATAATACTGCTACTGCACCTGTTACTACTGCTACTACTGCTGCTACTAGTACTTCTTTGCTACTACTACCACAACCACTACTACATGCTACTACTACATGCTACTGCACCTGCTACTAGGACTTCTGCTACTACTACTACTGCAACTACTACTCATTTTACTACTACTACCACGACCTATACTACTGCTACTACTTCCTCTTTTTTACCCTAATCCAATTACAATAGGATAATGTTTACCAGAGACTCGGTTGTGAAGATAGAGAGGCTTGTAAACAGTACACGACAGGACTAAGCAACGTTGATATCTACTTCATAAACAATCACTGTGGTAATCTGTTCAACCAGTGTGAAACGACTAAATATATGGAATCTACTGGCAGTAGCCAACTTTAAAAATAACTATCTTTTCCCTTATCCTTTCGATCCCTTTCTCCCTGATCTGTCCACTCTCTTTTGGATGCTTGTCATCCACGTGTTTAATAACTGAAATATTGTTGAAAGCACGTTAAACCCCAACTCACTCACTCACTCACTCAGAGTTGTTTTGGTATATTAAATGCGTTAACGTTTTGTATTCAATATTACATTAAATATCTTTCTGCAGAGAGTTTCTATTAAGAACGAGTTTTGACGAAATATTTTCCTAGTTTAAGAGGATCACTTTGTTCTCGATAAAATGACAAAGGTTTTCTATGAACTGTCATATGTTTTCATTTTTAATCATTTTTTATTTCCCTCTTTAATTCTAGTTTCTTGATATCTTGTATTCTAGAAAATAAAATATTATAAACAGTTTGGTGCGAAAGTTTGATTATTTAATTTTCATTTCAGTAAATTTCATTTTTTCACAACAAACATCATGATTTTACTTAATAAAACAATAACACCCAAACATATGATAATTTTATATCAAATTTAAACAATATAGAGTGCCATAAAAACAAAATTTATTGCAAGTCGTATGAATCATAATTATTAATAGGGCATGTCTCACATTATAACATACGGGCATTACCTTGAAGGTTAGTTGTTAGTTTCAACTTTTGTTCGATAACTAATTAATATGATGAAGATTATAGACACCAGCGTATAATGTATCTGATATATTGTGTAATCTGTCAATACCTAACATGTGCATTAGACTAGTTTTTGGCTTTGGTCAGATTTCATCGGCGAGTGGTCAATAATAGAACCCGCATTCAGTGCTACAAAGGAAAATCTAAAGGTGGTTATAAGCCACAAACGATATGGGAATATTGCCTAGACGTTCATCTAAGAAAGACATGATTGACGAATTGTAGGAACCTAGGTAATGGTATAATTTTATAGTGACTTCGTTCTATTAGTTTATTAGTTACAAGTCATATGTTAACACCCAGTAATTGTGAAATCTGTATTTTGTCAAATGTTATTATTAAAGTTGAAATCAAAAAGTAAATGAGAAGTGAAAAGCAAAAGGATGAATATACCCTAAACATCACGAATATATGAAGGGATGAGTTGTGAAACACATAAATGAAGCAATACATTAACGCGAACAAGTCGAAAAGAGTAAAGTTTTAAAAAACCAACTGAATTTAGAACAAATAATGTGAAAAAAGTAAAATACAATAAAAGTACGGAATTCAGAAAAGGAGGGAAGAAATGAATAGAAACGTGTATGAATGATTTGAAATAACAAATTTGAATTATCTAGTTAACAGTTATCAAGACGTAAACCTAAGTGTAACTGTTTGTAAGTATAACATTATCTGGTGAAATACCAAGGCATCAAATCCTGCATCAGCTGGTAGGGTATGTTTTAGTCATTTCGACAGTCTGGTAGATCTACAAAGAGCATGTCGCAATTACGTAACATTTTACCATATCGTCTTCTTATTAAGTTTAGCAAAACATAAACTCGAGTTTATACCAACAAGGAAACTTGCCATTTCTTTATTGCTTTAATTACATGGTATCGTTTCTTATATAATGACTTCACATTATGTTGTTTCACTGCAGGGTAATTACGTAGGAGACTACATGAAAGGAACTTACTTCACCTGTTATTTTGACCTTACTTACAGACTCCTGAACATATGTGCATCGTAGGGAACTAACTTACTGAATTTTAAGCATATACCTCGTGAACTAATGTTTTCTCTACGGTTTTAATCATAGATTCAGATCGTTTTCGTAAAGTGAAGTGACGGTAGACCTCTGAATGTCATATGATACATATATGACATTTATGGCTTTGAGTTTGCAAAGGGTTATATCATACCTCGTATTTACGAATAACAATATATAATCAGTTTGAAATTGATTGACCATAACATATGTATTGATATGGCTGAAGTCAGCATGGTGTAACGTCTAAGAATATTCGGTATCTACATAACCAGACGCTTCATGCGATCCTATCAAGTATTTTTTAACCAAACTATGCCGTGAATTAGCAACAACGAGGCAAAAAGGGCGATAATTCATTCATTTTATTACGCAGGGAATCTCAAATCATTACAAAAATGACCTCATTTGAGGTTCATTCCAGTTTTACACCTCCCTATACCCTCAACTACTTCAATTGTTTGTTTTTCATGTCATAAAACGGATTATATTACCAAAGAGTAAATTTAATTCGATGGAAAGCGGTGATTTTTGTTTCAGGAGACGCTCAAAGCACTGGCCAATGTATTAAACCTCTGTATGCTCTGTCTAATACGAGGTTGCTAACTCATTTCATTCCTTCTCGGATATAAAACCGGATAGTAAAACGTAACCATTGTCGTAAAAATACGGATATAACGTAATTCAACGCCGATCGCGTCAGCCTCGTTTTGGATACGAGTGCAAAGTATCCCACAATTCCCCAAAGCATAATAAGCGGAAGAGCATCATAGCTTGATATTAGAGAGGCTTGATTGCGATGCGGAAGTGCAATAGGGTTCCCATGTACGCGCAGGGATTTCTACATAAAAGCGCAATATACGTGCAGCAAATACAGCATAAACTAGACATAAACTGCAAATATACTTTGACGAAACATTGTATCACGATGGTTCGACAATAACCTCTTAGTATTAACGTTGTTTTATGTTCAGTTTACTGATATCTTTGAGTTGACAAATATTAGTGGCTGTAATGGAAAAGTGCTTGTATAAATACGATTTTTCTAATTGATTTCGAATTGTTAAAAACACAAGTGCAAACCATCATCTGGAACAAAGAAGTAAAAATATAAGGGATATAATAAAAAACATTAAGAAAGCAAATTGGATAAAATTAGAAATATATATGTATATCGTATACTGATATAAAGACTACACACAGTACTTGACTTAACTACACTACATTCGAGTTATCACAATTATACGTTATTTTAACCATCATGAGATGGCAAGTGCTTGAAGGGCTAATTCTTTCAATCTTCTATTTGTCGTTGGACGAATGGTTCAAATCCATTATCGATGATACAGACAGGTATTTTATGTTTTCGTTAAAACTAAGTTGTTATAAATGTACATGATTTCACAAAATCGTTTCTTTATAAAGTCTGGTGTGAATTTTGCTATACAGAAACACAAGTAGCTCTTGTTGTTCATAGTATATATACTTGTGGTTCAACTATGTATTTGTAGCTGATTTTAATGAATTTGGTGAAAAGATTAGTTTTAACGATTCGCATATTTTGCAATGTATCATGGGGAGAAATTCGTCACATTAGATGTCAACAAAGAGCTTTTGGAAATACCTTGATAGTTGACAAACCATCATTATCTCATAATCAATGACATTGATAATGGTTTAGACTGTTATATAATTCCTTTATTTCCACTGACAATAAATATATGAAATGGTATGACCAGTTGCGAAATATGACCCTGTCAGTATAAGGGTTAATTGAGATGAACTAACGGTTGGGTAGGATATGCTCGCAATTTTTACCAACATCCGTCTTATTACTGTCCCAAACTGATTTTTTCAGAAAAAAACCAGAAATGTTTGAATAACTTATTGATTATCTGATAAACAATATTTGATACACACATTTGTCTATAGGAGAATACAAGTTATTTCTGTTTATCGAATGAGGATCAGGAACAAATAAAAGAAACTAAGATCAATAGTCAAAGATTAACTTCTGGATTGTGGTAGATCGACTTTGCCTTTCATTGTTTTTAATACGCAGATAAGGCTTCCTTTAAGAAAACAAATATATAACAACTCCATCTCGCCTAAACGGTCTACAATGCTGAGGTAGAAGAAACCTATTAGTTGTATCGTTTATATGCTTAGTATGTCAGACAGGAGATAAAAAATAGGATTAAGCGAAATGGTTTTAAAAATCCAGACTTACTTTTTAGTCTAACAGTTAGACAGTTACTCAAGCAATAGAATGTTTGAATATTCATTTCTGATTTTTTCTATTTCTTAAATTATGATATCACTATTATTATTTCATATACTTAGTTTCATGGACTGATGTACACTGTAAAAGCTCCAACACATTCGTTTCTGATAACCCTAATTTTTCTGACAGTAATAAACAATGTAACTTTGTCTTGCAGAAATGCGCCTCATATGTATAGTAGAAGAAAACATTTAGGATATTGGATTTTTTTACGATTGATATTGGATTTTTTAGCATTGATATTGTATTTAAATGATTATGAACATCATTATCCAAACTAATAAAATTCACATTTAGCCCTTATTTTAAATTACTAGCAGTTACTTCTTGTTATCTTAATGTGATATATTTAACACGATGGAATTTAATGAATTGCTAAGATGCACATTGTTTAGTTTTCACCATTACCATGCAATTGGCCAATATCAGTTAGTATTTTTTTATTTCTCTGAGTTTTTAATCAGATAGTCAATAAAGAAATGTACCCTCATCTACAAATGTACGAATTTCATATATCCTTAACTCATTTTGTTTAGTTCACTTTTTGTAACTTTTGCTTATCAATATAGCGGAAAGATTCATTTTATTTATCCACAATCAGAAATATGCCCTTAATCTTTCCTATTTTCATCTGGGCATCTTCGGTAAATACGACGACCTTTGCATCCAGTACCATCAGAGTACCGAGATGCACATATACACTCAATCTTGTCGGTACCCTATATTGTTAAGATGCACGTAGACGCTTCAAAGTTGAGAGCGTTGATTAAAGGGTTTTAATTCAAATCTGCTTCCGCTGGATATAAATCAGATCGTTTTGTTCCGTGGCGACTTAGCAATTCGTGCCATTGACATTTCCAGGCAACTTGATCGTGCAGCTAGCAAAGGACTAGGGTTGAATTTGAAATGGAATTAAACAGAATCTCTGGCCTGGCCGGAAAACCTTGATTACACATCCCTAGCCATTATTCCACACTATACACACGTCTTGCCTCCAAAGTCGTAAAACTCTGAACCAAAGCTTGCTAAATTAAAAGAATGCTCAAATTTCAACAAATGTCTCATACGTCAAGAAAAAGCAATTCTCATAGCGGACAAAGGCATTAGCACTGATGTCGTAAACAACGGACAGTCCGCATAATCTCATTACAGTGTCCCCCGTCCCCCCTCTTCCCGACTCATCCCTCCCAACACCCTCCCGTTTGTGTGGACAACGCTGATGACATCATATACATGAAGAGCTGTCACGGGCCCAGTAATTACAGCAGAACTACTTCACGGCTTTTTTGTGAAAAAGAAGATGATTTGCTTTTCTTTTTGGACGATTATCAAAGAAAATGGGCATCTGTAGACAGAAAGTGAATGCATGTTGTAAATAGTTATGTTGTGTGTAATAATGTTTAATTAAGAAAGTATGTTTGGGACGTGTCTTAACATGTTCAAATAATATTGAATTTAACACTTCAAGGAATTTCAATTTTGAATTTTATTTCGAAAAAGCAAGTTGTTTTATTTTTACACCTAACACATGTTAATCAATACATCTTTTGTAATAAAGTACACATGTTCATTTTATCAATAACATAAAGATATGTGCCCTTGTTGAATTCACCTTTTGTATTATTACTTAAATACAGATCGAGACTTATTAAGAAACATCAACAGCTTTTCCCAACCGAAATAACAAAATTCACGCAGCCACAAGTCTCAGATTACGAAATTGTACCGGCTGTCTATCAGCGTATTGTAAATGATTTGCTGACAATTCCAAAAACTGATAACTTACGTAATAAGGTGTACCAACCACAAGTTAATTATGATGTAAAGACGTCACGTGACCAAGAACAATCGTTTTGATGTTCCTGAGCCCGCAAACAGGACACAATAAACCTGCAGTGAACTGGGCAAGCGTAAAGTTGCCTGTAATTCCTTACTCCCCACCGTCATATGACCATCTGCAGGCTTATGGATCCTTGAAGTAGAACACGGTTGGCAATGGATAACCTTTAATTGTATGATGATTGATCGTTATGCATTCTCCTCGCTTTGATACACACCGTGTTCAATCATAATTGTCATGACTTTCCGTGTTACCGCCATGTCTCTAGTAGTAGTTGAACACAATCGATTCTTTTCGACAATCAAGGGTATCTTGAGTCTTACCGTGTCGCACTGTGTGGTTTGAAAAGGTTAAAGATACAAAAACCGCGAGCAAAAGAAATGGCGAAAGGTGAGAACTGATAATACAAGTACTTGTATCTTATGAAATAAGACGACTAAACGATTGTTCCATTCAATCTGAAAGGGGTGCCATTAGCATGGGGCAGAGGCTAAGGTTCAGAGTGAAATGATTGTAGCAAAAAGGGAAGGGGATGAGAGAAGAGGGTAAAGGATAATAGAGGATTATAGATAGGGTCATATTGATAATGATAAAGAAGATAACCAAGGGTTAGAGAATATGCCAAATAAAAGGATACATGGATGACAATGATAAAGAAAAGAGGAAAATCGGACGAAGACGAAATATTAAGATGATATGAATAAGAAAGGGAAATTGAGAGGTAGGTGAAGAAAGGGAAAGAGTGTCGTGGATAAAGACAATGGCGGACATGTGTATAAGACCGTTAATTTTAACATGCAAAAATGGAGGTAAGATCTTATTCGAATAAAAAGGATTGAGGATCATAAGAAAATGGTTATGATACTTTAATGTGATGACGGTGCATGAAAGAAGACCATGATGAAATAAAGGAGTGATAAATGGATGCATGATATAGGCAATAGAGAAGAGAAGTTATGATGATGAAGAAAGTTGTGAGCATGAAAAAAGAAGAAATAAAGGAATGTTTACGATATAAATTAATAGTTAGATATTAATCAAACAGAAAAGTTCCAATACCTCATCTACTTGAAAGATTGGAAATTGATTAACTTTTCTTGGACAGTCCAAGAAATGTCAGTCTTCCAACAATTCATAAATATGATACAACGACAGGTTTTTTTAAACTGCTTTCAAATGCTAAGAAATGTAATAATTGTACTGTTATAACGAAAACATCGCCTTTAATGGTAAAATGTTATCTATTATCAATTGCACGTAATATATATATTTTTTAGAAATATCGTTATTATTCCATCTCAGAATAAACTTTCTTATACCTCATAAAATATTTATATTGGTGATGTGTGAACGAAAGTCATATCAACAACTACATCTTGTGAATATTAATCATAAGACACTATTAGATGTTTACAATATTTGAACAATGATGCAATGAGCAAAGAGGAGAGAGAAAAATAACGTTCGGTATGATATAAATGATCATGGAATGGCATCGTCTATATAGCTTACGAAAATAAATATTGAAAAAACTTTGAGATCAGTTAGATTTGAAATAAGAAAAACTGTAAAATGTGTATAATGAAAATGGTAAAAATTGCATAGAATGAAACACATGTTAAACGTTTTGCAACGAATTTTGTCATTATCAATTATCTTTTAATATATCCTAAACAACTTATTTTAAAAAGCAAATGTAATGTAAACTGATGTCAACGTGGTTAATGCTTCTTTGATGCTGACCATAATAAAACTATATACGGTATATACGGTAGGCGATTTTTGGATTTCTTCCTTTTTCCTGAAATTGACTTTTGATTTATTATAACTAATACGGTTTTATCGACGTATCAGATCAACTGCGGTTCACAGCCTAATTTAGAAATATTGCAATCAACCTCATTAAATGCTGCGATTTGTAGATTAAGTACTCATTCATAGGGGATCATTTCGTGACAAGTTTATTTCTACAAATTGATTTGATTTGCGAGAAGGGCTATTAAGATTAGAACCAGGCTTGGTTCAAGGTCACATGTCAAAGGTCAGCGAATAACGAGAGATCATTCTAATAAATTCCGATACAATTGTCAATGTTCGAACACATTTACTAAGTGAAACAATAATTAATTGGATAAATTCGCGAGAATCAGGAACACATGTTGTTATTTTATGCATGAACGACTTTTTTTTATAAAGGTGCAAACAACAAATATTTTTAACGACAATCACCGATAAATGACATTACTACACGTACTAATGACGCGTGAAAACAGATAGATTATCATACAAGTTATTAACTAAAAAAGAAATTCGATGTTACTTTTTGAGTTAACCATTTTAAAATCGTTGATGTTTACATATATATTAAAAGAGCCTGTCCTGTCGGCTATCGGTCCGTCATGTAGTTATTTTTGGGAATGAAATGAATGAGGGCGATGTACATTTACTAATTTTACAACTTACAAAAATAAAATATATGTATGGACAAGATATCCACACATTAACAAAAGATTTATGATAAAAATAACCAACAATACCTTGTAATGCCGTAGCAAGGCTTTTCACACTCGTATAGCGCCGATGGATGGCTTCACTTTTCCTCGTTGTTTTATACGAGTTTGTGCTCCTATTTATCGAGTTTTCAAATCTAAATTAACCACAATGTTATCTTCACTGACATGTTTCAACTGTGTTGTGTCATCTACTAATACATATATGGATAAACAGGAATGTCCCCTTGAATTTCGTTTCCACAAAAAATACCCAGATAGGACTGTCGTTTGAAATGCAATAACAGGAATGCTGTAATTCTATTGGGTTTTAATTGTCACTGCAATAGCTTATTCAAAGTTACTCTCTATGATAAGATTGATGATAAAGACGTAACTTAATTTAATTATTTGTAATAGATCAATTCTTAATTTTTTTTCAATTAACATAAAACGTCTGCACTGTGGAACAAATTCGACATAGACTTTACGAACTTATTATATTCATTCGTAAAAAAAGTTCGCCTTGAAAGTAAAAAGTCTGAAAAATATAGATATTGAAATAAAAACAGCAACGTAATACTTAACTACTACTAAAAAATGTTATTGTGAAATTCACGACGTTTCTATGTATAAGCTTACTCCTCCATCAAGTTGAATGGGGGAATAATAATGAAATATGAAATTTAAGTATTGTTTATACATTTGCTATGTAAAGTATATACATGTATGTATATGTATGCTTTTTTGTCAACTGGTAAAAGTGTAAGCACATACCAATTTCATTGACATTTCAATGTCATGGTTTGAAGATGA
This sequence comes from Phorcus lineatus, assembly GCA_921293015.1. Lineage (NCBI taxonomy): Eukaryota > Metazoa > Mollusca > Gastropoda > Trochida > Trochidae > Phorcus > Phorcus lineatus. The sequence continues at coordinate 21,148,993 of OV121091.1, read as the reverse complement.
AGAAGTTGTTAACTAGAAAATCTTGATGTTCTTATGTATGCCACCCTCTAAATGCTTCAAAGTCATGATTTAAATAATTTTACATAATTTTCTATTTCTCCCGCCGAACAGAATGGCTGTTGTTTTACGTTCATTTATTTGGATAAGGCAATACATAATTATATATCAACATTTACAAACATGATGGGGAACTTAACATTAACGTTTCTATTAAATTGACATGACATGAAAGCTACAATTACACTATTCTAGAACATATGGCAAAACCTGGTGTGTCCCCTCTGTATGCCATGAAGTAATCGGCATACAGGGATGTCCTTATTTGGTATTCATCAAAAATTATATCGTGCTATATTTTTTCGGAATCTAAAGCCTAGTTTATAAACGTTTCTATGTTCCCCTTTAGGCGTAAATGTTTTACTTTATTTTGTAACAAACAGAGATGAGTCTTTTTTATTTTTGCGGTATTATATATCACCGATTTTCCATTTATCATGCAATTAAGGGAGGGATGTGGTTGATGGAACACTGAAACATGGTTCATTTAAACATTCGTCCTGTATGCAATCAGTTGGTTTAGACCAAACTGATATAGAAAGAAGTCCTGACTAACGTTGACACCCAGCTTACCAAAAATATTCATATAAAAATCATTGGCACTGTGTTCCTTAACATCGTAGAATTCATTTCATTTTAGAACTTATGACACAATTTTTCATATCGGACATTTAACATGGAGCAACAATGACAGGAACTTTGATAACGACAGAGGAGTTTTCACTGTCCCATTATCGTAAACCCCGTGGTCTCTAAGTCCCCAAAGCCGACCTATGCGTGCGATGTTAAGTTGAAAATACTTGCTGTTGCTTTCAAGTTGCCGTTTTCGAGAACCCCAGACGATCCAAAACGTTACCAGTCGCGTGTATCAGTGCGTTTTCGTTCAATTTAACTTCATTAAAATCATGTTTCTTGTCTAAGAGTTACCATCGCCTGATTGGTTTAAGATTGCAAACACTGCCGGATCACGCTATCGAGTTTTATCTAACATAATCGACGCATCGGTTAGACGTGAATTGCTTATACCACGGAGCAGCGAACGAGGGAATTAGATACGGGTCTTCATAGCAATTACATTCAGTTAGTTAATGCTATAAAACTGGCGATTAACTGCTACCCTGGGAAGAGTGCCATACCCAACAAGCAATTTTGTATTCCCAAGCTGGCATGGTCAGTTCAGTTCTGGGGGTCATCGAATTTAACCAAATGAGCTCAATGTAATAACTCAATAATTGGTTTTATTTACGCTTTGGAAAGGATAAGGGAGTTTAGAATCCTTTACAAACTTCTTATCTGAGAAAAGGTTCTTTGTACTTGATTTATCGTGGGTCATTTATCTATGGGTTGATCGTTTCAAGAGAGGCCATTGGTACGATCGTTTAAATATCAAATATGGAAAATCATGATTGCGTTGTTTATTCAGGAGCGTTTTGGATTTTTGTCATCTTTAATGGGAAAGAAATTCAAATTTTAAATCGTTTAAAGGATATATTGGAACTATTTATATGTATGCAATTGGTAACGATATAATTTTGAGTTTAATAGGTTAGAGATCTTCAGTAAAGAAGGCTTCATTGAATGATAATGCAGTCATATATTTGCTGACAATTACCATGATTATACTTATTACAGATAATGACTACCCTCTTCGAACTATTATCTGCATATAAATTTTTGTTTATAAAATGCATTATAAATTTTATTATTTGCACGTCAAAAGAAAATATGATAGTCATGAATAATCCATTACCATTTTGAAACAGGCAGACATATAACGTTTTCTGAAATAACGATTACAGATATTACATATAAATATCTGTTTCGCCTGACTTGACGTTATTTCATACTGCAGTATTTATCAAGAAAATACACTTTCTAAATTTCATAACTTAATCAAAGCACATTGTTTTTAAATTGTCAACATTCCAACCAGGTAATATCGGGAAACTTAGGAAAATTAGATATATAAAGTAAACATAAAATTACATCATGAAACGAAAGCTACGTCTTCATAAAATATAAACAGTGACCTAAGTTCAGAAATATAACAACATAACCATTTAATTAACTAATACTGATCATTAATACTTTCGAACATCTTGATATCTAAGATGGTTACGAAGTGGACATGAATATCGGTAAGATTATTGTCGCGCAACATATCAGATGTCAAGAAGACATATCGAATTCAAAACATAAAACTTTTCAATTGATATGATATAATCATGTTATTCCATTCAAATATTTTTATTGTATCAATAAAACTGTACTTAAGTAGATATAGAATCCAAATATCAGTCAGAAACATTAAAACCCTTGAATTCGAGTACCCTTATTTTGTTTCAATACCTATAAAATCAGTTTTATTCAGAAGAACTTTTGTCAACACAAATAATTTTGAAAATGAAATCAAAAATTTTCGTGCAGTATACTTGAATTATTTACCAATATGATACTATAAATATTAATTAGAAAAACTAATTCCATACCAAACGAGTTTCATTTGATGCTTAGTAAATATGCATACATACACTGTTTTGAATTGAGTTTGCAAACTTAAAGATTTTAATTCTACCAAAAGGTTATCAAAATTGAATTTAAAAACAAGTAACAGTATCAATATAAAGAAATGGGGAAAGGTTATATAGAAAGTTGTATTTGAGCTTGTATATGGATGATACGACAACTAAAGTAGTTTTGTGAGCTGGAGCCAATTTCACGACATGAACAAAGCCAGCAAGTAATTAACACTATGGCAGTAAATATACTTGTACTCAAACCGGTCTTGACGTCCAGACTTTAACACTAAAGCAAGGGACATCACTCAAATAATTTCCACGAAGGACGGAGTTTATTTACAGACTATGCACCCGTTATAGGGCCTTAACGACGTCCAATTAGGATAATTTAGTTAATTATGACCTGTCGTGCATTTCATGAAAGTCACCTCCTATCTTAAATACTTAAAGAATAAAGAGTCCCTTGCTATAACACTCAGTGTCTTTACTTAGCTCAGAGGCAATTAAGGAAGGGTTCGTTTACATACAACGTCTCAGGTGATTACGTCATGTGTTACGTCACCTTTTAACATAAAGTGTCATCACATCGTTTGATAACCATTAAGGATATAAACAAACTGGCTGGTAACACGAATTGCTGATAGGTTTGTAAATGATCAAAATTGATATGAATTGCTTTAAATTCGATTGATATAGTGCAGAGGTGTCAAACGTAACGATGCCTTCTGTATACAGTAGAATGAAATGTGTACAATTTCATTTTAACACCATTTCAATTCAAGCTTCGCTCTTATCAAAGTGTTGTCGACTCACGACCTGCACATCAGTCCTATTTTTAATAGACCTTATACGTTTTTATTATATATCAAACACGCAAATGAAATACAGGAAAGACCCTAAATTGCCATTGACATTACAGAAACGTAAGACAGCTCTGCTTTATAGAACTGTTTAAAGGTTAGGGTACAAAGTGGATCTCTAAACACTCTGTGTCACACGGGTCTTATGTTGCCATCGTTACCTATAAACATTAATAACTAAGGTACGCGTGCTTAATTAAAGCTTTAGAATGCTTTGTTGAATGTTGAAAAAGTACCCACATTTCGGCTGATAATGTTACAGCATGGGCGAACGATGGCAGAATAAGAATGCATAGCTAATGTGCCTTTTCTTTCTTCCTCAACTTAACATTGTCAGGGGTGTACATTATTGATATCCAGTTTGTAAACGAGACATTAACTTGTTAGGAACGTTTGTGAGATTTGCAGGAATGTTAAGTCTCTCAAGATATTCTTTTTAATCTCTCTTTTGTTGTTTTTGGAATTCGAAGCATTTTGGTAAGCATCGAAAAGGAACTCTTAAATCTTTATCCCTGATATATTTACTTACATGTCTATTTCCTTTAAAAATTTAATTTTGGGTATTGTTGCTTTAAATGGGAGACATGAAAGACGATTGATTTTTATCGACATCTATGCGAACCATTAATGCTATTTCAGGTAGTACAAATACTTCACCCGTTCTTCAGGTGATTTAACATCGTAATATCTGATATTAGATAAAGTGTCTCTTGGCATAACATGACACTAGAAAATCCAACAATCCCCCTGAAATAAAGAAACTCAATAGGTCAAATTTATATCAAACGTATTTAAACTATTTCACTAGACACATAAAGAAATGATAAGACAAAACGGATAAAGCGAAGACGGCTTCACGGATCCCATCTTGATATGCTTATAACACTGTATCTTATATTTCCAACTCATATCTCCACCAAAGTGTCCACTACGGAAATAGACTAAAGAGTTTTGAAAATCCTGCAGAAAATGTTCCAAACATCAGGGTCAGGGTAAGACATATAGAACGTCACCCTTTCAACAAAACTACAAGACACAATATTACTACAGTGGAAAATGACTAGTTTAGCCACACAATTATTTTCCATTTTTATTAAAATAATAGCAGATAAAACAGTCTATGTAAATATTGAAATCAAATACAACGATGCATATCGAATGTTTAGGGAGAAGAAACGAAAATGGAAGAGTAAACGTAGAATAGCATGGAAACAAATCAATTAATTGAGAAAAACGAAACAGGAGAGATTATAAGGAGTGGAGGAGATAATAAGAAAGTTTGCGGAGAAGAGTGAGATTAAAAAGATTGAGAAGCATCAGAATGTTATTGAAATAGAGGAAGTTGAGTATTATGAAGAACGTGAAGAAAGAGAGGGAGGTAGAGAAGGAAGAAAGAAAAGGAAGAAGTGAAGGATAAATAAAGAAGGTAAGACGAATGATGATATACAATAGGAGATTGAGAATAATATTTGAATGAAGAAAAGTGACATAGAGAAGAAATGGCCTTAGAATGAGAGAAGAATTTATGAAAAGAATGAGATGAGTAAAAGGAAAGAAGGGATGATAAGGAGATAAGAAGGATATGAGAAGAAGATGAGTAGACGAAGGTAAATATAGAGGAGAAGAATAAAATTTAGTATATGAAATATTTTGATAATTTACTATTCCTTCATCCATTATATTTTTTCTTCGGGCTCTTAATGTCACGATCAGTCCAATCTAGTCTTGCTGAATGAGGACCTAGACTGTATTACAGGCTCCTATTTATAAACAGTCTTGAAGCAAGAGGTGGTGAGGAGCAATTATTGAGATTGAAAGGATGAACGGATAATTGGAGAGAAATACAAGGAGAACAAATAAGACGGAAAAGGGGGTAAATAGAAAAGAAGAAATAAGAGTGTGGGAAGAATGAGGATATTAGAACAAAAGAAGATAGAGCAGGCGAATTAAAAATGTATTGAAGAAGATGAGGGTGAATTAAGAGAAAACTGACAAAATTATTTCTCTACGAACTTTATTTATAAGCATCAAGTTTACAGATGCAGGTTGTTTCGGGCACATTTCATTCTGGCATGACTGAAGTCAATTCACATAAAACTTGATACTTTCCCTTTATATGTTCGTATTTACACGTTAAGGCACTGTAATACGAGATATGACAATTTCTGTTTGAAGAGGAATTTAAAGCTCGAAATGATAATTATCCCTAGGGTCCTATTTCTCATTCGAATAGAGCATTTCTTGTAAGAATACGATTCACTGTTTAAGATTTCAGAGCAATCCGCCATTCTTTACGAGAGGTGACGGGAGAATCCGTAGATAATCATTATTTTTATCTATCGTCCTGAGCTGATCATAGAAATATGGTTTTATATTAAGCCAAATACGTATGAAAAACAACTTTGAAATACCGTATTAATCAATGTTATCGGTAGCGCAAAGGTTACCCTACTGCAGTAGTTACCATACAGTGCACACGATTAACCATAATGTACAAATGTACGAAGTTGTTGATTTCATATCAGTCAGCTGGTGTACTAACATCATGTCAGTGGTGTATCTAATATCATATGATTGTTATGTCAGCAGTTAATGTCCGCTTATGTTCGTTTAATGGCAACGTAAATATCATATTTGGAAGGACGGTGATGGCTACTCGTTTGAGGCAACAATGTTCAGAATTTGTCACTGTCGACAGTGAACTTTATGTCATATTTGTAATATGACACTATTTATATTGTCATTTGTAATATGAATAACGATGACAGGCCAGAATAAATGTTTTCCATATTTCTCCAGCCTGTGAACATTTCTTGAAACTAACAAACAAAAGGGTCGAAAGATATAGAATGTATTCCTACTCGTCCTTTCAAATGATTAAGAATAAAATAAAATCGATTTTGTTTGAATATTTTTAAAGATTTAAAGCATTTTATTTCAATTTGAAATTGAGATTAAGCGAGGTTACTATTCAAGTAGCCACAACAAGTCAAGCGAATAAACAATATTCAAGGCTTGTTTCATTCTCTAAGGGGAGGTCTAACGAAAAGGCATAATTAATGTCCAACACACCACATATTAATCGCTGAATTAATTCCCTTTATTTCTCTTCTAGGCAGCTATTTTAACTATGCATTTTACGACCACGTGCAAAACTTATATGCCCGCATGGCGCATGAAAATAATTTGACATTATTCACTGACGTTTAATGACCATAGACGGGTTCCTATTTCTTTAGCATTTGCGTCTAGCTGTAATTAGTGGTATCATGTCGGAAACATTGAAACAGAAGCTCGCTTATAAATAGACTTTGACACAAGTGATATTTACACTGTAAATCTCATGTGATTGAAACCATGGTGTTGCATAAAGACCTATGACAGTATCACAACATAATGCACATTTCAGGAAGAGATGAATAAACGTGAACAAGTTTTGTCATTAAAATGCACATATTGATATACTATCATGAATACAATTGTCTGATTTTAAAAAAAATCATACATTGAATGACCACTATAATTGTCATATGATATTGAAAGTTGTTTGTTATTTGCAAATGGAGTTGTTATAACCTTATTTGAAATCGTTATATAATGAATATGGAGTGATATTGATACATTAATTTTACTATAATGAAAAAAACCCCGCTTTACTAACTTTAATCCAGTTCAACTTTACAGTTTCGAATTTATACGACACTAAGTCATTTGATACATTGGCACCCAGTGCTGTCTACATTTTGAAATAAATTATAAAATAAAACATACTGAAATCAATAGTTGCTACGGTTAAATTGAAAATAATATTATTTTTTGTATCAAATGCAATTTACACTTACAGAAGAAAATATAGCATCGGCAACAAACAATATTCATTTAACCTCTCATGGAATGTTTTGTATTTTATCATCTTATTTTTTTAATTCCAATTGTGTTATCTTTATTTAACGAAATTTCATATCGTTGCTGATTAATACTATCTACAAAGATAAAAATCACTTTTGAGAAAGATTTATATCCCCAGTGTAATCCTAAACTCTGATAAAATATTAACGACGTGTTTGAGATAAATCTACTCGTTTTTGCTTTATCACAATTCAGAAATGCTTAAAGGAAAATGCAATCTTTAAACTTCATGTTTTTTTCGATAACTTGGATTAATAAGCCAACATTTTTTAATTCTTTATAAACAGTTTTTACGATTAAGGATACGTCTGTCAATCTGTATGTTTTCTTTCAAGTATAACAACACATTTAAGTCAAATTCATCTCAATTACAAATGTATTAAAATGACGTCCCTTACATAATTCCACATAAAATTTGTCAAACGTTTTTCACACGATATAAAACGTCATTTCAAAACGTGTTAAATGACAGCTATGGGTAAGCCTCGGTTACTGCTTGTTAGAACACGTGTTTCCACGCCAGTTACCAAGGTAACACAATAAACGCGTCACTCCTCATGTCACTCCAATGACAACTGAAACTTACACAGACAATTTCTTCTATAATATTTATATTTAAAATATATTACAAAGACACAAGAAAGGACCCGTATCTAAATCGGTCACATTCTTTGATCAGAAGCATGGGTTTACACCTTTAAAAACTTAAATTTGATAAGATGACATCAATTTTATGAGCTCCAAATTCGTTTTACTGGTCTTACAGTATGGTATTGAATTTTATATCAATTTTCTAAAAAGTCATGGAAGAAATGTTAATATTTCGATAAATTTAAAAATGTTTTACTACATAAGTTCGGTAAGCACAGGTATGTCAAACAAACATTTTATCGAAGTTGTAGATTGTCATACATCATACCAGTACTATTTCGATGATTAAATACATCAAACCTATCTAAATGTATGTGTAATTGAAGTTATGAATTTCTGTATACCTTGAGATTAGTACACGATGTCGAGTTGAAAAACATGTTTAAACGAGTTAAAAGTGTGGTATTTTACGAAAGAAAGCGAGTTAGACATCAAGACCATTCAAGACTTTCATTAAAAATATTATTCAACGTGAATGAGTTAAGTATTTATTTTATTATTCGCTTAATTATATCGACCCTAGAACCTTGACGTCATTTTTAACACTTATGATGTCATGTCAATCGGTCAGTCTGCGATGTTATTTGACAGTGAGTAACAAAATTGTAGATTTATTAAACAGCCGAAAGTGATAGCTTTCAGTATCAAACCAACGGCAATAGTAAATCTATTTATCAAACAACCGAAAGTGATAACTTTCAGTATCAAACAAACGTCAATTGTAAATCTATTCATAAATAAACGTGATAACTTTCAGTATCAAACCAACGTCAATTGTAAATCTTATAGTCATATAATAAGCTAAGTTATAATAAACTGGTATTGAAAGGTAAGTATTCTGACCTCATTGTAAGAAGATCTTCTATATATACACACTAATTAAAACACAAGAGTTTACCTTTTACCTTCGAATTCATCACAAACCTAATACGTAAATGCATACACCCAATATAAATGTAAAATATACCGATATTGCTTGAAATGTCCTGACAACGGTTCAGCCGTTTCGTAAACTTTTCGAATACTTTTAAACGCTTCATTTATTTAAATCATGTACATCTTTGCATCATCAAGTAAGTTGGTTGTTATAAACAATCGCTACAAAGACCATTTCTTCGGTTCAATCGCATTTTCTCAAATGAATGCGAATTTCAAAATGATCAAAGCATTCATTGCTAAATCTCAAGAATAATTAATACAACCTTTAAGGATTACTTCTTTAAAGCTTTATTGGTCGTTGGATGTCTGTTTATGAAGACCTGCCTGTCTGAGGTGAAATATACAACAATGTATACATATTTAACAGATACATTCAAATTTAGGTTGTAAATAACAGCCACGATGGTATGCTGTCGTGTAAAGTGTATGTTCATAAACTAGAATGGCGACATTGTATCCATGTATTATTCAATTCAGGCATTCCTTGAAACGTAACTTGCGCTCACATTCCTTTAATAACAATGTTATTTTTCTTTACTAATTTTCACCAGCTTCAATATGTGATTGTGTCTTCTGAATGTATGTGAGCATCAGTTCCCTCTACAGATATAACATAGTACACAACAGATGATAATGATGATGATGATGATGATGGTGATGATGATGATGACAAAATTATACTATTGCACTTAATTAGAGTTAATTCTTATGAATATAATAACATATATATAATAATAATATAATGAACGGATAAACGGTTACCAATACTCAAATGGCGAAATATTATATGTGTATTATAGCTTCTCTCGACACAGCGTTTCGTTACTAGTAAATAAGTTTTTTTTATCTTTTTGTCTACATTTTATACAATGTTGCCTTCATTATCACGATATACTTAACCTCAGTTTTCGATTTTTCTGGATATTTTGGAAAATGATACATCGATAAGTCCGTATTGATTAAATAATTTAAATGTTCCAATCTAGAACACATAAATATCTGAAATTAATTAAATATGGCAATATAATCACCTGTCAGTATAAGTTTAAACTTGTGTGTATTGTAATAAAAGTACATGAAGGTCTAATTTCGGGTATCACACCCACGTTTCTTAAGATTTATGTGCTTATGCTTAATTCGACTTATCTTTATCTAAAGGAACGGGTATTACCGTTCGAATTTGAGGTAAAGTTTTTATTTAGATTATAATATTCTTGTGTGATTTACTTATTAATGAATTGCTTTTACTCTCTATTACTGTTTGAGAAGTTCTTTAAGGGTGTCATTTCTCTTTTCATTTCTAATTGCAATTTATAATTTTGAATTAATTAGGATTGATTTGATGGTAAAGCTTAATATAAGCTTATGTGTTTAATAATATTCGTACATTTACCTTCAGTTTATATAAAAATGACCCCCATAGAGTTATTAAATAATCATTTAAACTGAATTCAGCCTTCCATTGACATATGGGTAGAAAATTATTTAACAAATATAGTATGGCCTCTTACACAAACAAAAGATTATGGTGAATACAAATACACGTTTGATGCAATAGAGAACACGACAAATTCAGTAACATTATCGTATACGTAAAACTATTCTGTCTAAATAAATAAACGATACTTCTGCTAACAACCAGAAAGTTAAATGGATGATCAATTTAACAATGAAACAACTTCACATCAAATTCAGCAACTGCCACGATTTCATTATTGCTGTCATTTTCAATAGTTACAACCTAATACTGCATAATCTTTAATCAAGGAATACCATAACTGTCATTTCTACCAATGTTACAAGATGTCCTTGTCAATATTATTTGAACAATTCCGCTTGATTGCCATGGTCCCTGATTTTACAACACCCGTGTGTTAACTTTCCTCCTTTGAACGAAGTCTTCTCAGTAAAGATCTATAACATTATTGACCCGGTGTCTGGAGGTAAAGTTGATTTTAAACACGATTCTCCTTTATCAAGTTGACTTAATCCCTTCACCGCACCCCTTTCAACTTAAATTCCAACCCCTCTCTTTCACGCCATTACCCAACAATCTGACTTTCCAGTACAACTTACCTTTTCAAAACAACTTACCTGTCTAGAACAACTTCCCCCACTTCCCCACACCATTCATCTTTTCAGATGGATAAGGCCCTTATGATACCCAACATCCTAATATTCATGTATATATTATAAATACATTTGTTTAGTAACAACGTAAAAGGGTTTTCGAATCAGATTCACGGCTTTATGTATGGTAATTTGAAATGTGTTGTCTATTGATATAGAAGTGTTTATGTTTTTATCTCACAATCACGTTCAGATTTTATCATTTATGCGTTTTTCATTGTAGTTCTTAAAATTCGCGAAATATTTCTTTCCTCATTTCAATTCTATTGATTAGATTTGGTTAAGTAACGATTTTCTATAATAGTTTTTTTAGATTCAACTTTAATTAAAACGTTTAAAAGAACCAACTAATCGATAACACACAATAACGAATTTTATGATACATGTTTGCATTATAGTTACGATTTTAGTATGGAATGCAGAACGACTCTTCTTGATTACCACACAATGTCCACACCATAATATTCTCGGAAAAAACTTAAAACACTTTTTAATTGGGAAATTTGATGTCAACTCGTTCGATTTCATTGTCCTTTTTAGGAGCTTTCGGATGCATATCATAGACTAAAACACATTCATACATTGCGATTACTAACTCAGGTAACTGCAAGCAGACACGTGCATTGTTGTTTGTAGAGGAGAGGTGTTCCCTATCCTTTGATATATTAATGTGGTACACAACTACCATTTTACTCACTATGTATTCTTCTGTTATCTGTTACTAGACAATAAAAGATGAAAAGAAAACACAAATAACTCTCATTCAAAGTTTGCGTTAAGATTTTCAATCATAAACAATAAGTCCTAAAGTGACTATTACAACTCAAACTACCAGTTCAAACGATGATAACAAAGGGTATACGTGTTTCTATCTTTGTGAGGAAGGGTGTAGGTATATGTATGCCATTTACCTGACAAGATTATGGATAATTCTTTGTCTTGGTAAGAAAACTTTCTAAAGGATATACGGCTTTAAAACCATTCAAAGAAAGGGTTGAAGAATTACAAGAATGCCCTAGTGACTTTTTATAGTCTATATATTTGATAAGATCTTTGAATGTGATTTGTCAAAGAATTGAACAAATGTCAAACATACAAAACAGCCCATTTCAAATGTCCTACTTTGAGGTAGAAACTGTTGGTTTGAACAATCAAAATCATTTTATTGGTATTGATTTGGCATTTAACATGCTCAATCTTTTATGTATCAGCTGCAATGTTAGGATATACAGACATCTTAAGGTTCACGTTTCGCTCGAAAAGGACCCTTAATGAATATGTTATCACACCGAAGACCTTAAAAATTATCAGTTGATAATCTACTCTTATGTTAAAGTTTCTTTCGTATGGTATTGTTATATTGAAATGTAAATAGATATTCTACTGTAGGGCATCTGATTTGGTGGTGGAGGTTGAAAATTGATGTTGATAATTCTTTTTCTATCGCCATAAATTGGAATGAAATGCACATTTACGAAGTTGTCATAAATCTTTTCAATGCGAATAACGTAATGAAGGTAAATTCGCATATAGACGTGTTGCATGTTTTATAATTTCATAATAACAAAACAGTAAATAATTCGGGATTTAAGAAAGTGGTAACATTCAAAGAAATTAAATCATTTTGCTTGTGTCTATATATATAATTAAATCAAGATATGACTTTCTGGCGCTGAGCATATTGCTCAAAATTCAAGAAACTATATGTTCAAAGGTTTTATTACAAAATCATCTTAACGACTGGACATCAGAATAAATGGAATATATTTGAATGTCATATTACATTAAACCTTTGTTGTAAATTCAGAACATTATGAAATAAACATTTGAAATCATGTTTTAAAGAAAACGCGACTGGGACTATCACTATACAAAGATATCGTTAATCTAAATATCTCTTTTTATGTTCGATTTAGCTCGTTGAGAGGTAGTTCAGTTTTTTATTACCTACATAATAAAAAACAATTTTACGTGAAAAGTGCCCATTACTATCACATTATTTCCACTACAAATAAGCGGGCTAACAACCCTAAGCCGATGATATAAACCCGAGTATATCTGAGAAACAATATATCATTTATTGCAAGCATACACGCTACCATGAAAATAAACTTCAAACGAGAGAAGAACACAACGCCGAGGAGAAGATTGAAATTGAATATATCTACACATTATTCCACCTTAACACTACTTTAATTGCTCTTGTGTATATAGTTTATTACTGATGATGATTTGTTCTGACGAATTTTATAATCAACTGCGGATGAATAACCTTTGAAAATATTTCGTCACTCCATATTATCGGTGTTCTTCGGGCCCTGTGTGGAGAGTTGTATACAGTAACTTGCGCTGAACTTTATAAAACACGGTGATAAAAAGGTAATAAAATGCATTAGAACTTTTTCATAGCGGTTTTATTACCATATTATTGGCAGTAGTATAACAGGAAGGAGCAGGGAAACTATGGATAATAGCCGGACCCCGGGGCTCATGTTGTTGATATTTACAGTATTACATACCTTTTGAATTAAAATATTATCTTCAAGATAACATTTACTGGAACAAATTAAATTTCGAGCGATAGTAATAATTGTCGCAATAAAAAAATCCGATTTATCTGATCATATATCAAATATTTTACATCTGAATCTTACTTTATCTGAAAACAGAATTATTCATACTTGTGATAAATTTCATACCTGGATCGCCAAGAGTTATTTCAAAAATGTCTGCCACGCTGTGAGAGATATGTATATCAAATTCAATGGTTTCATTTATTTAAAATCATTCTTGTTACAATATTTTGTGAAAAAAAAACAATTTAGAAATAAAAAATAAGGTTTGTTTCTCTGTGAATAAGAATGTTTAAAGAAGCAAATTATTTATAAAATTTCTTTTACACGACAAAAATTGATTTTGTAATGAAATATGTTCAACAAAAAACTTCGTAATTTTTCTGAAATTGACACAGTTTATTAATTATTTTACAAACACTGAGAACATCGTGTGCTGTGCTCTGATTAATTTTACTTCGGAATTTTAAACATTGCTTGCTTAAAATTTAGATTTTGTAATGCCAACGATACCGGTTCCGATTGTGTACATCCAAAAACACACACATTTATCTATGGAATTGACACAGTCTCAGAATACGTGATTTTACAAACGTACACGTTTTTGGTAATTAACGAATTTGTCACAAAGGATGTCCATTTCACGACGATAGTTACCCTGTGAAATTAGAACGGCTAAGAAGGGATTTATTGTTAATGATAGATTACTCATGAGGGTGTCAAATGGAAACGAGCAGCCTCTTCAAATCTACATACTATTAAGACTTGGATGTCAATACGCTGTTAGCTTAGCATGGCGACATGACAAATTGGTAGTCCAACTTATTATGGCAAATTGCTTCTAGTAAATGATAGCCGAACATGAAAACCTATTGGAATGGAATGGGGATACACTACGTCTTATATTGCAACTCTCGTCTTAATTCTTTAAGGCAATATTTGACAAACATGGCGCGTGCTATGATTTGATATATTCCTTCTTCCCCAATACATCTTGACTGTAATACAACATTTGTTTCTTTTAATGGTGGCCTCCGGCGAAATATCTGTGGTATGCTTTAGAAAATCCGATTATACGAGGACAGACGCCCAGACTCATTACTAAGGGTATTTTCGGTATCCCCTTAAAATACACCTCCCGTTAATTAATAATTGCGTATAGACACGAATAGATAACATTTAATTTCTGAATAATTCTGGAAATAAAATCATGCATACTTGATAAGCTATAAAGTCACAGTATCTTTAAATATAATACTAGGTGTTTTACAATTCACTCTGAAATATTATTTTAAAAAGTTGAATGAAGATGATAATAAAATTAATAGCTTAAAGACAAAATAAATAGATCATAAACAATTATGACTTCATAAAGATTTTGATACTGTTAAAAGAGAAAAGTGGATAAGACACAATTTCTAGTATTATCTTCAAGACTCGTGAGCTGTTGGGGCATAAAAGGCTGTTTAAGAAGCACAGCCTATACATGTGCTGCGTCTTCAGAGGAGTTATATGACTGGGTAGGAATAAATTCCACCCTTAAATAGCGGTTGTCGGTTTTATATTGCCGTTTTATGAACGCAGAATCCCTCCGCTAGCTCGGACTGAACTGAATGTAAATATTCGAAAATTAGCATGCAGATGTTTCGAATAAAATCGTTAAGGCGTTTGTCCATAAAACTAACCGTGATGGAGGAATAAAACACGAAAATGAAGCATTTTTCTCTTATTGGCCTGACTATGGTGTTTATGTTAGTACAAGCCTGTATCAATAAGGAGGGATCCCCACTCTGAGAGGAGGCGAGAGGCATAAAAGCATGTTATTGTCCCAGTTTATGCGGTAATGAATTTTTATGAAGTCTAGTCCGAGACGGGTGCGCTCTCGCTTAACAAATTTCTAACACAGGTTTATAAGTAGGAGGAGTGGGCTAGCGTTAAATGGGGGTCCCAGCGACCTTGTTAACATCCTAGTGGAGCTACAACTAGACGAGGTCATTTTAACCATAATAACTGGACTGTTTTCATTTTGATGTAGACAGTTACATGTGAGTGAAGCTGTAAAGTTACTAACCTACTATTGACATCCAGGGGTAAAACGAAGGCGGCTCTCCCCCTTCTGCCGTCCCGTTTCCGGATTTGGAGCAAGGACTGAGACTTTCCCCTCTCGGATTGGGATTACAGTTTCCCTGGCTATCACATGGATCGCCAAATCTCATCCCAGGAACGTTCATATTGGGATAGAAAGATGCACGGTTTGCCTGCAGACCCATTCTCAGTTCGTGATTTCTTTGTTGAAGCGCTTCCATGCGACAAGCGTCGGTGGGATATGAACCCATGTAATATCTTGGAGTCCGGTAGTTTCCAGTCGGACATATCTCCGGAATATTAAGAAAATGGTCCATGTACCCTGTGTTTTCTCCTCCATGGATTTCGTCCCCCCTCGGTGCACACTGCCGGATGGGTAAGTACGAACTCATGCCAGTTCTCTCGTAGTTGGGTCGCGTTGACAGAGTGCTATTGAAACTCGCTGAAACCATGAAGTAAACTAAAATTATTTTAGTTCTAGAAAATCATTGCGATCATTCTAAGAGCCGGCAACTCATACTACAGATAAACCAGAACATTTGCATACCATCCAATCAGCGATCGCAAATCTGACCCGCCCTGACCTTTGCACTGATAGCTCGTAGCACGAGACTCTTCCGCAAAGAAAAAGCAGTTCGCGGGCTGCAGAGAGATTTTCAAGTGGGACGGCTCAGTGTATGGTTCAGGCTGATAATATAAACAAAACCGCCCCATCATATAGGTCGCATATAACTACCCTCAGGTGATAAATATTTAGGTAAGTAGAAATGAACTCTCTCAATCGGAGAGCGACGCTTGTCCCTGATAAATCTCAACTTCAAACGAAACAGTTGATCCCTGTACAAATGCTTTTGCTATTTTTCAAATTTCATGTCCAAAACTAAAGACTAAGAGTCTGTTTAGTGATAGCTGATTTTCCCGTTGTGTTTGATCAAGGGATATTCGAGGGCTTCCATTGTGAGAAGCCGCTCTATGCCCCGGATTCCTGTCGGCAACATTGAATTAAATTAGCGGTACTAAATCATCACTCATTATGCGTTAGATAATGGAGGCACCCCGCTTCATGTTTCGCTATTGTTTATGTTACCAAATATGACGATTTTGTACAATAGAATTGCCCTGCCGTTGTTACGTCATAAAGTATCAAACTGTCAATTACTATGTTAAAACAGGGGCGATCGATATGCAGAAAATATCGATTAAGTGAAAGAAAAAGAAGCGTTTTATAGCCAAGTGTTTCTGTTGATAGAACAAATGATAGCAAATGAATAGTGTCTGAAACGTTAGTGGTTTTTACGTGATAACATGTAAGTGTTGTCCATACAAAATATCATCAACGGATAAAACAATGTAAAATTTTGTTGATATTTTAATTTGTAAAACTTAATGAGAAATAACATATTCACGCTATCTTATTTTGTTGCAAAGAAAATGTGTATATAACACTAAAATTCGTTTAAAGGGGATATTATTACCCAGCAAAAGCCTATGACAGTATGCCAATTTTATAACGCTATTTCCCGAAGGATTTCTCATAATCCACATATCTAAAGGAGTTTCCTCTCATTGGCAAGTATCGAATTGGGGATCTTGCTTTTATGGGGGGATTGGGGGGATATTTGGGCAGTATTTCCCGAAATGACCCGATATGACCATTGAATTGACATTTCTGCTCTAGTTTGATCGATTTACACAATAAATAATCACGACGAATAAACATTAAATTTATATTCATCCCAGGAGAAACATTAAAACGGGCATGTGCTAACTTTGGGATAGGGTGGATTTTGAATCATTCTTTTTTCAAAAATAATCTGTCAAACACCTTCTGACAAATGTTTAAATAATTCAACATGCAAAACGTTCAAGTCCTAGATTAGAAACATTTTTGTAACTTCTAAAGTTTGAAGACATCTACACATTTTAATGTTTTTAATACCTTAACATATCATGTAATAAAAAAATAAACAACTATATGAAAGTTTGACAATGATAAATCATACCATTTAGTTTAAAATATTTGGAAAAACATAATTCCAGTTTCAAGAAATAATTGAATTATCTAATTCATCAACAGTAACAAACATTTACAGCTGCAAAGTAATAATTGTTGTATGATATCGTTAACTGGCCGCTAAACCCCTCTTCTCTCATAATCTTAAGTTAGTGAAAAATATCCACATGCTTAAAGTGTTTAACTGTTTAACGGATTATGTGATCTCAACAAGTTTAATTTCACGTTGATACTAAAAAGACACTATTCAAGCTATCGACATGAGAATCAAAAATATAAAACAGAAGTAAAGATTTTACGACAACAATAAATCGGGGAACCTACCTTGATACATGGGGCTCGCTTCAGCTACTATCGTGTAATGATTATCCTTCGTTTTACTGCCAATTTTAGTAGACCCTGGGTGCTAAAGATGCCTCCCGATAATCCGCTGGTGTTTGAATAAAAATACCTCTGTTTTATGCATCTGTTTTAATCTGTATCTGACCGTACTAATTTTATTTAGCCCGGACAATGGTCGAGGCGGACTAGCGACCGCTGGATTGCGGACAACTTCTTAAGGATCTTTTTGATCCTTACAAAATTCTTCCATTAACCACGTGACGCCAGCCTCATAGATTAAATTAATTCTTTCCCATAGAACATTTGGTTTTCGTAAATCTGTCGACGACTCTTGGACACAATTCGGCCAAAGTCTTGAGATCTTGATGTGGACAATTTGTAATTGGTCAATGAGGCTGGACTTCTAGACCAGCTGGACTGACCAGTCACTTAGTCGCTAGAGTAAACAGACAAATGCTGTCATTACTGTGAAATACAAGCGTATTATCGTTGCACCTTTCATTTTCTGCATAACGCCCCCTGACTTACGATAGGGGTTCGTGTGTATTTCGCTGTGTCAATTTCACCGCGGCTGATGGACTGTCATGTTAATATCAGCACGCCAGCGTCTGAATCTCTTTAATTGCTTACAGAAGGCGAAATGGGTTTCTCTCAAAAATGTCCCTCTGTCCGTCTGGGTCTAAAAATAAACAAAGAGTAGCCCGAAGTCTACATTTGGACGCGTGCGACATAAAAGCGCAATATATGGTGTCCATGTGACATCGTTTCCTTATTGATAGCAGTCCGTCACGAAATACATCAGTAGCTAGTTCTACTCGCCTGTAGTGTAGGTAACACTTGCAACAAATTGGATAATTATTTTTTCCAGGTAAGTACAAAACCGAGTTTGAAATCCAGAGATATGTCTAATCTCAATAATAGTTAAAATGTAACTGATGAAATGACAAAAAATATAAATATGTAATTAGCGTTATCTATAATCCGTCTCCCTCGTAGATAGGAAAGATATACGTGTGAATATTTGAAACGGGTTTTAGATATCGTTTTGATTTATATAGTTTAACTTACAGATTGTTAGCACGACTAAGGTTGATTTATACCTTGTAGATGTTAAGTAATAAAATATGAATGACTTTGATGACACTTGTATGCATCTTTGATAAGAATTATGTATTGACATGTTCAAAGATACTAAGAAACTGTCAAACTATATCAAAATCGTAGATAATGTTATTTATTTACCTTCGATAAAAAATATGTACTAAATACACTTGATATAATTATCGACTTTAGAAATGATAATGGAGTTATTGCCTACTTTATTAGGCTAGGTTAATTGTTTTTACGTTATTTATGTAAGACGGAAACGATAATTATATGCAATGTATCGGTTCAGTTGAAATCAATTTTCACCTTTGTATAATTTCAAGGCATTGTTTGTGATTTAAATCTTATCGCTAGCAAGGGCAAAGCAATTTGAGTTGCTGTTTTAAAGTCGGTTAGAGGGTTATGGTTTAATATTTCCGGGCTTTCCGCTTATTTTGTTCACTAAAACGTACATTCAAACCATTGAAAGAGCGCTTTAATAGAATAATGCAGAACGTCGGTCAAATAGAAAGCACCATTACGACAGTGGAATCAATTGAAAAACAAATTTTACAACGATCTAATAGCATTGCGTTACAATTAATTCACTATTATCAATAGAAATAATTAGCTTCAAATTTGTGTCTCTGCACAATAAAATAACACTAGAAATTTCATTGGCGAAGTGGTCGTGAATGGTCGTTTTGAATGGTGCAATTTCGTCCAAAAAAAGGGTATAAACATTAAAAGCAACTAGCCCACTCCTGCACGCTAAATCTTATTTTATTGTCCTAGGCGGGGTATTTTGTTGCCGGCGGGCCTAGTCCTAAACCTATACTATCAGCGTATTCTACTCATACTAAAATTTGCATGCAAATATGGTCTTTTTACGATTCTCCATGCCAAGCACAGGCTCTATTTCTGCTCAATAAGTTGTACATTGCATGGTGATGGCAATACATAGCAGTCCTTCGGGATAATCATGGGCGATTCACAGGATCAAGGACTTAAATAGATGGACCTATAATCCAAAGTTTGCAGTAAGTTATAATGCGTTAATCTTTCTCATCAACTAAGACGATATTTGTTTACAAGAGGAGCTGGGCGATAACGGCTATCGACCGTCGACAGCTAAGGCTACAGTTAGGCAAATCGTTTCTCAGACACTCCAATTGAGGTCTATAGTTCGGCATATAGCTCGAGTCTGCGGATCGCGCGCACTGCCGCCAGATTTCAACTGACTCTGAAGGGATATGAAGAAAATTATTGATTTTTCGATAAACCGTTAGATGTACAGCTACAAGATGGTTACATTTATTTACAATCTATATATATAATCTAAGAAACGTAGACGGGGTTAGTTCGGATATGTTGAAAATAGCGACTCTTTGAATTAGCTAGTTGATCAACAGAGACGAATTTTCTCTTCCAAATTTTCAATTAAATTCTCTAAAATGAGTCTGCAAGCTTCTTCATTCGATTGATGAGATAGCCAATTATTGTACAATATCAGCTTTTTCTTGAAAGATTAGATCTTATGGTGATTTTTTGACTGCATATTTGAACTTTAATTATTCAAAGGACTTTTTTTCACCTCATCCTTTTAAACATGAACTGACTTTTTAAAAGTAAAGACTTTTTAAATATGTAATTTTTAACATCAAGGTAATCACGATAAATATAAACTACAGCTAAACAATAACGTCCAATATCATGAAGAATTGTGCATTCTAACTAATAACACGCAATATCCCTTCAACTAGTTTTGAAGTATATCATAGATGCAGATATATCTTTTATTCATATCTACATTGGCTCTTTGAGTCATTAAAAAATAACGACTATGAGGTTGGAAATATGTTTTAATTTTCAGAAAAATAATTTCTATATCAGTTTATTATTATTCGTTAGATAAAATTAATAAACGATTGATAGTGTAATAAGAAATTGGATAACTTTTATCTTTGGATAATGATATGTTTGCAAGTATAGTTTGGTATAATTTTTATCAAATCTGACGAACATACTTAAGGATATAGTCACCAAAGGTGTAACATATTAACATAAATAACACAGTAAGACGTTTTGAAGACAAATGAAGATTTTATTTGAAGCTTTCATCTAGTTTTTCTTAGTTAAATGGATAAAAAAAAATTGATAAAGAAAATTCTGATGAAATATATTTAGCTCTTGAGATGATAATTGACGTTTAAAACAATCATTTAATTGGAGCGATTGTAGGTTTACTTTACTTTAAGTTGAATCGAATATTTGCGATAATGCTTATTGGTTTGAATTGTAAAATCTTTCTAGTAAATATAAGATAATATTTACGATATGTAATCTAACATAAATTTAATCTTGCTTAAGTTTACATACTAACATTAGCGTTCGTATGTTAATCATATGTACAATTGCACATTATGTTCATCTGAATTATAATTCGCTTTTTATCGTCACCCTGTGGAGCAACCTAAGTTTAAGCTCGATTACATTTTGTTTCTTGACACACTGCAATTAGGAAAATGTGGATATTTACAGAAAACAGCGTAAATAATTCATACATTTCATTTTTTTAGTTTCTCAAACATTGATTCATTTGTGAAATGTCCGAAAAGTCATTACTTGAAACGGGATTGTACTCCCTTTTAATATTTAATCAAATAGAGATTAATTTGAATTTATTTGATCATCAATTTTTCATTAGATTCATTATTGATCATCGATCGAAATTATTTTTTTCGTTTCTAATTTTTTTTATTATTTGATCAGATCATCAATTCAATAATGTAAATCGCCACGATATATTTTTGTTCGATTCAGTTTCCATTTAGTGATGTTACATATTCCGTCATGTCTTTATACTCATCATACAAATTTACCATGTAACATCTTGATGGTGTTTGTACATTTTTATTATTTTTTCAAAGTTAACATTAACTAAACACGTTTAACTTACGGCTCAATCTTAAACTTAAATCTATTATCTATATTATATAAAAAAATCAATCTGCAAATCTTTCTGTTTCTGCGTTTGATTTCTAGCACCAAGCATTATCAATCGTCTGTCAGATATAAAAGTCATGGCCATGTTTACATCTGAATGCGCCTAAAACTACCAAAGAACACGTTTTACATAATAACAAAAACACATTGCAAAAACCCCTGGTAAAGATATCGGCAGTGCGGAAAACATCAAAGGGAAACGTGCACAAAAACTCTGTTGTTGCTGGCAGTGATCCGGACAACTGTTCGCCTTTCTGAGTTAGAGCCATACATTGAGTACCTCACACGTAGAAGGGGGGACTCTATACGCGGGGAAAGTGTATTCCCCTTTACCTCTTCTCTTTTGAGTCCAGCTCACCCATTTAAAAAGGAGTGATATCCGATGGGAGGATGGATTTCACCGATTATCTTGTGAATATCCACTAGTGTTGATTTCACCCTTGTAGATTTCATTGAACCCATGTACATTTCATTTTACATCGTTCATTTCAAGTTTTGGTCCCCGTCATTTTGACACTTTATTTTTCCTACCAATATAGGGCATATCCCTTTCTATGTTTTTCCTTTTCATTTAATTATACTTTAATCCATGCAGATGCCCCCTAATTTACTGGACTATTGTACTTTTCGTTCTACTCTTGCACACCTTATTCCTTTCATGAGTTATGTTTTCCTGCGTATTCTAAGGTCTAGTTCATTGTCTAGTTTCATTTATCGTGCATGTCAAGTTTTAATTCACTCTTGTATATTTCATTCTTTTAATTTTACACTTCTTCATCTTTCTACAAATCATTACTCTTTCCTCAGCCTAAATACAGGCACAAGTGTAAATGAGGTACTACGCCACATACTTACTAAACATCTGAATTATATCAAAACAGAATAGATTTTATTTTACTGCCTTTCCTGCCTACAAGTATTTTCTCAGATATGAGTTTTACATTTTATTTATCCAGTTCTAACTTCCCTTTACTCTTTACATTTTCTCATACGACTAAAGCTTTTTCAACATATGCAACTCTTGTATATTTTTTCCCTTTTGACCTCCGCTAGTGCCTGAAATGATAAATTTCGTTCGAGTATATTGCAAATATTAGCAATAGTCGACTACAGATTTGGTCTGTCTAATGCGTTACACAGACTCCTCCGGTTAAGGATAACGACGCATGTTAGTCTGATCCGGTAAACACTAAGTAAATCTTCCCATCGTGTTTCGTTTCTTTGAGCGGGTTAAAGTCATTGATTTTACGTAATGGAAGAGGGATGGTAAAGATTTATAATCGTAATGTGACGTGTTTAGTTTGAAGACGGGGATAATGCCTCACGACGCTAAGGGTTGTACGCTAATTTTATCCAAACGTGGACTCTTCGGAATCGGCTTACTGAGTCCCGAGTGTTGTTTTTACCGCATGCGTGCTTTGGGGAATAAATCACAATGTGCTTTTTATCAAACCAAACCCTTTTGTATGTTCATCTGACTTATGTAGACAGTTTAGCAACACTGTAAAACACGGTATAAAAGTAATTTACCGTGTAACTGAAGTTCTTTTAAACACGAAGAAAGTCGATTTTTTGGGTAAAAAACGAAATAATGAAAATCACGAGATTACGATGTTGGTTGATTTGAGAAACGCAATACATTCATGCTTGTCATTTATGTGGGTTTTATATTCATTACAAAGTACAACGATTTAAGGTGAATTTCATTCCATCGTTATTAGATGAAGATGATTTTCGATTTTTGGTTGACATCGTTGTTCGTGTGACCTTATATGTAAATGTAAATGCCCAGCCACTGTTAAACACGTCAGAAAATAAATATTGACCGACGAGCGGTCGATTTTCGGCGTCGAAATGTCTGTCGCAGAAAATTAAAAACTGTTCTCCTAAACGGAATCCATTTCAGACACAAATATTGCAAAAAATCCTTTCACAATGACAACGAGAAATGAGTACACATTTGCCAGATGATCTTATATTCCGAGGCTCTTTCGAACATTTGCCCGAATTTATTGTGATGAAAGTATATACAGATCATATCCAAATGAAAAGTGACACATCAAAGATTTGTCTCGTGTTCCAATATTGTGGATGATCGAGTTCTTGTTGGCACAGGGATGGTACTGGCAAAAAACTACGTTTATCCATTTGTACAAAAATTGCTTTTTAGAACAGTACACCTGGTTTTATCTGTATACGATTCAAGGCAAACGTAATTT
Source organism: Phorcus lineatus (assembly GCA_921293015.1). Taxonomy (NCBI): domain Eukaryota; kingdom Metazoa; phylum Mollusca; class Gastropoda; order Trochida; family Trochidae; genus Phorcus; species Phorcus lineatus. Next base: position 21,124,603 of record OV121091.1, on the reverse strand, counting down.
TTACCATAAAACTGGATTTCATAAATTGTATCGTCATTGCTATCAGACGAAATAACTTTTAACACCTTTGATGGAAATGCGAAACTACAATATTTACAATAAAAGCTTTAGGAACAGTTGTCTCGTCGTGTTGGTCAGACGAATGACATTTCAATTTTCATGAAAATTATTTTTTGTGTAAATACTATCCCTTCACACTAGTTAACATCTTCAGTTCAGTAGCATTGTGGCTGTATGTCAACATCTGATTTGTAATGCATCGAAAGCAAACACCGACCATTTAGGTAAATCATTAATTCTCCAAGCACTTGACAGTAATAATTGTTATTTAATACTTTTCCTAAACTTTTTATTCTCATTGTTTCTTAAAATTTATTTTATTTGAAACGATGGTTTGTCGTCAATGTTAAAGGAATAAATACAATTCGCAACTATTTCACAAGTCTTAACATACTTTGGATCTGCTGTACTATATGCGTGGTAGATCAGAATATACCATCTGGTGAGAGTCTTAGGCTACCTTGGTTCTGAAATACAGTGATAAACAGTATCGTTTTACAGAAGTGGCGAACTTTGAACTGCGACCTGACCCTCGCATTCCGACTGGTTTGGAAGATATTTTAGACTGTTCGTATATGAAACTGTATCTAAATATATCTCACAGAATATACTGAACTGTTTTAAATAATAATAATAATAATAACAATAATAATAATAATAATAATAATAATAATAATCTCATTTGATAATTAATATGGACTATTGATTCATCCAGGTGATTGCTCAACTCAATCTTCTTAGACATGATAATTTTTTCGTATGTTTTATTTATTTTATATCTTAAAACGTTTACATTGTTAAATCATATTATCCTAACATTAATTTGATAGATGTGCTGATCAAAATTCTCTAGTTAATTCACATAAACCTTTATTAGCTAGTGTTCTTTTACCAACTTGGATTTGATTTTTTGTTGTGTCAGATGAAATTCTTTAAAAATTTTCCAAGTTCAGACTGTTATTTGAAATATGTTAAATGTGTTTGTTTTTATTTTATCAAAATGCTTTCAAATCCCAATTAATAAATTTTTACCGATTGATACTGACTTGTTTGAAAGGTAAGCCATTTAATCGGTTTACACAATGTTAAATGAATTTTGATTTGTAGAAATTCATAATCAAACATAATATTTCTGCCCACTGTGGAATTATTTATATGAATTTTTCAATTCTTCAATGTTTTTATACATCTCAAGATATTTTGTTGGGAATGCTTAAACATAATAACAAACCTCCTATTTGACTTTCATGATGACTGCGATTTTGTTTACATTTTGTCCAGTTTTGTTCTAAGTAAAATTTATTTAAATAATCAGATATTTTCGAGTAAAAATTATAATATTTTCATTTCGTCGAAGCTAATATTGGGCTATTCCTCAGAATGTATCAATAATTGTTAAGACAGAAACGGCGATACATATGTTCACATGAGCACCTTCAATGATTTTTATTTGATGTTTTATAACATTTCTGATTTTATCTTAAGTTGATGCGAAACATGACACTTATCTTTAGAACTCACACTTAATGTACATTAAGCCATCTCCATATGCAAATATTTATTTCTGAGATGTTCTACAGAGTAAGCTTTTCATTGGTTATTCAAGTAACTCTTATTGATTCGTTCATTTTGAACTGGACTCTTTATTTAACTATGAACATCGAAGACCCTTGAAAAGACACATTTGCATTTGCCGCATGTTGTCTTGTGGTAAAAGTACTTTAAATTCAATTTTCAATTATCATATTTGATTGGGTTATATATATTTCAATATTGATTAAAAAGGATAAACTCGCAAACGATAATATGAAGAAAATCATAATTCCTTGAGTACTTTCAAATTTAAATAAAATGAGTGAAATCATAAAGATTAATATTTATAATTCTTTTTTATTTATACTTTAATATGTTTACAAATTATAATAATGATAATTATCGTTATCCTTCCTTCTTTATTTTATTTTCTTCATTGACATGCTAAGACGTAAAAATGTTGATGATAATCGTCTCAAAAGAACGCTTTTGGATTTATTTGTTTTATCTATTGATAAGCATCTGTGAAATAATGGCTGTGATTGCGTAAGTTGCATTATTGATATTTTCAAAAGGTATTTATCCATACACGACATAAAAATATGAGAAATACAAAATCCAATGTTTGTAAATATAATTAAATACATCAAACTTTAAAGACGACATCTAATGAAGTAAGGTCACAATTTCCATTTATAGTTGTGAATGTACGTAAAATTTTATAAACTTTCAAAACAATATGATCGAACATTTTTTACTTTTAATATTATGTCAAGGGAAAAAGAAAGTCATTGCAATATGTTTAACACGTAGAAATATATGAGGAAAACAGTGAGGTTATCTTGACCTTCATGCTGATCGATGGGTCGTCTTGGTTTGTCGTTGTCATGGAAACAAATAATTAGAGTAAACTTACTTAATCATACGACAGTGGCTAACACGTCCTAAATGTTTTTTCATTGGCTTTTTTTGTATTGAAAGCTTTTTTTATGTTTGTTCAGTGGTTTTTCATAGAATTCTCTTTTCAACCACTTTATGTTTATCCGTTTAGTATCACAACTCTTAATTTTCTCCACTGTTTAAATCCACTAAAATTTGATTTGAATCTATAGTTGTAATACTTAGGATAAGTGTAAGTTGATATAAGCAATCTGCATTCGTGCATGCAAGAATATCTTACTTTTTTTAAGGAGATGAAATTTTCCAAAACTCATATATGGTTGTATCCGAACATTTCTATAATTATTCAAGCATTATTCAGATAAATTAAATGTTTGAAATATAATGACCTTTGAAATTATCTTATTTGCATTGAGCTTTATCGAAAGGGTTATGAATAATAACTGAAATTTAATACAAATAACGTCACGCACTATCTAAATCATTTGAAATATGCGTTAATCATTGGTATTTATGCTAATATTGAGAACAACAAATGCAGAATTAAGTGAGAAAAATACTATACGAACAACACACATGGTATTTTTTTATCTCACCAAAAACTTTTTATCAAATAGAATTAGACATTTATTGTGATTTGTGTGAATATGACTCATAATTGTCAACCAAAAGCACATAGGGACAGTTTCTAAGCCTTCAATCTATCAACTGTGACCTAATATTAATATTCATAACCATGTTTTCATGTCTCTCCCGTGGAAGAAATATCAATAACCTACACATGGGGGCAAACGTTTTGATTCAAGCGTTTAATTTCACTGTCTGTATTTAATTCTTGGGGTTAATTTATCTCCAAATAAACTATTCTTGAAATAAACTGCCCAACGCCCTAAACCCAGGCGAGTCATCCGTTTTCCTCGATTCCCATACGAATTGACAATCGGTGTATACATGCTTCAGTAGGCACGATGTTCAGTTCGGACAAGCGGATAGTTATTTTACACTATCCAATGCCTGCTTTGCTCTTCACTGTTTTCAGTATCGTGTTACCTGTTTACAAACTAAGCGCTCTAACATCTAACTATCTTCAGAGATTGTTAAAAGTTGGCAAAGGACTGTGTTTATTATCTCTGCTGTGTGCTGAAATCTAAGGCAATACACTAAAAGGACGATAGCCTTCAAGCTTTATGTTTCACTCTCAGTCAGGAAGATAAATCTCTCAAAGGATCTGTTTAACAATCACTCAACCAACTTGTTTAGTTAACAATCACTGAACGAAATTGTTTAGTCAAATGCGTTGTAACCAATCTTTGTAGTAGTTTTTCCCTGGGCGTGGCGGGACGAAATGTATATATGTATTTCTTCTTTTGACATGCCGACTCAAGGCTATATTTACACAATTTATCAACTTTGTTTCCGTTTATTTCAAACTCTCACGAGAACCAACAGACGACACTTCCTTGTCAAAGGCGCTTAAGATATCGAAATAAGTACATGCGTCCGTTAAATATATTTTAGAAGATTATAGTGCACATTCAACGTTGCTGTGATGACTCAGAACTCAATTGCCTGATATGTTTCATAATCTATGTTTAACTTAAACATCATTTCCCAAAAATAGGAAGGATATATTAAAATTTATTAACCGATTTGTTGCTGAAATGGTTTCATTACCTAACATCTGTTTAGCAGTTTTATTTCGCGTTGGACGTTATTGAAGTTTTTGAAAAAATTATTTTAAAATTTGTCTAATTTAGTACGGTAATTAATGTAATGTGTTTAACTACATGGGTTCACTGATATAAAGTGATTTCCTTCAATTACACATGAACATTTTTTTCATGAAGACGGATACATAACTATAATTTTTCGGTATGTTTTGTAAAAATAGAAATTTCACGCTATGCTATTTGCGGGCACACCGTTAGGCGTATATATTATATAGTTCAAACAACTCTACGACGTTTTTATTGCTCTTCCCTCTGCAAAAGTCACCGATGCATAGAAGTGTTGCGTTTCAAAATTATATTGTCATTTTACAGCCTAAACAAAACGAAAAAACTGCTTGCCAATGCTATTCGGTACGTTTGTTTAGTCCAAATCATATATTGCAACCGTCTAGTTGTTTGGTTTACCAGCTGAATAACAAAAGAGCCCAAAATGCATTGAGTCTGATATGCAGTCGATAAAAGCAATCTGTATAAACGAATGCATAATTTGTTGCTCAAGTTACGAATTGCAACAGAATTCAATTCCATAATCATTCGTTTTAATTTTTTTCTAAACGCATAGAAATTTAACAACGATAGTTTTATCCTCTCGAAATTTCACAAACTTTACATCCGTTAACTTTTCCTTTTCATGTTTTTGGTTAATGTGTCTTTCTGATGTTAACTGACTATAAATTTACCAATGATTTTGATACGTAATTTTCATTTTATCCTTTCATCCATTTTTAAATATTTTCTCTTTGTTTCAGATGAAAAAGATCTCTGGAAAGTGGATGGTAACAACACTGGTTTAAAACGTGATTGAGGATTACTTTTTAAATTCTATAAAAATTATGATTCAAATTTTCTAAAAAGTTGCCAACACAGCAAAATGAATGACTTGACTTTAAAGAAGAAATATGATAAGCGGACCGTGGGAATCACACAGTTATAAGGTAGACAATTAACTGATAACCTTTTTGTCAAAATCGAATTTTAATCTGGAATTTAGAAGTTATGAAACGCTAATAAAATGATGCATTAATGAATATTGTGCAATTATGTTACTACAATTGGTTACATTAAGTTAATCAGTTATGTTTTATTCAGGGATAAAATACGTCTTATTGTTATAGTTAGCCAATAAGCAATAACGTCCTTATCGGTAAAATGCGCTATACGTTTATGATGTCAGTCATTTTAAGGCTTATGAATATTCCAATAAATTGTTGAGAATTTCAAATGCGTTCACTTTAGTCATTTATCTTAAACGTTTAAAACGACTGGAACGTAATTTTAATATTTCTCAAGAGTGTCTCTCGTCTCTAAATAACAGCCCTCTCTGTCGAAAAGGTTTATCAATTGGTCCAGATTGGTCTAGGAAATAATCGTGTTGGAGCAAATGTTAAAGCCCTCGTTGGTTTCTGCCTGATTCTCAGGAGAATCTAAATCAAGAAGGGTCCTCATGAATTTCAACCGGTCTTGACACGACGACAGGGAGGGCAAACTTTGTTGGAAAAATCACGGTGCATTTAACAAATCCCAATCAAAACTGTTAAGATTAAAGTTAACAAATCTTGATTTCTTGACACCATGCTTCGGTCCGTCATTGGTTTAAGCGTTTCAGTGTATTCTTGGGGTAGGCGTTTGTTCGGTGGACAAAGGGATGAGCTTAGCTTGGAATGACGTCTTTGCTTCTGGTTTTGTAATTCATCTTTTAGATATAACAAAGACATTTATCCCTAGAACCTGTTTCGAATTAAGTAGAATTAGTTATATAAAACATTATTCCTGTAGCTGTTGATAGAAATTTACGATTTATTCAGAATATTTATAAGACCGATTTCGTTAAAGATTGAATTTCCTTTTTAAATGACATAAATTTAGTTAAACAGCGTGTTCCCATTTGAGAAAAAGTTGGTTATGTAGCTAAAATGATTTCAATTTACTTAAATCGAGCAGGTAACATATGGTAGATGAAATTATGGGATGCAATTTCAAAAGAAAATGACCCTCTAGGATTTTATTTTATCGAATTTTTTTATTTGTCACTGGAAATATATACAAAGCGAGAACTTTCAATGTTTGGGTCAAATAGTCTGGAGAGGAGTGCAATCCTCACGGAGAGCTCCCATTGGCTGATCCATAGGACTATCCAAGAACAATTACCAGACACTTCATGGCTGTTTAGCCAGTATTAAAGGAAATAAATGAAGAATCCAGTAAAATAAAAGACCAAATAAAGATGAAAATGTATCACATTACAAAACTTAGCTTATAGAATCAATTTAATTCTTCTTGAAACCTATATTCAGATTAAATAAAAACGATGAAATAAACATAACCATATAACAACAAATATAAAACTCTTGATTTTACTTTATGAACTTTAAGAATGAAAATGTCACATCAAAAACTGTTTTTGTATTCCTCAAAGAGGAGAAAACAATTTTCTTTTGTACAATTTATTTTTTTGCAATATGCCGTTTTGTTAAAATAAAAGTAACAAAAACAACACTATCTTAATATCATATATCTTTCTAAGCTATAATGGTTATTCATTTATCCTAAGTTGATAAAAGTAACGCTAAATATCTCATTAATGTTTAAGCAGCTGTTTATTTGAAACATTTTATTTGAAATCGCATTTTTTAGCAATAGAATGAAAATACTCTATTCATCGTGTTTCGTTTATTTTCATTTCAAATTAACTATAGCTGCAACCGCATATGATAAAACATAAAGTAAGCCAATTGATAATGTGCATTGCGAGTTGCGTATTATTTCAATCATTTTTTTACATTGAATAACCGTTGGTATTTCATCAACGACAAACAAACTTGTACATTATTTTTACTTTGAGCCTTTTTAATCGTTTAAAAGCATGCATTTTTGTTTTATGTTTATCGATAAAGATAAAGTTAACAAATTTAAAGTATCCAATTTATGGGTTTTAAGTTTATTTTAAGCTATTGGCGTTGAATCAGGAAATGTAAATTACCTATTAAGTATTTTTTCAATTTTGATAATTTTAAATAACTTTGAAGTAATATTTTTCATATGATTTAAGCCCATTTTTATCCATGTGTTATCGTCATACTAACGTTTACCTGACAAACAAAACGTTTTCTCTCTCTCGTATATGAATCATCGTATTTATCAAACGGTCTTTCGAGATTATTTTAAAACTCTTGCATCAACATTTGCTATGTTTTAACTGCATTATTGTTATGAAATATACATTTGATAGAATAATATTTTGAATGGAAAATAGTGATGTTAAAATCTCATGAATTTCTCTAGAAATGATATCTAATTCAGTAAAATACAGTACCCGGAATGAGTACCATTTAGGTTTTTCTTAGTAAAAGCAAACTCACTTACAATTTGGAGTCTTACTTTACACGAATGACATGATACTTATTAACCTCGTCAGTGTTAACTACCTACATCCTATTACTAGAAACATGAATGAAATTAAAGAGACGACATGCGAGTAACAACTTCATGAATATTGCATCATTTGAACAGGTGTGTTCGATAAAAGAGGAAGTATAAATTAAGGCTACATTATTGCTGTAATAAACGACATGTAGGGTGCCAGCTTCTATTAGTAGAACTGTTCGCTTAACACTACACTCTAGATTTACGCTGATTAATTTTAAAACTACATTTTAAAAGGTTCTTTCAGACAACTTTAAAAACCTTGAGTTTACATTACTTATTTTAAACATTTATGAACAAACTATTTTTTTGCTATCAAAATCAAATTTTTTTAAAAGACTGTTGTATGGAGAACATGATTATAATTAATCATATTACGATATGATTTTTTTGGTGCTAAGTTAGCATGTTTCTAATCAACTGAATTATATTAATTATATTATGAATAATATTTCTAGTGGTTTTATATCAAAGCGTCAAATCAAACTGTGAATCGTATAACATCGCGAATGCTTCTATAGCAACAAGTTTATTGATTATAATCGTCTTGTAATTGCATTACTTTACGTATATGTCCTCAACTATCGAAAGATTTAAAGTTAGTTAACTAATAACAGTACGTCTTATAGACTTTACTCGGCATAACTTCATTATAAATGATTAGTGACAAAATAATGACCTAATTCAATTAACAACCTTTAACTTCAAAGGATAAAAAACTTCAAAATAAAAAAATGTCTTTGAACTTTGAAAGTAAAGAAAACGTGAAGTACTGATGGATATCCCTCACAAGCTAGCATATATAATCTGAGAAAGTCAGACTCTTTGAAAAATAAGAAGAAAGCATTAACATTAAGACATTATTGAATTGCATTGAAAGAGGGGAAGTCAGTAAATAGTTTTCTATCCAAATCACAGGGCAATAAATGGTATGCTTTTGGCGAAATAAAAAAGGAACGAACTTCATTGTACCATGCTCTCCATTCTTTCTCACATTATTTGAATTTTCAAAATTCATAATCACATTTCATTAGAAAATTCTTTGTTAATAGGAAAACTATATATGAGAATTTGATATCTCCGAAATAATTTTTATTGTAAATGATAAGACTTTTTCACGGTAACGTTATCAAGAAGATTAGGTAAAATGAACTCAGATTTGCAAAAGCAGAGCTGATGATATTATCGAAATTTGAAATTAAAAAATTCGTTTTAACGTTGGTTTTTCAAAATCTTTTTGGTTTCAAAGTATAACATTACAGTCTTTCAATCATATGCTTACGAAACTAGCAGTTGTTTAACAACTTCGATATTGAAATACTATAGTGTCGAACCAACTTGGGAGACAGAACCACACATGCATTTCCCCAAGATATTATAGATCACACATAATGATAGTTATTCTTTTAGATTTAATCCCTTGCTTCCCCCCTCATTCTCAATCCCAATTACCTCTATTTGTGTCTCTCTTTCCTCTTTCCCCCTCTCTGTCTGTCTGTATGTCTGTCTGTCTATCTCTCTCTCTCTCACTCCCCTACACAATTCTTTTTTTAACTCTTTTTCCCTCTTTTTCTCCCTCTCCGTTTGCCTGTGTGTCCATCTCCAACTGTCTCACACCCTCTCTCAAAATGATTTTGATTATCATTAATCTATCTAGGTACAATGTTTCAACATCTCTATGATAATTTCCTTTTATATATATCCAGAAAGATTCGACAAAACATCATTTTCTTCTTCTTAGACAAAATCGGTACTTTTTTCCAAAAGGTTGACTTCTTCTGCCACCTGAAATTGAAATCATACCATAAAAAAACCCTTTGTACTCGGTTACCCTAATAGATTTGCAAACGAAACACACAACACTCTTCATAACAATTCAAGTCTGTTTAAGAAAACACAAAGACTATACCCAATTGGGAAATGTGTCGATAAAACCAGCCAAGGTAAGTCATGTAATAGAGTCATGCTTCCCCTGCCATATAATGGATTTATAACGACTTTGATAATTTTTTAAAGTCATATTGTTTGCAATCAATAAAAAAGCTATAACCTCTGAACTCCCCTCGCAAATCGTCTCATTACATTGTATTTGTCAGCAACATAGGTTAAGTGAAGGGATTAAGGTACATAAACGTCTCTACAATGTCTTGTTTGACAACTTTGAATCACCCAACCAGATCAATCTGTTGAATGCCATCAACTGAAATGAAAAAGATGCGAATATAAAATAGTTTCAGTATGTTAAGACATCGTATTTAGTAGTTGCCCTAAATGGCATAAGATGTCCCAAAGTCTTTGAAAAGTCATTAACTTTATTGATATCCGGCAGAGCACGTTATCACAATTTATTTGCACTTTTGAAAAGTAATTGAGCTTTTTACAAGGGATATAATGACCTCGTTCCGTGTGTTCTACACCTGCTATTGCATTCTTCATTAATCATCTACATGTATATTTCACTCAGCTGATCATTAAATCCTCAACACCAAACCGAGCACTATGAATATTACATTGGAAATCTTAAATGCCCAAGAACATAATTTTGAATGTGAAAATGTTTGTTGACTTATGCCTATCTAATGCATTGCAAATCGTTATTAAGCGACCGAGCACGCAGTTTCGAACACTTGCTATGTGAAATGACAAGACAAGAATAGGAAAATGAATTAGGGAGTTCAATCGAATATGTAATAAAGATGTTCAATATTTTGTTTTTATCCTTAAATACAACACACGGTGGTACATGAATAATTTTAGAAAAAAGAAACAAAGATACAGACCGTGCATGAAGGTGCATATGATATGGGATACTACTTATGTGAGAAATTTCATTTGATAAAATGGCAATAGATTCATCAAATAACAAGACTGAAAAATTAGTCGATGAAGCAATTATGTTAGATCATTACCATAAAATGTTCAGCCATTCTAACTATAAGTAACTGTTTCACGCATTGACGTTTCATACAGTGTTTAAACACAAATAAAGTATTTAGATAAGACAGAAATATCTAAAGAAACGTATCATTTGATTACATTTGATCGCCGTGTATTTTGTGAAGAGTACAAGGAGACTAGTGTTTTATACTGCAATTAACCTTCATATCTACCATCAACAACTGTATAAGATTTGTCAACATACGACCAATGTAAGTAATGATTTAAAGTGACACAAAGTATGTTTTATTACTTGTAATGTGGCTTTAGTAAGAGCCAAAATACCCTAAGACCTGAGTTAAGTTAAAATCGCCTCCCTAAACTTGCATCTTTTTCTCTCAATAATGCCAAAATTAATATATGTTCTCGTTTCTACCGATCAAATCTATAAATCGAAAATATGTGTCCAATTAATGTGTATATTAGGTAAAAGACCTACTTATTACTTTCAACGATTTTTTGTCTTTGTGTCTGCTGTAAATAAGTTTCCCAAATGACCTTTGAAGCTTTGGCGCGCGCCACTGTCCGGTTTTCGATCATAAATCACGACACTAACCCGTTTATCGTCACTTTACTGAACTGATAAGCATACGTTTTCTAATTTTCTAAAACAACCAATACTTCTCGATAAAATAACACAATTTATGAAGTTTGACATATTTGACTCCAACAACATACTCTGTGGCCCTTAAACATTTATTTGCTTATAGACCATATATCCAACCTAAATAGAACCAATATCTGAAGCTCTCTAAATACTTACAAACAGCATGAATATGAGTTTCACATTCTGTATGTTATTTTAAAAGTTTGTGACTTTATTATGTAGTATTTAATATTGTAACTTCTTCCGATTGGGATCTACAGAAATAAAATTGTCTCAAATAGAATGAGTTTAAACAGAATTCAGCCAAAACAACTATATATACATGTACATTTAAACATAAAATTCTGTTTTAAAGTGAAAAGAAGAGATACAACGAAAGTATGTTAGTGATACAACCAATCGTTGAGAAGCCAGTGCTATAGGCAGGGGGAGGAGCCCATTCCAGTGATTAATAGTTTCGTAAATATTCCTCCCTTCGTCTCCAATGTTTATCTTGCTCAAAGACCCCTTTCAATCTGGCCATTCCAGTTCCGAAACCCGTGTTTTCGGCTAATAAGATTGGCTATTGTACTAATTAGAATATTCAATGTTCTTTCTAATGGAAGTATGCTTTTGAGAAGAATTTTATTATCTTTTTGTTCGATGCATTTTCTCTTTGGAAATACGAATATCGTTCAAGTTGGCCCACAGATCCATTTTAATGAAATGAGCATACATGTATTAGCCATAAAAGTAAAAGATGATGGTTACAGCGATTGGTTTACATTGTGCAACTGACGCTAGAGTATTCTATCTTAACGTTTTAAATGAAAAAGTAGCATTAATGAAAACTTTGAAGCAGTTTGCAGAAATAAATTGCTATAAAGATAATGATTCCCTTTCCCCGATGTCCTATTCTATGCTGTTATTATAATAAGGAGTTTCGTGAATAGAATTCTGTCAGAGAAGAACCACATTTTAATTAATCCCTTATGGTTTTCTAGTGTGTCGTTTATGACTAAGTAGTGTCCTTTTTAAGATTTGAAAGGTATAGTCTTTTTCGTAACGAACAAAATGGCTTTTTATGAGAGTGGGTTCAGAGAGGTAAGTGAATTACCACTGATTTGGAAGAACAATGTACACAAGACATATACAAATGAAGACGAGGACGGGATCAGCACATATCATGTGGTAACGTTTAAGATATACTGATAAAAATTGTTTCTATCTTTTTCAGCATTTTCTGTGTCTATCAAAAATTAAGTTTATTTCTAATTTGATGTTTCACAAGGATTAAATTTCGTCTTTACAAAATGACTTTTATCAACGATTCATAGTAATCTTTTGAACATATTAAGCACATATTGATCAAGAATACATCCTTTTATCATTTACTTTTTCAATTACGAAATGTCGGAATCTGTCCTTTTTGTATTAATCACTGTACAACCGAATACAAAATGTTAGATTTTAGTTATTAGGAAGTCATAAAACATACTAGCCAGTATCTATAAAACGTCTCGTTGAGTTTTTAGATCTTTATAAATCTTAAATTCAATTTGAGGAAACATTACTCTATTTCTAGTACCGAGTCTTTTTTAATTAATAATTTGTTCGAAACTTTATTTAATTAATCATTTCATCGATGTGTTCTTATAAACAGTGTTCGTTTGCGACTATATGTCAGTGGAGTAACAGTAGTAAAAGGCAACGCTTGCCAGGCAACGATAACTTAACAAAAACTTTTCCATAACTTTATAGTACGTATTTACGTATGATACTTTGAAAATATGATATTCTAACATAATTTGAAAGTTTTAGATGTTTCACTTTTTTATTTTTTTAAATCTATCAAAAACACTATAATAGGAATAACGATGTCACTTATAAAATGTGTACATATCTATATATTTAAGTAAAATATTTACGATAAAATGTGTTCAAATACATTATGATATTAACTCAAAACGTGCAAAATATATTTGTGATGAAATTACGCTACATCTATTATAAATCTGATTTCCCTCTTGTGAGTCAAATACTTTAACAAATAGTTCATTAAATTAATCAACAATGCTTCTATAATTCACTATTAAGTTAAGAAAATAAATATAGAAATAAAAGGAAAAGATCAATGGACATTTGTTTCATTGTTGATTGATAATCCAATTATATCGTTAACAAAATCATCATAGAATTATCAAAACATACTGCAATGAAAATAGTAATACAAATTTATCATCATCAAATATTAATTTTCGTGGTAATACTGATTGATAAAAATTATTTCATACAATGATAAAATAACACAAAATTTATTCTTTAGTAATAGTCTGAATCGTCGATTCTGTAAATTTGATAGTTATTTTTTCATCTCAGTGAAATTGTGGAAATCGCCGATTGATGCTATAATACGAGTCAATTGCTAATAATGACAAGATTAAGAACCTTTAAAATTATTTTCTTTCTTTTTAGCATTGTTTAAAAAACATAATAAACCATACGAAAGTCATTTGAAATGTCATAATCTTATCTTCATACCATTTGTCTTCACGTAACGATTATTATTTGGGTTATGTTACGATTAACATTAAACATAATTATCAAAGCAAAGAAAATCATACTTCCTTGAAGATTGCATGAAATTAAATTCTTCATAATTATTATCATTAGAAATTAATATAATTTCATCTGAATGATTCTTACCACGAATAAAGTATGAACAAGTCACATTGAGAGAAATTGGGGCTATTGCGCGTTTAAGGTTTTTTTTTCATTTGAACAAAGGTTCAATATATAAACACCAAATGAACGGGTGCAAGACTGACTTGATTAATGGAATTTGAAGGAAGTGGGGATGGTAGAAATAACAGAATAGAGACAAACAAAGAACGAAAGAGAAAGTAGGAAGTTAAAAGGAAGAAGAATGAAAATGACATGAAAATAAGGTAAAACAAAACAGAAGCAGACGGAAAAGAAGAAAATGAAGTAAAGATGTAGAAATAATAGAGAAAGTAGGAACAGTTGCAGATGGGGAAAATGAAGGAAAAGAACAATGCCTGGGAAAATAAAAATAAATAAAGACGAAAAGGATAACGATAATAGATTGGATAAAACAAAACAGATGAAGAAAGGAGGAAGAAGACGAAACGTTGAATACGACAAAGATTAAGAATACGATAAAACGATCATTGACAACACTCGATGAAAATAAGTATACAAAAAGCCGATACACGAGTAAAGAAAGGTCTTTGAAGGACATGCAGAAGTTATTTACATATGTAAAACAGGATTTTCTGGATAACAACTTTTCTATTGTGACATTCAAGATGTTTCGGAGTGTTTGCCAAAGCTCCGCCACGTCTGAATTTCACAATAAAGAAGTTGTTGTTTATAGATATTCAGGACATTTGTTGAGTACGTGTATTTGCTGAAGCACTTATGATCTGAAACATCTTGAATATCACAGTAAAGAAGTTGTTATCCAAAAATCTTGTCTTCCTTATGTGAAGACATAAGAAAAACAGATAAGGTGTAAAAGGAAATAAAAATATGATATGAAAATGAGGTGGACAGAACACAATCACAATAAAAACATCTTAGTGCGTGTGACTGTCTGAATGAAGATATGTAGCCTAATTAATAGTTAGAAAGCGAGACATTGAAAGAAATCAAGATCAAAACTGCTTTAATATTCATGAACATTGCTAATTCTTAAAACTTTACTTCATAAATTTCAACAATAACAGTTGTCAGTGCCAGTCTGTAGGTCATTCTGAACATACCACATCTAGAGTAAGTGACGCTTGAGATAATCCTAGATTTTAATTGGACATCCGGAGAGAGGTGTTGTATTGCAATGGGAGGGGGTCGGTGTATCGAGCAAGGAAGTACCCAGGGGGATATCTTATCTTCCCCGCCTTTTCAGATGCTTGTATTTTGTGAGAAGCTCACCCCAGTTAGTGGGCAAAGCATGACACCTAATTAACAGCAATTCCCTCATTGTGAGACGATGATAACTAGTGTATCTCACTAGAAGTGACGGCGAATACATCATGTGGTTATCTCTCGCACCCCTGTCCCCAACAGCAAAAGGGGAGGAAGGGGTTAAAGACTCTTTTGCGTGGGTGTATTTAATAAAACAAACGAGGTCTGGAAAGCAAAACTACAGTTAAGATAAAGTATTATTCGAAAAGGTCATTTTGAATGCATGTCACCCTCATAATTATGTTGGTTTTATTTGTTCGATTGTTTCAAGATGATAGTAAAACAGTTTTAACATTACGTGAGAAGACAGTGAAATGTCTAAGAAAATATACTTCATATTTTTGCATTTTAATATTGAATACATTTGTTTAAATTATTCATTAACAAACGCTCGACACGGATACATTCACTTTTTGAAATAAACCCTTTGGTACTAATAACAACATGACGTAAATTAGTAAGATATTTCATTGGTTAATAAGTTAATTTTCAAAAACAGGTACTGTTATTATGTTGATCATATGCTTATAGTATGTGTACTCTATGACGTGAGCAACATATGTATTTTCCTTCTTTTTTGACTTAATTAAAGTGTGAATGAATTGAATTTTGGCCCTTTGCAGTTGTACTTCCAAGAACTGCATTATTTACATTAGGATAATTCACTCTCTTCTCTTTGATTAACATTTGATAACTCTTAGTTTTCCTTCTTTGATCAAGTTTTAGTGTCTCATTTAAAATGCTATCATTGATCAATCAGTGAATGATTAATTAAAACAGTCTCCTAATCAACCTTTCTATAACAGCAAATGAAAACTTATTACGAGCTTGGTTAACAGAACCGTTTTCCATCCCCGTAAAATAAATGAAAAAAATGGTTAAAGAACCATCACACTTTGCAGAAAACTAACTAAGACATTCGTACCATTTAGGGCAAAAGAAACCCTTCATAAGTGATGTACGTTCCGAATCGACATCTTTTGATCATTGAATGATGGACTTTTTAATAGATAAAACATGTGTCTATATACGCTACAACAGTAACAGTTTACTTGAAATTTTATGTTAGTTGATCATAACTAACGAATAATCCACTTCAGCTTACGGATTTAATTTGATAAACGACACTGAAAATTGGTGATGTGAGCAGAGGTGATATGGAGTTTAACGCCGCTTTCAAGAGTATTTCACTTATATCGTGGCTGCTAGTATTAATGCAGGGAGAAAGCCCGCAATATCATTGTGGCTTTGCATTGCGGTGAAACCTGCGAGCATCGGCTGGAACTAGCGAACTATGAGTATTACCGCACTGAAATTCAGTGTAGCATTGCACCCAAATCAGACTGCGTGTAGAACAGTTCTCTACTGCAGACAAAGTTGCCGAGCCCCTGGCGGGATTCCAACAACGGACCTCTCGATCCGAACTGAAAATTGGAATAATTTATGTGGTCAGTATATGTTGATAAGGTATAAACGACATTACTGGATTACATTACGTAACATTATGAGATCATGTATAGAAAAAAGGAAGTTATAATAAAGATGATGAAATGACATGATATCTATTTTCTTTTCTAAATGGAAACATTTTCTTAAATTTATTTGGAGATTCATTAAATGTAAATGGAAATTATGATAAGACTTATGATAAAAATAATCAAAATAATGAAGAAATACCCATGTGTATTGTACAATACCTTTCATTGATGAAATCTTTTTAAATAAAAAATACTATTGTATGTGTGATAATATGTTATTGTCAAAGTTGTACAAACTTTACAAAGCCATTGGAATATGGAGTTGCCATTATCATTCAGTTCCAAATGTCACAATAAATTTGTTCGTGCAAAGCTGAACATTAAATGCTACTAACGATCCTCAGAATTCAGACAATATGACAGCGATCAAAGACTATGAATAGCGATACGAAATCCCCACATAGCATTAAATGGTACTAACTAACAATTAAACACGAAATGCGATGGATGATTGTAATACACCTGGCGCTTAAAAGTTCCTTAAAATGAGAAATATTACACATATTGTATTCTCGATTATAAGTACTGGGTTGTCACTATGATCTTAACGCCGTTTAGAAGGTGTGAATGGGCATCAATCATTCTACATTGTTTGTTGATTTCAAGAAACACGTGGCTCACACACGGCTCTCTGTTGACTCAAACATATACATTTCAATATCTCTGGAATCCACTCGTATATGTTTCCCATCTTTGATGTAAATTTCAAAGGATTTCAAAGAACAACCTTAATACCAATTATTATATTTGCATTCGGGGAGAAGTGCTTAGAATCATATGGAATCAATTCACGTTTATCTATAATTATATTATTTAGCTTTAAGTAACCTATATATACGTGTGGTTTGTCTCTTCACAATCATTGTGTTTATCCTTGTATTGTTCTAATATTAATTTTTCAGATATAAAGTATAAAAAGTTGACGGTAACTGTATCAGAACTCTGGGTGTGATGTAATTGCTGCATGATTGTTTTAGCGTGATTTGAATTTCCTTTTCGTAATAAGATATGGATTTCAATTTCTATTACGTATAATTACCATTTCCTATGTATCAAAATATGTACAAAGATTGAAGGCGTTATTTGGTGTTGTATTTGTATGGCCATTACAAGAAACATGGAAATTATCTTTTTCATTATATTCATTTCATTGGAGCACCTGATATCTACATTTTGTTGGGGTGATTTCTGGTGCGCACATTTAATTTACATACACTGTTAATGTAATCAGTATGTTTTCTGTCCTTATTCCAATGATGTTTCTTGTATATTCCTCTATGACTATTCAAATCACTCATATAAGACCAACACAAACTAAGCATATATTTTGTTGTACAGAGAGTGTGGAATTACTTATATTTTACCTTTTCAAATATGACTGACACCAACTAAGCATATCTTTAGTGAGCGTACCTTTCACGTCTCCTATGCTTGACCATCTCGCTATACATGTATATTAAAAAGTGATGTTAATCAAATCCTGGTCCCCAAATGAGAGACTGACGCACTTTTAATAAGAACATTAAAACAATATTTGCCTGGGATGTTTGTTTTATTATCGTCTTGAAACACGTACGAGGCACGGTAAAAAGGCAAATGTCACTCTTTCCAATACATCAGACGAATTAATTACATTTCTATTCTGTAATGGAAATAATGATAATGTTATATAAAGAATAATGTGTCGATGTTCTAAAAATTGCTAGTAGGCAAAATGAGTATAAAAGGGATAATTAAAGAATTAATCAAGTTAAACCATATCTTTATAATTCTTCAAAGGTTATCTAGATCGATATAATTTATACTTAGAATATTGATATTCTCCTTTCCTGAAATATATGATGTCCTGACAGGTTATGTGTTATGTTGCTAGAATTTCATATTCAAATGTTACGAATCATTTAACTTTTAAACGGAAATATTTAAATAATATACAGTTGAACATAGAATTAAATACTACATACGTATTTCATAAAATTATTATTAAAGCTGGTACAGTCAGTAGACGGTACAGATAATCGCAAACTGTAAAGGAACGATGAATGACTTCATGACCTTTGTAATCTATAAGTATCACATAACTCTATATGATTATAAATCTACAAAAGATACAATGTGGGTTTTTATAGATATCAAAATGATAATTGTTACATGTTTTAATGATATATGACATATTAAGCATACCGATAAAAATATAGATCTACAAGATATACAATCATGCATGGTGGGCTTTCAATAGGTGTTATCATGATTAAGTAGATAAAAACACTCTATATGCCATCAGCATAATCAAATAATTTCGTTTGCAAAAATTTAAAATCTAAAACAGATTAGCAAAGACCATACAAATGTATCATCAATCATATTAGCACGGCGATGGGGAGCAGTCAACGCACAAACTCTTCTCTTTCTATAAGGGTGGTCGAGGGTTGTAGCAAAGTGAACGAAACCAAAATGGCTAAGCTTTGTTCGTGCAGCGTTCTAGTATCTTATCCTCAGCCATTTCGTCTGTCTACTGTTTCTTGAAGTTAGAGATAGTTCTCTAAGTGGACATAAGACACCCACTTATGCTTGGCATTAATAACAGGCCGCTTGCAATATACAATCTCCACAACCCCGTCCTGTATACAGATAACACCGCCGTGGAGATATTTACAAGCTATACATGATAGTCAATTTCGTAATGTACACCACTTATGAAGTGGTAGTCTTGACCTCGGTGGCACGGAGGGAATAATACATTTGTCTTTTCCTTAATTATACCTCATATGAATGCAAAACTACGTGAACGGTTTTTGTAACATATGACGGGCATAGAAGATCATAAAAGTGCTCCGACGAAGTTATGATACCAGAATCAACATGTATGTTTTTGTAAATGTTAATTTCACGTTTTATGATGTGGATAATGAATTATGGTATATCTCTGGAGCTGTTTTAAAAGGATGTGAGGAAACCTTTTGCCATAAAAATCATTGCAACAAGGGTATCGTGCATGATAGGAATAATTTGAATATGTCCATGATATGGTATATCCATAATTTTTTAATAAAACGCTTTAAACATTTATGTTTTGGTACAATATGTGTTACATGACGATGAAAGAATTAACTGAATTGATTTAAGCAATATAAACCACCTTTTGGTGTCTATGTATACGTTGCTTTCACTGGATGAACATGGCATGTTAGTTAGCCGATAATTCTATACTTGTTGTCTCAATGAGAAATGAAAGTAACCTGAATCATGTCTCAATTCTGGTTGAAATTGACAAGCTATAAACAAGTCCGGATATGTTGACCAAAGGCTTAATCCCGCCTATCGAATGGCAATAGATTGTTGTAGATATTTGATAGGTCATATAGTTTATATTTTAAGAGGGACCAATGCAGTTCATATCACCAGTGAGAGGAACAAATCATATTACACTCAGTCAACTTAACAGACACAATTGCTTTTATTGGTCATAAGGTTTTATGCAGTGTTTAATATCACATAACACAAAATCCCGAGATTATTCCAACCCCACTAAATTGCTTCTGGGTTCCGGAATAGTGAAGCATTTTGTCTGTAAAGAAGCAATTTCTTGTGAAGCTTTGACCAACGACCGTATGCATACCATTCGACGTACACCCGGTTGATGTCCATTAGCCTGAATGATTTTATAGTCTAGGATCAGTGTCCATGCTGTGTTTATTTTTTATATTGCATTGAATTTTGTTTAAAAATGTGATAAAATTATAGCACTATAAAACTAACAACGTTGGGACCATGGTAACATATCTGTATAATATGCCGGAAAGTCTTAGCGGGGGATATGTTAAATTTTATGTGGAAGTGAAAATCGCTTTAAAAGAGCCAACAATTTGTTTAAAAAAGTAATATATGTTTCTTAAAAAGCAATTTCTGTATCCTTTAGCGCTCTTATGTATACGCATAAATGGTCAGCTTCAAAATGCTCAATCTTCGAACTAACGTTTATGAATGGAAATAGTGATTATTAATACATGATAAGCCATAATCATGAATTTTAAAAGTCATTTTTAAATTCTTGGCCTCGATAAGAAAATTTAAACGAGTGAAACGGTAATTGAAGCGTGATTTAACTGTCAGTAAGGTATTTATGATTTTAAGACGACAATGATCGTCTGTGTGAATAATTTGAACTAAATCACCTTCATGGTAACGTTAATCTTGGTAACTTAATCTCCTTGTAAAAATGTGAAATAATGAAAAAATTACCAAAGATTAAATATTTTAAGGTGACATGTTTATGTTACCAGATTCTCTTACAAAAAACATTAGAACACTCTTTAACTTCAAACTTCGTATTCAACTCCAAATAGTTTTAAAACATTGATTCAAACAATCATATATAAAATTGTATACATGTATCTCTTAATTGGTAATATGGGGTTATCGTCTTTCATTACTTTCAAAGGTGAAGTTGATATGAATCGCTATAAAAACAATTGTGTATTGTCTACAATTATGTAGTCGAGTACTGATATTAATGTTTATTCATACATACTGGTAGATAGATTTGATCATTTTAGCATAACTAGTGTGAGTTTTTTTATACAAATAGCCAATGCAAAAAATAGGAATTTTGTACCGTTTGTATACAAGATAGAATGTTTAAATTTTGAGAGAAAGTAATAATATTTTGGATTCTTGTTAGCTATCCTTTAACATTATCGTTGAATTAACATATTGGTATTGCATATATGTAATAATGAATTCATGCATATTATTCAAAATGTCAAATTCCACTTCAATCTATTTGCATGTCAAGCACAATAGTGTCGTTACCATGAAGCACGGAATCACCTCAATTTCGTTTAATGTCATTGATGAAAAGGAATCTACATTAGTTCTTCTGTGTTTTTGATTAAAGAAATCGGTAATCCTCTCTTGTAGGGCAGATCATCTTAGTAATAAAATTATATTGGAATCTCTTTAAAGAAACTATTTCTTTTTTTACCACACCTGGAGGATTTCAAAACGTCCGGAAGAGCGCTCGAGAATAAAATGAATAAAAGCAAAGAATGTTTCAATGAGCGAGGGGCGATCAGGAGGCGGCGAATCAAACACTAATCAATCGATAATTGTCCATTAGAGGTAATTAACCCTGCGCGTTGACCCCCGAAATTAACACAGTTACGGTTAAGTACGTTAAGTAGTATTTTCGGCACCTATGTAGGCGGGACATCTAAGCTCAGATCTTATCTAGTCCCAAGACACAATTCACAATTAAAGTGAAATAACTGCAGCTAATATGCAATAAAGTCGACTCGACGACGTATCCACTTCTCGCTTGACCAGTCACGTGAGAGCGTTATTTGGTGGCAGCCGGTATAATGAGCAGTCCTTGATGCCAACAGAATTGTGGGTTTATTGCGTATAATGCAAAGGTATCGTTCTCTTGTACGAGACGCTTAATGACATTTTGCTTTTACAAGTATCCTAACTTTGTACAGAGAACGTTACAAAGGCAGAGTAATCTGTGCTGGTAGTGGACACGTGTTGTGGTCAGTGACGGTCACAGATGGTCAATGTCAGGAAATACGTTGATTCTTTTCAAATCCGTTTAGTACGAACCTCTTTGAAATTCAGTTCGAAGTACCTGCGGTGAAACTTATCAATATGCGTATTTTCAAATGATCCTTTTTGCTGATTATTTGTGAACTAACCAACTCATTATCAGATGAAATTTCTCATGTGATCCTAAAACTAGGCGCATTGAAAGGAAATTGCAATAATACACCTTTGGAAATTGTCAAGAAAGGTAATTGAAGGTCTTTTATCGAATCTTCATACATGTAATCACTGCTTTATTGTTTTAGGAACTTATAATACAGAACTTTCTACTGTGATAGTGAAAAATTATACGAATGGTAAGATACATGTTCAACAAACGGAATCTAAAATTTATAAAATTGAAATTGAATTTCACCTGTTATTAAAATTAGATATTTTGATCATCATGAATAACACCAAGTGCACCAAGCCAAAAAAGAAATTAGCTATTCATTTAAATAGGAACACTTGTTGTCAGTAATTTTCTTATATAATATAATTATTAATGTATTATTTGAAAAGGATGCATTTTTGCAAATTTCATGTTTACCATGTATAATGTCTTTAAAAACCAACTATTATGAAAGTCGTATTCCTTCGAGAACAAAGGAACAGTAAACAACGTCTGATAAATGGAATATTCATTATAAATGAAATAGGAAAAAATATACCTATACAAAGATTATCTATATTGGATTATGTCTTGTCACATCTGATATGTGTTTTGTCTACTAACGTGGACAAATGATATGATATACTTTATTTATATGTCCCATTTACAAGAATAAATAAACAATAAATATGTAACCAAAGTACCAATATCACTAAATCCTATCATAATACAAATATCTGTTTTGTAAATAGATAGACATCATACATTTGGAACAAGTAAGATAAGGTTATGTTGATGTAAATCACCAGTAAAGGAAGTTAGTTTAAGGGATAGCAAATAACACGACGCGGATATGAGATAGAAAAATTGTATGGTATTTATGGTGTAATATTAATGAATCAGATCTTAGCTAGAGAGAGAGGGTACCTTTGTAAATCATGTAATATCATATGCCAAAAATCGAATCTTCGCGAGGAACATTTTAATGACCTGACGGGATTTTTTATGCGATAGCTTCAAAAGGAAAACTGATTTATGAAGCGAAACGAAAGAGACACAAAATATGTTCCATTACACGTGCAATAGACATGCATCATATCTCGCTGGTCAGAGAACATAAAGGTTTTAACGTGAACGAAAAACAGGGAGGGTTTGTGAACTCAGTCTGTTACTAACCATCAGCCGGGGCAGGGGCCCATGTAACGTGGGGATTTCTCCCATAAACCCAATGGGAGTTTTCCTATATGTTTTTTCGCTTGTCGATCAGTGGCTTGGGTTTCCTGGCATCGTCCGAACAACGTTATGGATGGATTGGAAAGGAAGGGAATGGGCTATTAACAGATGATAATAAACAGTTTCGAACCGTTGCCTCAAGGACTCAAAAGTGTGATCGTTTTACATGGGGTTATGATAATTAGGCATAAACAAAGGAAATCGATTCCTCAAATTTGAAATTCAGGCTGCATGGAGACCTCTGCTGATAATTCCGAAACTTTATCCCAAATGTCCCTCGTCAGATTAGAAGTCCTATTTTACGCTTGTTAGATAGAAGAACGTGTTTTGCAACGAGTTTACTCTAGCAATGTTGCAAGATTAGTTTAAAAAATACTGATTTTATTATGTGAAAATGTTGACAAAAGAAATAGTAGTAGTTGTGTATTGATGAAGTATTAGCTAAAATTAAAATAGTAGTAGTAGTAGTAGTAGTAATAATAATAATAATAATAATAATAATAATAAGTGTAGTTGTAGTAGTAATAGTAGTTGGGTATTGATGAAGTACTAGTATTAGCTATAACTGAATAATCCAATGTTCACTTGCTTGCTTCTAAAAGGTTGGATTTTCAGATATCAAGCCAATACTCACGATTCAGCACACTGTAAAATGTACAGGACAAATAAACATTGAAAACAATAATTAATCAACACGTTTGTTTTACCTTCTATACCCATATATGTTTTTAAAAATTAAATTGTTATTATAATTGCAATTGAAAATCAGTTTGCTGTAAAATAAATGAATAAGGAAAGCAATATCACTGTTAAGGCGGAGCAGAGCGGATCATGATATGCAATGAAAACGAGATCGTAACTGTATCAATGTACCACTATCCTAAAGACGTATATGAAATTTGATGTTTTAAACTCCATAAATCGCGGGTAAATGAGTCTGGAAGTATTATTCGTTATTATATGAGACTAAAACAGTGACGGGTAATTACTCAGGTTAAAGACAACAAAGAAGACTAAACAGCAGTGAGAAGCTGTTTACTGGCGCTTAAATGTGCGCATGGAGAGAAATGGCCACGTGAGAGTCGTCTTTATGGTCGGCGAGGTAGAATTTTGTGTGAAATTCGGTATAAAATTCATGAAGAAAGACGAATAACTGCTTCCGAGAGCATGATTTCAACATAGCGTACACCATCGAGCAGTTAGCGATATATTTACTATCGCGGTAAATAAAGCCCTCAATAAAATTACCGTAAACATTGAGTAAAGTGCCTTGTGGTATCAGCTAGGGGAGTTAGTGTGGTTTAGAGTTAGTGTGGTTTAGGAGGATGTTTAGTAAAGTAATGTTGTGTTTCTTCTTGGTGGTGTGCTGGAGTGTTGCTTTACGATGTATTGACGAATTGGATCATTTTTATACACCTCGATACATTTTATGGTCAATTTCTTTAACTCGAGTGGTATTTTATTGCCTGAAAGGAAATATAATGATTTAAAGCTGAATATTTGTTTTCCTCGCGAGGAGAATTTATTTAGTTTTGTTTAAATTTTAATGATAAATGTTGGTTTGATATTGATTATGATCTTGAGTTATCGGTATGAGGAGTTTCATTAGATTTGCAGTGCTGCCGAATTTATTTCATTGAGTAGAATGGTTAAGAAAAGGGTTCAAATCAGGTTTTTTTAATAAATGTTTGCATTGTTTAGAGGTAGGGGCGATTAATCAACGTTTATAATTTTACAATTTTAAATTTTGGATAACATTGATTAAACAGTATATACATTAAGTATATGTTTATTGCAGCTGTAATCGTTATTATTTCAACTTAAACTATGATATGCTTTTATGACATTCTAAAGTTATAAAAAATAAAAATATGATGTTGAAATATTTTATCTTTAAATCTGCTGAATCAAATTCTAACAGACATCATTAAAATCGTCTGGAATTATTATTAATCATAACCATAACGTGAAATAAAGATTAGTAAGAATAACCGATTATGTATTCCTCGATACTGCTTTTATTCATTCATAAAACTTGTGTTAAGATTGATATATTGAAATTAGAATGAAAATATAGATATGATGAGATTTTAAAAACATATTTCATTTCATTGCCATGATTTTGATATGGTAATAACAAATCAAACCACCATATACATTGACATTCTAGTAGGAAATTTTCAAACATTCCCTTAATTTGATCATATTAAATCTAAATCTCAACACTATATAGTAATTGTTCTTTATATCTCTTACTTTTTCCGGCAATAATCATTGATGAAACATAAACTTTATTTAGTGGCAATTCGAAACGTTTTATCGATAACGCAAAGACCATATTGATAAATGTTTAAAATATTAAGTACTTGGGTAGTCTCTTCTGTATTATTGCGGGCATAAAACCACAAATAGTACTTCAGAAGTAATGCATTATTAAAAGCCTGCCATTGTATTGGGTGCATCTTAAACAATCTTGACAGGATCCCAATAATACTTTTGCGACAATGTTTCTTCGATATCATGTAAGAGGGGATTAAGGAGGAGAAGTAGGTTTAAAGACATGACTTTACGTTTATGTCGCAATTTACAAGTAATAGGATAATAATATGCAATCTGAAGTCTACGTATTCCGAATTGCGGTACTTATTCTCTTATTCATATTATCAGCTTTGTTTTTCAATTTTCGAAGGCATATTTAAAGGACTTTAGAATTACCCTTGAGCGCTTTTGATTTGTGCCAATGACCATTATTGGTTGCATTATCGTAAAATAAACATTAACTTTTTCAAAAATTATCTGTTACTGGGCAATTTGATGAAAATGAATATAAAATTTATCAATTAAGCGTTTGTGTTTAGAATATTAATTTGAAATTGTCCTAAAGCTTTTTCGGTATTTATGCATAAATAATTTTTTTCAATCTGCATCGCAAAATGATTCATTGAATTATTTACAATATAATTACTGTAAGATTGAAGATGAGTACATATGAAAATGACAATTATGGTCACAAAACACTAGATTTATAGAATTAAGTCTCTAAACTTTTCGGGGTTCACTCTATGTAAACCCTACCGATAAGTGTTTTAGAACTGCACATATTTTACTTTTTCGGAGGTTTTATTAGTATTATTATGTTTAGTGTGTTACTTATATTTACTTTCTTATATTTTTAAGAAATAATTTAAATTATATTTTGATGTTGACAAATTCTTCACTAATGGAATTTAAGATATAGCAGCGACTGAGAAACGATGTCAGTTCCATTTTATATTCGTAAACTAGGAGCATGAATAAATGTCAAATACGATGGAATTAAATTTTCTGAAATAAGGTATTATTAAGTTTGTTGCTATATCAATATTGGCGCATGTATATGACGATAATATGGTATCATAAACAATTACTGCATACTTCAAACGATACAGGTACATCACAAGCCAATAACGTCTTGTCATTAAAACGTTACTCTAGGGAGAATTCGACACATCTCTGAACATTAGATATTAGAATGTTTACAAAGTTGTAAAATCTATTTTGTAATGATATCTTCGCAGTTAATAAAAGTGCACAATTATACTTTTGAAAATGTCATGAAATCCGACGTTTTTTTTATTCAAAATGTTCAAGGAAGACAAGATCTTCGGATAACAACTCCTTTATTTTGAAATTGACAATAACGAAGTTGTTATCCAGAAAATCTTGTCGTCCTTATGTCTATCACTTCTAACTGCACTTCAAAGACTGAATAAGTTCAATTGGATGTCTTGATGTCATTTGTTCGTCTGTTTGATAACGACACAATAATCTGTGCCGAAACGTCGCTTATCATGAATAAAGAAGTTAGCATTCACATAATGTTCAACATTATGATGTCTCGAAATCCAGCGAAATGAAGGTGTCAGATACAGTGTAAGATTAAGATATAATTCAATTACCTTTAGCTTGGTTATCAACCAATCAAAATTAAGGGAAATAAATGCAATTAATAGAATTTTTATAAATGTTTATTGGTTATTTTTATAATTTCAATATTTCAAAATCTTTATGGATAACTGTAATATCTATATGCAATATTTTGACTTTCATCAACTCGTGTAACACAATACAACAAAATTAAAGAGTTGAGAAACATGACGCTGCTTAAGTTTGGTGGTCAGTGGAAGTATTAAATTCACGAAATAAACATATAGTGGAGACACATGTAGGAATAAGAGTAGAAAGCTCCGTTTGTTTACATCGATTGTGAATTGCTTCGTAAACAGAAATCATTACGTGAAATTTCATACATACATTTGGTATGCGATTCAGTTTTAGCGATTGATCATTTAATATCAATATTATCAATGGTTGAACGGATTTTCGGTATGTTGTTTATTTTATCAATCACAGTGGAATACTAAAAGACAGATGTAACGAAAACATTCTTAATTAAATAATGACTTTACTAATGATCCTTCATTAATTGTGAACAAACTTTAAATATGAAGATATTACACAAAACCCAGAATGGAAACATTGCCATTGTTAGTTTCTACTTGGGTGTTTATGACATGTTTATTAAGATATTCATATGAATTTTATTTAAGGAAAAAAACTAAAACTAATAGAATGTACAATACAAAATAACACACATAAGAAGTATGTTTCGAATTACCTTTACTTTAACAATCAACTGCTGAAAAACGTAACTTACATATCTACTAAGTGATGAAAGCAAAAAGCACTGTTTAACCCCTGAACAGTTTAGCATCTGAAAAACAAAATGCATTCATTAAACTTTTTGTAATAAAGTTCTTTTTATTCCACCAAATGAACATTTAAAAAAGGAGTTAAGCTCCGGACAATGACCAAGTAAAACCTTTCATATTTCTCCAATGATATACGATGATAAGACAAAATTGTCAAATAGAACAATATTCAGTAATAAAGGTATATATCAAACTATGACATATTGTACATACCGGACCAACAATATAAATAAATAGACATACAAGTAGAAAAGATATCATGTTTGCGTTAATCTAAAAGTCATATCTTAAAAATTCCTGTCTTAAAAACCAAATTTTCGATGAAATTATCTTTAAAAAATTAAAACATTTATCCAGTACAATTAAACTCTGAAATGGCAACAAAATACCCAAGGCCTTTATCTTGTCTTGTCTGACTAAAAACGGATATTAAGCTTTCAAAAACTGGCGTCCCGAGAGTTGTGATTTGTTCCCCGAGCCAGCTGCCTAGATTACGTGGCTCTGAGCAGTGTAGATTCGAGAGCGATCCCTCTTGTTTCTTCAGAAAATTTATCAGTGTCGTGGCTTAGGGGATCAATACGAAGGGAGAAGATCAAAGAAGGCCCCTTAATGCCGCTAGTCAAAGGGTAGCCCCGGTTGCTCCAAAGATCCAAGATTGTCGTAAATCAACCCATCCCGGTCGCGATATTCATGCAAATTTTGTTCGTCTCCCAGTCGCTGCTGTTTATAAGAAAGCGCCTTATTCGATCACTTCCAAACTCCGGACTCGCTTTGCGATTTATGTTTAAAAAACAGGAGCATAAAATAAGATTGATACCAAATGAAATATCGTTATTTTTCGTCCCGTCTCCTGTAGTCATTATGAAGTGAGTTGAGCAGTACAGACGACCTGTGGTAGCTGAAATAACGTACTAGGGCCCAAGTCTTGCAGAAATGGCGATAAATTCTACACGCAGTCGCGATTGTTGTAATAAATGATTTCGTTTCGTTTCCTTGATTCGGTCAGAATTTTTAACCTACCCTCCCCCAAGTCACAATTGAGTACTCGAAGCGAGACATCGGGACGAGAATACGCGAGATTAATGAAGATTGTGATGAAATAACGTGTTAAAGACCAACGTTAATGAAAACATGTAAATTACCCAAAATTATTCAAACAACTGCATGCAACGATGGAAACATTAGGCAATAACTATCCCAATGAAACACTGTTCCCGGTCACCTGTTTTGAATATTTGTGAAATCATCCGAAGATCTTAGCAAGCAATGTTCGACGTTGAGACGTAATCGAATAAATGAGCAATTTTGTACTTTTTGAACCGTATAATATTTCATGTCTTTCTGATCAGAGGGGAATTTTTCATTTTGATGTGGACGCATTCAGACCAATGAGCAAGTTATCTTTCGGATCAAAGACGACTTGAATAAAAGCCTTATTAAGTTCGAATAAAATAAATTCTGAATTTTTACTTTTAGAATTAATGTGTCAGTGAGGACAAAATGAAGTTTTTGCACAAATAAAGAATAGGATTATCCTTGTTTTATTTATCATATTTACGACAACATTGCTTTCTCTCAAAGTGTTATATAGCAAACAGCTGTAAAACTAGCACTCATATTGGGATTGTACTGAACTAACCAAGTGTATCAATACAAGTACAAAAATACTTCTTGTATGAAAACAATTTATGATGTTAGCACTGTAACGGAGTTAAATCTCTCTTTTCATACATAATTATTAATAATCATTAATAATTTCAAATTGAAGGCTGTTTCTGTTTTCAAACAAGAAGTAATGCAAATATCAATAACGTTAGCACAATAGCCAATATTCATACTCTGAAAATAACCATCATTATCATTAAACAATGCCATTTCTATATCATCAACAATATATGCATCATACGGATACATATTACAAACAAATATAATTATAATTACTAAATTCAAAATCCAATATCAATGCCATGTAGTTACCAATATTAACACCAAATCCATCTTGGTTAATTTTTAGTCTGGTTCAAATACTTTTTTCGATAAACACATTCATTACAAAACTCTTGTTATCAACAATACAATTGAAAAATCAATTAACATTAACGATTTCAATATCAATATCGATTTCAATGCCAAAAACAATTACAAACTAATGGTAACCCCAGTATCAAGATTATCAACCATTACTATATTTTGGGCCAGAGGTCTTACTGTAATATAAACTAGTTGTTTTATCAACCAATCCGAACTATTAGAAATACTAAACTCATTCAAACACTACATTCATCTCCAACTTAAATTTCGAATCAAGTTCTAACACAAACATACATACTTATACCATTTATATAATTAACAGTGTAAGGTGGATCAAATAGGAATGATTGTGTACAGCATGATATTATCTCTATCACATCTATAAAACAAATGTTTGGCCAATAACCACAAGCTGTGGTGTGATTGAATACACGATGAAAAAGGGATTGGTGGAATATGAAAATCAGTTAGACGGACGATCATTTTAGTTAAAGGTAACAATATGTATTGTGATCATCCCACCCTTGAAAACAAACAAAACGAACTACATTTACATGTTTATTGATCAGAGACATCTCAGCTGATAGGAGTTATCTCCCTTATACTGTAATTGACAGTATTTGCCTTCTTAAGTTCTTCAGACCTGTTCTTTATTTGCAATTCTTTCCATCAAAATAAACTTGGGTCACCGTCCTTTTACACCATTTTATGTAAGAAATAGGTCGTATTTTCAATAACATTTTGCATAAATTTTATTTATTTTTTGTCTTCTATTAACAGCGTTATGTTTAGTTTAGAAAACATACTTGAATGTATGGAATATCTAATAACACTCTAAATAAATTCTACCTCACATTTTCTCCTTTTTTAATCTAATCTTTTTAGTATTACTCCATAATTATTTCTATATGGATTTCCATACCTACATATATTAATTTCACCTTATATTTCGTTATCAATTTTACTTTACATCATATTATAATTTAAATTTATTATTGAAAGTAACCATCTTGATAATTAATATTTGATCACATGTGCACATATCACTTTTGCCCAGCAACGATTGTTTATTTATGAGTTCACTTTTTTCGTCGAATGTGACTTCACACAACAATTGTTCTTGACGTCACCTGAGCGGAGAAGATCGCTTCTAGCTACTTATACGCGATTCAACAAGGAACATAATGGATGATAAAGAAATTATTAAACTCGGAAGAGTGTCATATGACTTTTAAGAAACTTGTGTAAAGTTGTCTATAGCCCTCGTTCTCGCTCGCGCAATATACTCGTTTTGTAAACGTCATATAACACCTCCTTCGGTAATAATCTCTATTTATTAAAGGTTCTCTGTCGACAATGGCAATTAAAAGTCCCTTGGTAAATATCGCTGGAGTGATGCTCAGCAATATCTTCGGGTGTCAAATAAAAGATACTGTTTTGATAGTTGATTTTGTTAATGTCTTGACGTCATGTGATGACGTCGTACCGTTATGTCCTTACTGAGCAAAATTTGATGACTACACCGATTCATAACTTTGGTGACTTCATTAATGAAACATTTTTCCTTAAAATTACTGAAGAATTTAAGAATGATAAATAACTCCCAATAACATAATTATACATTAGACTACGTTTATTTTCTCTTTACCTTTAATATGAGAGCTTAGTTGATGGACATTTGAACCAGCATAGCAGTTGAAACAAAAGAAAAGTATCACGAGCAGCAGAAACAAAAGAAGAAAGTAGCTAAGAGAACACATTAACTGTAGACACCAACGAAGGAAGCAATTTAGTAGTAAAGCACAATATTCTAATGCAATAAAATAAACAAGTATAAAGGCAAATAACGTAGCAGACAAAAGGGTGATAAAATCAACAGAACGGTAAAACAAAAAACAGCAGAAACACAAAATCATTTAGATTATTAGCAATTGTAGACACAGATAAAGAAATATCTGCAGAAAAGTTAAAATAGAAGTAGCTGAAGAAATTGAGAAGAAAGTTCTGGATCATATCTCAGTATCAACTTTGAAGTAATTTGATCAATTTATTTATTTTGTAGTATATATAAAAAGTAGCAAACCCATGAAAAGGTTAAAACAATGACTTAAAGAACATACTTTTAATCCACTGAGGAAGTACGAAATCAGAAGCAGTAGAACAAGCAGAATTAATTTAAACAAAAGAGGTTTAAGGGAATATTTAAGACACAGTAGAAGCGGAACAAGCAGAAAACAGTAGAAGGAAATTGAAGCAGTAAACGGGAGAAAGAGAATAAGCAGTAAACGGGAGAAAGAGAATAAGCAGTGAAACAGTTAAAGCGTTAGCCATGAATAAGAATTAGCAACACAATGAATACAAGAATAACATTGAAAAAACTGAAAATGAGAAATAGAGATAACAGTAAACAGTGAAAAAGAAATAAAACAGAAGGAAATGTAGTATAGTAAATAAATGAGGCACATAAGATGATAAAATATAAGTACATTATAAAAGACAATAAACCAATAAAACCAAAGAAAGGTTCAGAAACAGAAACAGAAGAAGAAGAAATGCAGTAAAACACAATGACGATTCAGTCAATTCAAATAGAGGAAGTGTTTAAACGTATAAAAACAAAAAGGGTATAGTTAAACAATAGAAATAGTCGCAGAACAAACAGTTATTAAGAGAAACAAAGATAAAAATAATATAACAGAAACAAAATAAACAGCACTCCTTTCCCACAGAGGAAACTGAAGTCAAAATTCTACGCTAACCTCTATTTCAATACGGACACTTTGTGGGTTAGAAATAAAGTGAAATGATTTGATGCATTCAAAGATAGTTGTGAAATCAGTGACTGACGCCGGTTCAATGTCACCATTTGATAAACCGAAAACTAGAATTTAAACACTAGAAAGAGAGGAG
Source organism: Phorcus lineatus (assembly GCA_921293015.1). Lineage (NCBI taxonomy): Eukaryota > Metazoa > Mollusca > Gastropoda > Trochida > Trochidae > Phorcus > Phorcus lineatus. The sequence goes on along the minus strand of OV121091.1, from coordinate 21,091,292 downwards.
GAAGATCTACACTAGAAATAGAGGAGGAAGTTATACATTAGAAACAGGGGATGAAGTTATGAAACAGAAACAGAAGACAAAGCTGTACAATAGAAACAGAAGAGAATGTTATACAATAGAAACAGAGGAGAAAGTTATACAATGGAAACAGAGGAGAAAGTTATACAATAGAAACAGAGGAGGAAGTTTTACAATAGAGACAGAGGAGAAAGTTATAAAATAGAAAAAGAGGAGAGAGTTATGAAATAGAAACAGAGTAGAAAGTTCTACAATAGAAACAGAGGAGGATAAACAGAGGAGAAAGTTATACAATAGAAACAGAGGAGGAAGTTTTACAATAGAGACAGATAAGGATGATATACAATAGATTTAGAGTAGAAAGTTCTACAAGAGAAACAAAAGATATGGTAATAGCAAAGAAACAGAGGAGGAATGTTATAAAATAAAAACAGAGGAGAAAGTTATACAATAGAAACAGAGGAGAAAGTTATACAATAGAAACAGAGGAGGAAGATATACAATAGATTCAGGGTAGAAAGTTCTACAAGAGAAACAGAGGAGGAAGTTTTACAATAGAGACAGATAAGGAAGATATACAATAGATTCAGAGTAGATAGTTCTACAAGAGAAACATAAGATATGGTAATACCAAAGAAACAGAGGGGAAAGTTATAAAATAGAAAAAGAGGAGAAAGTTACACAATAGAAACCGAGGAATAAGTTTAACAATAGAAACAGATAATGAAGATATACAATAGATTCAGAGTAGAAAGTTCTACAAGAGAAACAAATGATATGGTAATAGCAAAGAAACAGAGGAGGAATGTTATAAAATAGAAACAGAGGAGAAAGTTATACAATAGAAACAGAGGAGAAAGTTATACAATAGAAACAGAGGAGGAAATTTTACAATAGAGACAGATAAGGATGATATACAATAGATTCAGAGTAGAAAGTTCTACAAGAGAAACAGAAGATATATTCATACCAAAGAAACAGAGCGGAAAGTTATAAAATAGAAAAAGAGGAGAAAGTTCTACAAGAGAAACCGAGGAATAAGTTTAACAATAGAAACAGATAATGAAGATATACAATAGATTCAGAGTAGATAGTTCTACAAGAGAAACAGAAGATATGGTAATACCAAAGAAACAGAGGGGAAAGTTATGAAATAGAAAAAAAGGAGAAAGTTATACAATAGAAACCGAGGAGGAAGTTTAACAATAGAAACAGATAATGAAGATATACAATAGATTCAGAGTAGATAGTTCTACAAGAGAAACAAAAGATATGGTAATACCAAAGAAACAGAGGGGAAAGTTATAAAATAGAAAATGAGGAGAAAGTTATACAATAGAAACAGAGGAGGAAGATATACAATAGATTCAGAGTAGAAAGTTCTACAATAGAAACAGAGGAGGAAGTTTAACAATAGAGACAGATAAGGAAGATATACAATAGATTTAGAGTAGAAAGTTCTACAAGAGAAACAAAAGATATGGTAATACCAAAGAAACAGAGGGGAAAGTTATAAAATAGAAAATGAGGAGAAAGTTATACAATAGAAACAGAGGAATAAGTTTAACAATAGAAACAGATAATGAAGATATACAATAGATTCAGAGTAGAAAGTTCTACAAGAGAAACAAAAGATATGGTAATAGCAAAGAAACAGAGGAGGAATGTTATAAAATAGAAACAGAGGAGAAAGTTATACAATAGAAACAGAGGAGAAAGTTATACAATAGAAACAGAGGAATAAGTTTAACAATAGAAACAGATAATGAAGATATACAATAGATTCAGAGAAACAGAAGATATGGTTATACCAATGAAACAGAGGGGAATGTTATAAAATAGAAACAGAGGAGAAAGTTATAAAATAGAAAGAGAGGAGAAAGTTATACCAGAGAAACAGAGGAGAAAATTGCAAATAAAGGAGGTATATATAAAATAGAAACAGGGGAGAAAGTTATACAATATAATCAGTCGAATCAGAACAGACAGAGAATCAGTAGAAACATTAGAAACAACTGGAGCCGTAGTAAATCAGTAGAGGCAGGGGGAAAAGTTGAAACCTAAGGAACAGAAAATGCAGTAAAACGGTTGAAGCAAATCAGGCAGCAAACATTAGAAACGCTAAGACAGTAGAAAAAGTCGAAGCAGTGCACAACATGCTATAGGGAGTAGTAGCAAGAGATGTTGGAAGAACAAGCAATGTCATAGCAGAACCAATCAACGCATAGTACTGTTAGTAGAAATTGTAGAAAAAGGATTCTGTAACAAAATAAGCAGAAGAAGTCAAACTATGAGAAGCAGCAGTGGAAACAGTAGCAGCTTACGAAACAGCAACACATTAGTACATAAATGGGAAATTAGCTGAGGTGGAAGAAATGAAATATACATGTATGCTTTAGCCGTGGCGGGCGGGCGGGGACAAGTAGTCACTAGAAGTAGTTAAAGTAGAAGATCACGGATAGACAGTATTTCAGCATTGACGTAGAATACATTAGGATTTGAAGGCAGTGTAGTATGTATTTTTAGAACTGTTATTTCGTTTCCTTTCCCACATTTAGTATATTTTTAGCATTTTAAGATATATTTGTTTTAGAGGGTAAAATATTCTTATCAATTAACCAGAATATATGTACTTGAAGACAAAAGGTTTCGCGTATAAGGCAAAAGCGGGTGTGTAGTCATTTTAATATGACCTTTATGAAACATTTATAAAATCTTTAAAAATAAGCGATCATTGCCTTAAAAAAATAGTCTTGATATGCCTAACATCTGCTTTCCTTTTCAAGAGATTTCGATATGTCCCTAAAATAACGTCTTACAGTGTTTCTACGAGCTGGTGAGCAAACAATAAACACCTGTAGAAAACTGTTGCAACATCTGCTTTTTCAAATTCTACCGTGATATAAATTTATCATATATCATCAATAAACATACAGTTAAATTTCAGTGTTTGTCTCAGGCTAAACCAAGATTGCAGATATGAATCAATGACAGCCTAAATCAACAGTGTGTCAGGTCATGTTCATTTAAAGGGACAGCAGCCCGTTTAATAAGATACTAATGATAATAATTTTATCTGACGAAAATGAAAATAAATGTTTCCAATTGCAGGATCACGTTTAACGGGGACAATGTTCTTTAACAATTCAAAAAACGTGCTGCTGCACCTGTAACATTTAGGGTAGGTTAAAGAACATTGTAAACGGGATTATCTTCATGATTCATGAAAGCAGAAACTGATTTTCCATCGGTCATTACATTCATTTAAATTTTCCAATATGTAGACAATCAAAAGTGAAGAATGGTGCTCGATCGCAGCGAGTCGCAAACATATGTATTGCATAACAACCCAATCATCGATATTAGAACAGTCAAATATCGGTGTAATCTTCGTTTTGTCATCATGTATCCATTAACTTCCTTTGCCAGTTAACCTTATTGAGCCGTCAATCTGATATACATCGGTCTTCGTGAGGGCTTCAGCAAGGAGCCGAGCACATGTTGCCCTTTAGATTCATGTCAACCCTTTCAATGTCACTATTCAACGTTTTAACCCTTTAAATGCTTCTATTGAGTCAAAGTGACCGACTCTTAGAATTGTGTCAGAAAACACGTGGCGTGCGTTGGTTATCCTATCGAATTACCATACGGAGGATGTCTTAGGAAGCCTTTGAGTGGTAGGGGGTTCTTTTGAGGCATCTTGTTCAACTGAAATTCCCTCGTGCCGTACTCAGAAACTAGAAAAGCCCAACAGGGTAGGCGGGACATGAAAGGGTTTGCTAAATTGCTGGCTATACATACACACCATACCCCAATAACTGAACACAAAAGATAATGCGCTTGTGGATGTATGACTTCCCCACGGAACAACAGGCAAGTCAAAATATCACCTCCGCCCCTTTGTCATCCAACAATGCAGTTAACTCGTACAGCCGATCCTTCACGAAGCTCAAAGAACAACAGGGAAGGTGTCAAAAGCCTCTCAGATATTTAGTGTCGACATTCAGAGAATGCTTGTAGCAAACGTCTTCTAGCGTCGGTAACACCTAATTATAAATACGCATGCGTATTTAGTCAACCATTTCCGCAAGACAAAGACGTGCCATCTGTACCTTTTATTTCTTATGGTCTCCAAATAGCAAGAAAATGCAATTCATATTTGCTACGTTGTAATAATTCGTCATCATATTGGGTAAATAAAATGCAGTCATGCCTCTAACATGTTAATGAACTGTGTAATTGTTTTGGCACAGAAGGCTTACATTTCTGTTGTTTTTGGCAAGTTTAAGATCTCTTTCTTGTCACACGACGTAACACTCTACTGCATGAGGAAGAATAAGACAATGACAGACATAAACCCTTGCACATTTGGATTTATATCTTTTGTCTAAAATGGTTCATCTGCCAGAGACCCCTTTCAATTTAAGTATTCTCTGTATGTGTCCTGTTTCACAATCTTAAAAGCTCCTTTTCCGGTTCTTCTTATTTCCCTCATTTCGGTTTTAGGTCATGTAATTGTTTCGTTGATTAATCTATACATCAAATAAACATTTGATATATCTATTATATGTATAATTGTTTTTTCAGAACGTGTATGGGTTAATATGCGAGGATGAATGTGTGTATTGTTTAAATGAACCGTACATACCGCAAACAATCGTGACCTCACAACATTTGTCATGACACATTATCATGACTAAAAAGTTACCAAGTTCCATTCACGATTTTAGTATTTTATTTATAACTGGCATCGCAGATAGCACGAAAATTGCTAGTACGACTCTCACTTAGTAAGACAATTGCCATTGGCGCTGCACCACCAACAAAAGTGTAGTCAATTTTATCGATTGTGTCGTCACGTCAATCAGTCAGCTCGTGAAGTTTACACATATTCCATATAACGTCCATACATTTGTAAGGTTCATGTGCATATCTTAAAACAATCTTTTATACCCGTGTGATCCTTGCATATTCTTGTTCCTACATCGAAAAGATTCGTTCAGGATTTTTACAAAATCGTAATTAATCATAAAGCATATTCACAATACATGTTAACAGAAAAAAGTGAAAACGCTAACAAATCGCTTGCTAAATTTTACATTTCAAAGATTCTCAATGACTCTTGAACTGAAGCAAACGAAACTAGATGCTTAAACAGTCTAACATCCTGTTACGATCACTAAAGGGTGATGATGAGACACCAGCAAATAGCGGCAGATAACTCTGAACTCCTTGTGAACTCTTTAATGTCCTTGCGTGGATTTTATTTTTGATTACGCTTCATTTAAGCGTATTGGTCACCTTCCAGCTCGAGAGTAATCATGAATAAATGGGAGGTTTGTATTTAGGCGCTGTCCCATTCCTTATATGCTGCGAAAATTTATTGACGATGAAACATCTGAAAATGGCGGCCGCCATGACATGACATTATTCAAAAGACGGATAACTCTGATCTCCTGTGCTTGCTTTGAATGATTTTAATTCTATGTACGCTTCATTCAGCATGTCATGTGCAGCGAGCAGGTATCGTCATTAAGATCACAGCTCACAGGTTATCACGTATAAACATACCATTTAATCTTACGACTGAATATTTCTCCTCGCAGTGTTTTATCGTTCAGAAGCTACGAAAGGACGTACATTACTCCATTGCCCCATTCTTCATATGGCGGAACTATTTTCCTTCACCTTCCTAACTTGCAATCTGTTTCACATTGCCGTTTCCTTCACATGTATTTTTTGTCTTACCTTGTCCTTAAAAAAATTAATTATATCTACGTCCTGCTCATAGACACAAACAGCAATGTTCATGAATTAAATACGAATTTCTCAACTTGATTAATCCATGCGGCACGATGCTCGGATAATATGTAAATGATTATGTTAGGCCTACATGTATAATGCACTTTCATATGTCAGGTTCTAAGACATCCTTGTACGTTTCTAGTAGACTCCTATTAGATTTATGAGATAATTACACCCAGTTGTTTGTTTAAGATACATACACATTATGTACATGCATCGAAAAATAGGTAATTTTGAATCCAAAACACGTTTGTCAAACTACTGGAAACCTTGTTGTTTGTGGCCATGCATTAAAGGTTTACATTTTTCAACATGTTCTACTTCACAGGCATTATGTAAGTTCATTGTCCTTTACGCAATTTGTATACTCAGCATATCACGTCATTACGTCCCGGGTTGTACTGTAACATTTCAGAAGAAACTTTCATGACCAAAGTTTTTATCTTTGCAATACAACTTTTCAATTTAGACTTTACTAGACTTTAAGTGTATGAAGAGATGTTTTGAAGATGTGAAAGTACATTTTTGTGTAGCACGTCAGATCAGTTTATGATAATAATAATGTGGATATTTTATGGCGCTTTGCTATACACACATCCTCATGAACATCTAAGTATTTTCGCGATTGTTCATCAAAAGAAGGGACATTGGAAGTTTGAGCGTAGAAGCTTCACAATGTCAATGGATAATGTACAGCTATCAAAACGTTCTTTCTGAAAAGAGAGAGAGCTACCAATATTTCTTCTGAAATGAAATCAGGCAAAAAACATTTCTTTTTTGCTTATGCCATACAATTGATTATTTTTTTTAAAGGGGTAGGTTGAAGATCAATGTTTTTGGATAAAACTCTTATGGCATATTCATCAAGATTTAATCCCGTCAGTTGTCAATAAAAAATTAACGTTAGTGTCCTTAATGTCCTTGATGCATTCTTTTCATTCACTACAATTTGAACTCAGTCTTGGAAACAAATGTATTTGATTTTACAAAAATAACGAAACTGCAAAGAACGCACTGTTATAACTACGCCTTTTTTATTCTCATTCCTTTAGTACGATATGTGTTTTCGGTTCAAAATGCATATATGGATGGATCATGTATGGGTAATACAGGCTTATCGCTTCTCATCACGTTCCTTCCATGTTTTGTGAATGGTATACCTGTTTCAAATCTCTTTGAAATCAGATGGAAACTGTCACTCGTACAACTATGATAGGTTTGAATTGAGTTCAATGAGTTATCGGAAGCACCGTTTTGAAACCTTGTGAAATGCATTACAATGTATCGATGTCAAATACCCCTAATCAAACTAAAACGTATTCTCTACATAACTAACTTGTCGCTTCTGAAGGCATATCATTTATGATCTGATTTGCCTATTGTGCCTTTCCCATTTACTTATCATGCATTGATTTACTATGTGGTATGGTTGGTTTACATTTGAAGGTACAATATACAAAATTTAAAACGTTATCTCATATCTCACTGAATCGTCACTTTATCATCATACCTCAAGCATAGTATTTCTATATTTGCCAAGAGTAAATAATCCTAACAATGGTTCATATAGTGATGATTAAACTATTGAAAGTATTTGTTCTTGATGTAGGAACTCCGACACCTGACTAACGTACATAAGGGGTATGAGAGCATTGTTAATGTTTAAAAAGAAAAATAGATTTCTTCAATTATGTGTCTACAACCTATCTTGTAACTCTTGAATGTTCATTAAAACTGTTACATTTGTATATATCAAATATCACATCACTATCAATATATATCTATTTATATTAAGGACGACGAACAATGCCAGGTTCAAAGACTGACCAGTGTTGCTTTCAGTCTGACATGGAAAGGGAAGCAACTCTTGTTATTCTCCGGAGACAAAATGTAATCAACGTGCAATGAAAACAACATCTTTCATCAAATAATATAATACGATTTGTTATTATCATACAACATTTATTGCATTAGTATAATTTAACTGTAAGATAATGTACACAATAAGACCTTAATTTGGTTTAATTTTAACAGTTTTTGACGAATTAGCAGAATATAAGGAACGCATTTTACATGAATTTTGAATATAACTCCCGCTGCCCGATGAAGCTTTACACTAAGGAACACTGTTTTTTAAAGGCCGATTTGATTGTACTCCTACTTACAGTATTTGAATGTACAATCACGTCTAAAAATATCTAGCAATATTTCAATCAAATATCAATGGAAAAACTTTAACCTTATGTTAGCGATTAAACACCATTAAATGCCGTATAATAACTTGGTAATATACTGAAATCATTTACAACAAATACACTTGGATTGTTATAATTTTTTCTATCTTTTCGTTGGCAACATATTTTTACCATAATCATTTACATGAATTGTATCATATTTTACGCCATCGTTTATTTAAAGTTAAACGTATCAATATCAAATGTAAAATCTATATATTTCTATCTTCATATTAAAGAGTTAACCTTAAAATTTGTCCTTGATTAAGATGCATTTCAGACGTTGACCCATTCGACTGTATTTGTTTTGTTAAAGTAAAATAAACATTTCCGGATAACTACTTTGTTATCTTGCAAACACAACGTTTCGTGTCAAATGCTCGCCTTTAAGTCTGATAAACGAAATAATGCATTAAAACATTTTTCTGATGCATTTCACTTCAAAATACCCTGAACAAAACTCCTTCTTTAAGTTTGAAATATAAGTGGCTTAGGATTTAAGTCAAAAGAAGAAAACTTAAGACCAAAACCGTTTATGCATATGACTAAGACAAAAATAAAAACCTAATTCAAAACGCCAAGTTCTTTTTTAATTTAAGTTATTTTCAAGACTTAAGTCCTTTTAAGAATACTGCCCCAGAGTACTAATACAGATTACTAAAACGGTGTTTGAAGTCTTGTGTACGTCTTCATCATAACGTGTATATACTTTTACAGATGTACGGTTTTATATCCAGCAAGCATCACTTTGAGAAAAACATAATTACTTTGACAGGGCATTACTTTCAAAGTACGAATCGACAATGGTGAGAATAATGTACGGTCAAAATGTGATGCTAAACTCTCATAAATGAGCAAGTAATTAATAAGAGTATAATGAAGGGATTACTTCTATTCGAAATTACCGTGCAGTATGGTAGTTCATTATTAAGTGTCCTTTGCTTTAAATTGGCTGGCTTTCAGGTACCTGTATAGGTTTCGACATTATCCTGATTGGAATGGCGAATTTACTTTGTTAGTTTGTCCCTCAAATAAACACAATATTAGCATAACTATTTCATAGTTTTTTAATATTGAAACATTTTCATTCACTGCATGGATTTTCATGACATATATTCATTCTGACGCGTAATGCATGTTACTAAATTCTTATCTCTGAATATTATTAATGTTTTACTGAATGCATATCCCAATTAGATCCTTATTCGTTTTCGATTTTTCACTTCATCTTTCAAGATTTGCTCTATGAAAATCATCCTGTTGAATTTAACTAGAAACCTAATGACGTCATGATATCTCAAATGGGTAACCATGTCATTTCCAACCGGTAGAACGAAGATTTCCATATCAGCCTCAATAGTGACTGCTTTCAAGAAGTCACGTTTTAACATGTAGAATTTGTCCAAAATGATAAGTTAGCATCATACATTAAATACACCAAGGGGCTTTAGTATCTTGGTATGAGTAGATGCCTCTGAATAATTAGATTATATCGTGCCGGTCTTCACATATTAAATATAATGTAACCCAAATTGAAAACTTCTCTAATGCGTATATAATGACTCTCAAAAAGTAGAAGGTGCAAATTTTCAGTAATTGGTTTGTGCAAAGCTCAAAGAATGCGAATTGTGGCTTCTCAACAAAACTGTTCGTGGTCTAAGGGAGGTAATCGAGTGTCTACTAAACTCCTTGAGGTGAAATCAATATCTGAAAGAAACTAATAGTGAAGAGTCTTAAGCGAAGAGATGCGAGTCACGAAGGATTTTAAGAAGCACCGTATGAATGAGAATATGTAACAATGGTACTACTTCAAGAAGACGACATAGCAATAGTAGTAGATTAGTGTAGCATTAGCAAAGTGTACATAACAATCATAAAGGTTGTTTTTTTAAAGTGTACATGTATTGGTAGTAGTAATGGTTTATTCACATTGGTATATAAGTGGTAGATGTACATGATAGATGAGCGATGGTAGTGATGGTAATGAGTTAATTATTTCGGTTGAAACGACTACGACTTCTAGTACCATAATGTAAGTATGAAACATATACACCATGCGTATAAATACATGACTAGATGTTATTCTCGTAGCAGAATTTCGCTAAATCTTGACATTTAAAATGTAAATGTCAAGAAGTGTATTTATGAGCGGAGTAGGCTTAGCCAATAATAATCAACTCAAAAAGACATATTAATGACAGAATATGATAAGCTAAGAAGTGATTATTGAAGTAGGTACATTCCTTAAAATGAACGACAGTGGCACCTCTATAATTGGATGTGTTTTGGTGATTATTTTATACAAATTACATTCATACATTCACCTTAGATAAGTAATTTTATTTTTTCATATCATTATATTATAATCATTATATTTGGATTAATGGTATCAAAGAGAACAAGTTCTGAAGGTAGAAGAAGGTTATTGGGAGTAAAAGTATATGAATGTAAAAGAGTTTAAGTTATAGTAAGATTTAGCAAGAGCAGCAGTATCATATAAACTGTTGTAGTATACGCAGAAATATAATAGTCAAATGCTAACAGTACCAATCATTGATTTAAGATAGGTTAATACAAAGGTTCAGTTTGACAGGCTGCTCGAAATATCTTCTATTTATGTTATCAAATATAACTAGACCAGTTGATAAAATATACATATACGTGAGGATTATCGGTGATATATTTCGATGTTTGATGATGATATATATTTTTAATGTTATCCTAAGGCGTTGATATTCTCATATCTCAATACTTAAGGATTAGACTTTTCATTTACCATTTAACATCATTCATCATTAGTCGTTCATATGATCAGTTGTATAGCATAGGCATAAAGTTTTACGAAATGTTCTTGTGGGTGTAGATGTGTCAAAAGTGATTTGATTTTATGTAAATATCGCTCTAATTCAACAACAGGAACCTCCCGTGGCGAACACAGTATTCGAGGGGAATATAGTTTAATGCCATCTTATAAGAACGCTTTTGGTACAATGTATCTTGAAGTTCGCCTCAAGAATATTGACGAAAGGTATCGGAATAAGAAATTGTGCCTATATTCCCAGACGTATACAGTATTGAATTATGCTCTGTTAGTTACTATGTGTGAATTGTGAAGAATTCGTTTGTTCGATTCTATTCTATTATAAAGTAACAGCGTCGCTATTCGTTTATCAAACGTTTGTTTCGGGATCCCTTAGATATTGTACCAATAGTTATGGGAAATGAAGCTGATGTAATGGAGAGAAAAAACTTGAGTGACGTGTGTGGGAAGGTATGTTACAAAGTCTTTCTGGGAAGACTTTACTCCTCTGTGGGGATAGAGTGGGAATGAGGTTTTATGGGAAAATATAATTTGAGCATGTGAGATTGTGATTCATAGAAGATATTATTCGAGTCTCCACTGTGAGATTGTTAATGAGGTTTTATGGGAAATATGATTTGAGTCTCCAAAGTGAGATTTAGTCCTGCTTCATGACTGTGTATTAGATAAAAGCCTTTAATACAGTCTGGGTCCACATTTAGCAAGTCTAGATTGACTGCATATACACATGAAATTAAGATCCCGAAGAAAAGAATATAATGGATGAAGAAATAGTAAATTATTAAGATATTTCAGAGACTAAATTTAAGCTTATGTGAGGTTGTGAATGGGATTTTATGGGAAAATACAATTTGAGTCTCCACTGTGGGATTGTGAATGAGGTTTTATGGGGAAATCTAATTCAAGTCTCCACCGTGAGATTGAGACTTGGGTTTCATGGGAAAGATATAATTGAGTCTCCACTGTGATATTTTGAATGAGGTTTTATGTGACGATATAATTTGAGTCTCCAATGTGAGTTTGTTGATGAGGTTTTCTGGGAAAGTATAAGTTTTGTTGAAAGACATAACTTGAGTAATCTCTGTGCGGAGAGATTATAAATAAGGTAATCGGGTTAAGTTAACTTTAAATGTTATTAACTACTGTCTCTATGGGTGTCTTAAGGATGAACAACTTTTTCAGGTCACAATAGCGACGTCAAGATATGGATTTTCACATACATACAAAACAGTATTTTTTTAAGTTTGGAGAATTTTATGGTTCTATTAGCCCCTGACGGAATCTTTTTTAAAGAAGTAAGTGTCACTATATGAAGATAAGTTATAATCTAATTATACAGATATTTGAATGCATATGATTTTCTAACGTTTTAATTTTCAACATTATTGATATTTAAGAATTAGAAAAGCCATAAGAGCAACTATGATATTTAATTCATAACATTAGATAATAGATCCAGGTAAGAATACGATGAACTGATATTAAAGGTAGCTAAATGCAATAAAACTAACACATTCTAGAAGGAACGCTGCATGAACTGTTTCACCGGTAGCACACGTGTGCGGAATACCATGTCGTTTTTTTTTCCTGTTATTGCACTAATCTGACCCAAAATGTACATAAATGGCACAAACAACTTTTTATACGACCCCCACAAGTGTTGTGAGAGTCCACTTAAGCAGGTATCTAAGCGTGAAAAATCCCCCCTTTGAAAATTACTAGTCTGTCGTTTACGGGCAAATATACAGCAAAGAGGACTCATGTAACTACAGTATGGTCCTTTGATATCTATCCGACTCTCTAGTTCCTTTACAATAAGATAAAATCTATGGAAGAAATTGCCATAGAGCTAAAATTTCCACAATTCTCTCATTGGGATCTTAGAAAGGGTTGGCCTTGTGTGGACCCTTGGGATTCTAAACACCTGGATTCTTAAGGAAATCTTTGCGCTAGCATCCTAGGTGGGGTATGTGTGTTTTCTGCTTATAATATCCCAACAAATTGTGAAATACTGTTTTTTTCAATTTCCATTATGTTAGATTGGATGACTTTTGCATGAGGGTTTGGAAAATTGTAGTACCCTTATGCATGAAATGACTGTAAAATATAAAAGATTTGATCAAAAACACATTTGTATTTTTTGTGTTTTTAATATGAATGGCTTAATTGTTTTTATACACTCTTCAAATGTCGTTTATGAGTGTTTTGCAAAGAATTTTATTAGCACTGGCTAAATGATTTGCAGATACGAGTGCAATTTTACACAAAATAAGAGTTTCTTTTCCTTCTTTTCCCAATTGGAGGTTTATTTGTTCTTTACATACCAATTTTCAAAAACAAATTTCCTATGAAAGGAATATTGTTTTGGAGATACTATGAATTTTTCATTTCATTTATCGACAAAAAATAGCAACAATTTTTGCATGAGATTGTAAGCAGTCTCTTAGTTCCATAAGTTTTCATTTCTTTCTTTAATCGAAAGAATTATAGTCCATCGAAAGTTATCTTAACTTTAATGACTATTTCGTATTTTCTTCATTATGATTGATTATTTCAAACTATAACTGTGTTTAGTTTGCTGTGTAGGTTCTGTTAAAACGTTCACGGTGGTTTTGTGTTTTAACGACTAATCATTGAATAATGTTTTTAGTAATTTGTTATTTAAACGTTATCGAAACATATAACAGCGTAATATTTTGTGTCTTTTCTAATGTCTTTCTTTTATAACAGAATCTCATTATTTATTTATAATATAATATTTGATAGGACATGGAAGTGAGCAAGTTCAAACCGGAAAATTATTTTATTTTTCAGATTATAATTAATATAAAAGATTATTATTTACTTTATTTGCATGAAATATTTGTTCTTTGCATCTTATAAAATGTAATTTCATATTTATAAGAACTTGTTAAAATAATTTACTTTAAATTTCTTGTTACTCGTTGATTATATGTTATTGATACGTTTTTATCCAGGACGTGTAGATGTATATAGTGAAGAAAATGAACCAAGCTATGTGAGTCATGCCTATCTTAATTTTTAGATGAATTAGTACTAATGTTAATTTTTTATCAAAAACCTTAACATCGAATATGTAATGTCATATTGTCTATAGTAAATTGTCCAAATGATTTTATTCGGTTTTACTGATAAGGGTTAAGTATAAACATTGTTTTAATTCTCAATCTCCCTGAAACGTTTTTGTAGGGAATAAGTTTATTAATTTCTTATGTCAAATATTGCGCCATAATTTCTTATGTCAAATTCAAAACATTTTTAAAATTGTAATTAACTTAAAATAAGTTATTTTCGTACACATATGTCACCCATCAATAAATATTCATTACTAGTGGTATACTTCATATGGCGAGATATCGGGAAAATATATTGCTATAAAAATTTACATATATTTACATTAGTTTAATTGAATTCACTGAAATCATAAAGACAAAAGGTACTATCGTTTAGATAAATCTTTAAAACGTCTCTTTGCAGTGACCACAGTGTAATTCTTCAACGAATTTATGACAGGTTTTGCTGGTATGTAATCATAAATTTTGAAACAATGATTATATCTCTTTTGACGCCTTAAATTGTGTTTTGCTAACGAGTAAGCATTCATTTAACCACAGACTCAGGTAAACGTATATTTCATTTATTGTGTAAATTATGTCTCTTTATTTACCACAATCCTATATAACGAGATTTAAACAATCAATGTGTAAGATATTTATTACCCCTCAGGACAGTCTCTAGGGATAATACGATAATAATGACGAATTAAATTATTCGCTTTCTTGTAGAGACTTGTGTAATGACATAAACATATGGAAAATTTATCATATTTCTGGTTTTTTAAAATCATCATAATCCCCTTTTCAGATTTTAAACTATAATTAGTTTGACTATGTGAATGATAGAAGGACGATTCCTACATAGATATATTACGACATTGACATAGGAATCATTCTTAGGATTGAATTTTGTCAAACTTTTATTTCTTAATAATTGATAATAATATTATATTTGATAATAATTTATCATAAAATTATTATGATTTTATCATTTATTATGCTCAACGGTTTTCTAGTGAACTTTCTCACGAATCAAAACTTTTTTAAAAGTAAATCTGTGTCTGTGTTTACTTGACTTATTGTGAATTGTTTTGTTATATTCATACGAATTTCAAACAAGTAAAACCATATTTCGTTGCTGTTATTTTTAATATTTATAAAGATAAAGACATTTTATCATCAATGCCGTTTTCTTGATGCAAAACGTAAATCAGCCTCATTACAGAATAGGTAATATTATGAATTTCTTTAGATAAATATTTGTATAGATATTTAACTTGCACGATGACAATTTCATTTTGAAAAAAGTTACTTTCCTTTTTCTTTTCTTATTCACAGTTACAGTTACAATTCATAGTCCTAACTAGCAAGAGACTATGACGGGCAAAATAACACTATTATTATCATGATTTGTTATTTCATAAATAAAAAAATTTAAGAACGATGACGATGACGAAATTCTATGAGGAATCTATTTGATAAAATTTCTCCATTCGATCATTAGTTGTGAAAAAACAGAATTTGTTTTATCTTGATAAAAAAAAATCTTAGTTGAACAGTATGTTTAAACTATTACGTTTAAAGAGTTTAAAATTCAACACTGCAGCAACAATGTCTTGTCAAATAAACGAATAAAACTAATCTTAGACATCAGTTAACAAGTATTTCTCTGAAATAAAACTGGCATTTTCTGCAAACTTTATCTTCACTTTTAGTATTATACTGCCAACATTAATTCTCTCCGTTATTGACAATATACTCGGATAGCTCGACAGCTGTGCATGATAATCGAATATAGCACATGAAAACCTTCATTATTCCAATATTCAAAGAAGGGGAAGAAATTATCAATAGTACTTCATACCAATCAGAGCCGTGGCAAATTCTGGGATATAACGTTCCAATAGATCAAGAAAAATCTGCATTTGAACACGATTCATTGGCGTTTTACGATCGTCCATACCCGTAAATTCGATACGTTAGAGGCTAATACATCAAGGCAGTGTCCAGTTATCTGGGACGTATGGTCAAGCATTGTCCGAAGCTCTAATTGACTTTCTTGTCTATTGACTAGGGTGTTAAAATGACCAGTCAGAACGGACAACGGGTCGCTTGACCTCAGCCAATGTATGATTGTGAGCGCTAGCGTGGCATGCTCTTTATAAACCTCAATACCGCCTCAATTGAGTTAAAGGAGGTATATTCTCGCTAACTGCCCTTTCACCTTTTCTTCTCTATCGCTAATCCGCTTCGTCAACCGTTGTTTGTCAGACTCACTTCAAAGTCAGTGGCAAAATTGCCATAACAAAATGACACTTTTCAAACCAATATAGCGATTTTCTATGCTTCCATAGGTTACCCCATTGCGTTTGAAGATTTCTCATACCTTTTCCATCGAAATCAATTGAATTGAGAGAGAATTTTTATGTTCGTTCTGTTTGAATGGAATTCTGACTCGCTGAAAAGACTGCGATGCCAAAAGAGCGACCTCACACCAGGAGAACTGAACGGGTTGGCAAGATGATTTTATGTCTCTTGGTTGGTCAACCTTCCGGATAAACAATACTGAGACTTGAGGATAATGGTCCGAATTTCAAATGAAAATGGATCACTTCAGCGATTGGTTAATATGCTTGTAGGTCATGATCAATCCTCTGTATATGTACTGAAATAAACAACAACGGATAACCTTGGATTATGAAACGAAAACTTAAATCTGAATGACTTAAAATTTTCCTTGCAACAAAATAATTCAAGCCATGAGGGTTCATTTTAAGATTTAAGTTTAAAACATCGCCATATGTTTAATGCAGATGTGAAATATAGTTAATGACACTGAGGTATACATCGATATCAGAGATTCTTCCGCCCTGTTATCATCGTAATCCATCTATCGTTATCTTTATAACCAACACAGGCTGTCGATGGACCTGCAAGGGTAATTTTTTCAACAAATCACTTTTCCCCTCCCCAATGTCTTTCAAGGCTCAAATTTTAAGAATCCACTAGAGAACCCGCGGACATAAAAGCAAACTGTATCGATTTCAGGGAAGAGTTTTTTGTGTAATAAAGAGCGAGATGATGTGTTGACATTCTTCATCTTCTGTATCTTTTTCGATTTCTTCACTTCATCTGTAAGCATTGTCTGAAACCTTTTGGAACATCAGTATGTCCGTTTCGAATCTCGTTCAAAAACATTAAAGACGACCTGAACTAAAAGTGAAATTGACATGTGAAATGAACACGAGTCTATTACATCAAGATCGGAAATCGACACCCGATACTCTTTAAAACAATCCCTTTGCGTGGTTTTTGCTCTTAGGTCCAAACAAAGACTTCTGTAGACAATAAAATAACATCAAAGGTAACTTTACAGTAAAAGTTAAGGTTTATGTCACTAAGACTTGGTTTTGATAACAATATTTGATGACATGTATATGTACTCTTGTTATCTGTGTTATTTTATACAGGTGTTGTATTGCAAGTACTTATAGTATTTGTTTTCAAAATGTTATTGAATTATTTTAACTATAAAAATGG
Source organism: Phorcus lineatus (assembly GCA_921293015.1). Classification (NCBI taxonomy): domain Eukaryota; kingdom Metazoa; phylum Mollusca; class Gastropoda; order Trochida; family Trochidae; genus Phorcus; species Phorcus lineatus. The sequence continues at coordinate 21,073,797 of OV121091.1, read as the reverse complement.
ATTTCAAAATAAACCGCGTTCGTTTTCTTTTGATCAGAAGTTTTTTTTGTAATATCGATTGCTTTGAAACAACCTTAGACTGAAAAGTGAACCTGAATTTGAAATTTAAATACGGTTATGAAAAAGGATGATAAGAGTGTAGAATGACTAACATGTACATCATTATTTTAATTTCCTTATAAAACATTGACGTGTTTTTTTCCCTTTCCAGTTACTTGAAATTGGTGAAAAGAATTGTAATCAAATGCATCAAAATATTGGTATCATTAACAGAAAAGTACATCTTTTAAATTCAAAATGTTAATATTTCAACAACTTCAGTAACAGGTTAACACAATTATCTCCTGGCTATAAGAACACACCTTAATGAAAGAGACTCGCAAACATCATAGGGGTCAGTATCATCTGAGGTATATGTTCCTTTAGCATCTAAATTTTGAAATAAGCTTGCAAATGACACATCGGCAACTGATTACTCCTTTGATGTTTTCACGACGAACAGCACCTGTCATTGTTAAATCATGACACACGTTTCGCTTGTCAATTGCGCAGCAGAGGCAACGATCGTTTGGGTCTTCAGTCACGCTAATTACTAAACAATGATACATGGTTGCTAATCTACAACATGAAGTCTTTCTAACTATCACGTAAAGTTCATGCAATGGATTCATCACGAAGATGTAAATTTAAAAGCAGGCTGAAATGAAAACAATTCTATGGCTGCTAATCTACAACATGAGACCTTGCTTGCGACCACGTGAACCTCGTGCGAGGCATGCATCACGAGGATGTAAATTTCAAGAGAGGGATGAAAAAGAAACAAAACTGTCTCGAGGGACAGTTATCTGTTGAAATAGACAACATATCTGTCTGTGAAGAATTAGGAAAAACAAACGGACCCAACCCTTAATGGATGGAATTGTTCATTTCTCTCTCTCATCTAAATATCCTCCCTGTCGTTTTTCTTTTAGACGCATGGTAGAAATGACGAACGGCTCCTAATTAAGTGAAGTCTATTTTATGATCCACGCAGGCATTTTCATTATGCGAGATTAATAATAGCTTTTTCCCTCGACCTTTTTGACACAGCTGTGATCTAATCATGAAAAAGGTCAGGTCGGGTACTTTTTAAACATAGTAACTAATTTCATGCCGATATGACTTATGTTGTGCACAAATTTTAATGATAATAGTCCTTTGAAATGTATCATATATTTGTGTGTTAATATTCAATAAGCCCAGTGTATTAAATTCGATAGATACTAAATTTACTGTCATGCTGTTAATTCTTAGTATAACTAATATGTCGTTATTAGTACAATGGATTATGTCGGATTTTGTATAACGATCATATTTCATCAATTATTATTGGTAATCCCTCAAAAGATGATTAAAAGAGATTATTTTTCCCTGATCAAAAGCATTGCAGTATTTAAACGTTCCTAAATTGTAATAAATCGTAATAAATAGTTTTCAAAATAGCAGTGTAAATTTTTGAATAAAATTATGAATCATTATTTATTTTTTCGACATATTTAAAGGAAAATTGTGCTCAGGTAGTGTTTTATGAACTTAGATTACGAAAAATGGCAAATGTAATACATTTACTTATAATTCGAAGACGAAATGTTTAAGAAAAGTGATGCATCGCTTTATTCATCGTTTTTTTCTTACGTTTCACGTATTCCACATACAAACCTAACAAAAACGTTTAGCTGTTATCTTGATTAAAACGATAAAATATTTAGAGTGTTTTAAATAATTTAAATGTTCTCATTATGTAATTGATGGACTGGTAACAAAATTTTCAGACACCATATAATTGTGTCTTTGTTTTCTACATGTATCATAGTAGTCATAAATGCATAATTAATTCATTATACGAATATGTATATTTGTATCTATATGTTTTTAAAAATCTGAATGGCTTGGAATGTAACTGCGGATCGATGTTATAAACTTTATATTGGGTGACAATTATTTCATATTCACATTTTAACTGGCACTGAAAACAATACATTTACGAAATCTTATTCTATATATTGCATCATGTAACCCATTGATATTTAAAAATAAAATTTTGTAGTCACGGTGTCAAGAAGATAACCCCGAATAAATTGGTGATAATATTTCCACTAAAACAAACATAAACCATCCTATATGTATATATGTTTTCCAAACCACATATATATATGTATATATTTATTTATACATTCCTGTTATAACTGGTCTTTTCTGACCATTTTGTTATACAGAATTATCAGAAACAACAGCTGGAATTATAAAACTGCAGCTAAAGACATTATATAAACAATAAACATGTCTACAAGATATTTGATAGTGTTAACTAAAAATACTCAAATCATGATATTAGAATTGTAAATATTTGGCACGATACTTGGTCTAATTTCAATAGAATTACACCATATTTGTAACAAGTTCTTCCATATCCTTCATAACAGCGGGATCAAGCTCTCTGTATAAGTCCGTCCCGCAATAGCATCAAGGAAACTATTTGCAGTTGCCTCCCTTTATATGGAAATCAGATGAGTATCTGGAACCAAGAATAAAATATGAATTCAACTGGAGTGTTGAAGAGACATCTAAAAGGGTGAAAGTGATCTGCATCATAATCCTATTTCACATATGTCGATACATATTAAGCAGGGTTACAATGCCTTCGACAATACAATGCACCGGAATGAACCACTTTAAAGGAGCATTAGCATGTTTTTGGATCAATAAAGTGTTTTCACGAAAACGAAAAAATGGTTTCCAATTACAAGACAATGTTCATTACAAAAAGAAGACGTTTAAATCCAACGTAATATGATCGGTTAATCTATGCGAATCCATTTCCCTAGCTCAAATGATTATAAGGTGTTCACACAAAAATGTCCTCCAGTGGTTTTTGCTCCTCTCGACTATGGATGATCGTGTTGAATAATGAGTTATTTTGACCCTCAGCAGATACATTTGGCATAAAATAATGTGTCGTGGGTAAAATTTGAAGAATCTTTTATCTTTTACAATATGCTTCGTTCCCCTTTAACAACACGAGTTTTATTTGCTGCTGTTATGAATGTTATCATACTAAAGAATAATTGTTTATTAAGAAGTTTATTGATAAAACCTCCCTATTTGATTAGAAATTAGAATATACAAAAAAACTGTCCGTTTAGTCGTAGTTTTGAATTATATTGAAACGTTGTATGATTTACTCTCTGATTGACATTGTCGAATTTTCAATGGTTATTGTTATAATTTTTGCCGTTCACTAAGATTTGCTATACAATCTTTATCGGATAAAATGCAAAGTATTTCCTAATTTTATTGTATTTGAATTGCCATTCCAGTATCATTTGGAAATATTCTTTACCCATAATCACACATTAGGGATAACTTCATTACGCAAATGTCCTTTTTAAATAGCTTAAACCCTTTAGCTATATCTTAATCTAAGATGTAACAATTCGTGAGTGAAACTGATCACTGTAGTGACTAATAGTAACACAAATTTGATACTGGTAAAAAAAGAAATATTATCGCAATCAAGCACTTACAATCAATTTAATAAATACATTTTTGTTTTATAAAAATCAAATGAAAACTTTACCTTAAGATAACAATTAACAATTAAATTAATATTTAACAAAAATATTGTCATTATGTTGCAAAAAGGTCTTAAGTCCTGTTACGCATATGTTTTTGCGAATTTCAAAAAATCGTCAGTATATTTGGATCCATTTATCAAAAGAAAATATGCCATATTATGCGACATAACTAATCTAAGTGTAGTTAATCGAAAATTGCGACCATTCAGACGGAAAATGACTTTGCGAAGATCAAAGCGTTCGACGGAGCGGCTCGATGAAAGAGAAGAGGGACATAAAAAGAGCTCCCGTGTCTTCCCCCTCCCCCTCATTGACTCAGCATAGGAGTGGGGCACGGGGCAAACAAACCGTTCAATGGGGAGGTCTTGTAAGGCGTGGGACTAGGGCAGGGAGTGACAGAGAGAGAAACAGCGAGAAGGATAAACGGAAAAGAGGAGAGAATGAATATATAAAAAAAACAAATAAATATACGTCTCCACAAATTTCGTTTTTATAGGTTTGGTGGACCCCACTTGTTTTACAATGAAGGAAAATGCTTTTTGTTTGCTTAAATGGTAAATATCTTGGTTTGTTGTTTTAGAGTCATGTTCACCGATTAAATGTTAAGTAGATTAAATCTATAAAAAAAAACAACGAACTGTTATACAATTTTTCAATAAATCTACGAAAACGTTAGATTTTCTCGTATTTTACTTTTAGAGAGAGATAAACAAAAGTATTTACTCCAAGAAATATTTACACTTTGATAAATGAGATGACATTGGCGACAGATTTTATACCTTTTTTATTTTGGCATTGAAAACGGTATGTCTGTCATGTTGATTTCATATTAGATCATATATGTACTTTAATCATGTCAAGTTATAATCCAATAAAGCGCGGAACTATTACCCGTATATTTTCTGTGAAATGATGATGTTGTTATTCTAGACTCATTTCATTACGAAATGTATAACATTGCAACGTATACATTTAAAGTGCTTTTGTACACATATATAATATAACCTTTGTCAAGTTCGTTTAGGTTATACAAATGTAAACATGTAAATCTGTAATACCTTATTAGGGAAACAATAAGGAAATTTTTATCCAATATCGCGAAGCAACAATGGTATATTTTGGATCACATGATCTGCAAAAGTACATACTCTACCGAATTTTTGTGAATGTAATAAAAGCTGAACTACGGCTAGTTGGACCTCACTCATTGTGGAGACCTGATGGGCGAGTTGTTAACATGTTTGTACGTCAGTGCAGGATTGTGTCCACTATCTTCATGGTATATATCACCAATCGTTGACGGCATCAACATCTGACACCATGTTAAGTCATCAACATTTTAACGTTGTTCATGGAGATATGTACTCAATCCTAGTTGAAACTGATGAAGTCAATAACTGATAAAGTAATTAAATTTGGAGATCCAACTCTTACGATATCTACACAGTATACTTATATGATATGTATATAACATATGGTTTCTCACTTTGGCGAATTTTCTGAATGGTCAAGTGAGAAAAATAGTAGAACACAAAAGGGTACTAGAAATGAGGATAGAACAGAGGCAAATATCTCATGAGATCTGCAATATGAATGTCAGTCATGACTGTGTGTGAAGTGTGTTAAGTATACATGTTAAGGTACATTAGCCAATAGCAGGAAACAATGCAGAGGACATGTGTGTTAATGGTGAAAAAATATACACTGAAAGAACTCCACTGATCTTAATGACCTATCAACATTCGTGATTATTCCAAAGGACACCGAATATGTAGTTGTGGGCTTGGTGCTCATAAAAAGTACCCACTTACATTTTAAAATAGAATGCATTCATGGAATGTTATATGGTTGAATGTAGGGTACAGATTTGGTTGTGATGACACTGATATACCCGGGGCAAACAAATAATCCCCAAGGGGTTATTTTCTTTGAACATAAATTTGTCATGTGCAAATTAGATTGGTTTTGCACAGAATATTTCAGAATCTTGTTTTCAATATATGTATCAACCAAGTCCTTGAAACATATTAAACGTAGGCCTCTCTGAAATTCACGTAATGTTCAAAACTTAATCTGGCAGTCTATATACATATCAAAATCCGCCATACCGCAATTAAACATAATTCTTATCATTTTGTTTTCTTCTAAATGTTCAGATGAAGAGAACAACAAGTACACGCCTCTCTGCCATGCTTGAACCGTCGTTCTGATTGGTTGTTTGTTAATCATTGACATTCCAGGATCTTCCGTTGACAATTATTCCCTTTTCACAAGTACCCAAGCCACCATTTCACTAGTTTATTCTACAGGAACTATTTCCTATGTCAGGATTGGCTCCTGTGTGTGGGGTCACCACAGAACGAAGACATTCATCACTACTAATGTTACCACTGCTTCCAACTGCTATCGTAACTTAGATAAGACGAGGACGGACGCTATTGACATCCGATGAGTTCGCACCAAGGCGTTTACGGGGATTTTGTCTTGGTACAAGGTTATGGAGTACGTATTTTGTACTGAAATGCCCCTTGTTTTCTTTTGTATGTATTGTCATGTTTTATTAGTGTACATGTACTTGACTTAGAATGTTTACGATAATCTCTCAACAAAGTGTAGACAAAATCTTGCCACACTCGCTTATGGAGAATGTTTCCTTCATTTTATGCTAACCTTAACCAAGAAACCGCAAATCTAGATATTGTTAGGACCGGGGTCAACCAAACTTATTTTCAATGTGTACATAGCCCCTAGTCAGTTGAACTCAATGACACACAACTAATACAATGTGTAAACAGTAACTTATGGTTCATTTTATTTACTTACACATATGATTGAATATTCAGCATTTGCATTAACCTATGTCGTTAGCCGGCAACTTTGGATTGGTATTTTAATTACAATATCTGACTTTATTTCCACCTCATTGATACTCCATTGAGGGGATATATAAATTTCCATACAATAATGATAATGATTATAGATTACAAAGAAGCAGTAAACATTAGATGATGTTGCTTAATAAATCAAATTTTAAAAAATAACATAATACACGTTAATTAATTAAAAATTCACTACTCAGATTTACAACACTGCCGTCAACTCGAAAAAAACGTCGAAAATATATACAAGCATGTTAATTTCATTAATAAATCCATTTATCTGTGTTACCACTTACGTAAGTTAAACCCGGTAATCAAAATGCCACAACATTTCCTTAAAATAACCTCATATGTGCAAATATTCATATTCAAATTTCACATGAAATAATCCATTTGTTTTCTTTTGAAGATTCACCATCATTCGTTTTTTGGAGACACATCTTCTCAAGATGTCAACTTAAGTTCTACATCCATGACTTTTTCTGTCTGTTTGGCACCGTTACTTCACAACATAACGTTTTAATTTTCTCATAAAAATTGAAATCATAACCATCCTCAGACGCCTTTCTTTGCCTATAAACAGTTCACGTCCATCATACACTGATAAAATCCAAACCTTTGACTTTCAAGAATAGTTATTATCATTTAATACCATGATCGCCTTGGATGCAGTGTGTAGGAGATGTTCTTTTTATGCCCAAATACGCCACAAAAATATAACATGTTTTCAGTTTGTCAAAATTGGAGACAAAATATGCTTCTTTAAGTGCATATTTGTGAAATATGACTCTTCGAAAACCATCTAAATATTTAAGGAATTATTCACGATATATTGAAGTTTTTTCCTTGATCACTATTTGAATAAAAAGAAACTTGACTTTAAGGAAATGAATAATGTATTTGTGGTGTCGTTACTATGACTAAATGACAATGTTTAATATTTGTGACGAATATAAATCCTAATAAATGAGAATAGTCCTACTAATAACACTCTTTCATCACATAAACAGTGACAGCGGTTGGCAGCTGTGAATTTGTTTCATTACCGATACCAAATAATATTAACTACAATATAATTAACTGTGCATCTCATTCAATTGTCACACTTCTTGGTTACGTTTGCGAAGAGACTGATTTAGTCTTCCTGTGGTTGATACCGAAGATACTTGTCGAAAGACAAAGACAAAGTATAATTCTGAAGTGAAAACATGCTTCGCTTGTTATATTAGGTATTTCTGTCTTCATATTTCAGAAAAAGGTTTATATTACTTCCATAATTGTATGCATGCTGATTGATTATTACTGCAAATACATTAGGGATCATCTACTTTAAAACGGAGTTTATCAATAATAATACAAATGATTCGCAGCATAGTTTGTCATGTGTCATTTTGGTTGGTAACAGTTATTAATTGATCTTAAAACGTGTATAACTATAAATATTCATTTTGAGCCATCAGCAAAAATATATATTAATTCCAATAAACTTTGGAAAAGCTAAACTCAAAATAAGACGATCCCCACCCACAGTTAAAAGTTCTATGAATACAAGTTTGGCAAACCAACAGACCAGAGGAAGACAAAATAAGATATAGGGATATTGTCAGTTTCATTATTAATATTTCATCAGGTCATCAATGCAACAATATACCATTATTCATAATATTCGAATTTTCATATCCCATATTTGTATGTCAACTACATGAAACAATAATATTAATGATGATCTATTTTACTTTAGTCGAACTGTCAAATTGAAGACATCAAAAGTTTTATCACATAACTTTTTGAGCAAAACTGAGCCTCTCTGCTGAAGGCTTCATGCTATCCGTTCTCATTATGATTAAAGATACAAAGCGAATTAAAGAAATTCGCACGATACGGCCCGATTTAGGGTGACTTATATAGAAGTGACCAGAATCACTGATGCAGATAGAAGGAAAACACAATATTTGCCGATCTAGCGTGAAAAGTGTTCGAAACAGTGTTCCGTATCATGACAACGAATACTGAGTAACGCAAAAACAATTCATACAAAAGCAATCATGGAACTATAATAAAAAAAACCTTGCATCATCATTTCTGTTTTGTGGATAAAGACATTTTGAATATTGCAACCCTGACACTATCATGATATTGCCGTACCTCGACAGCACCCCGCCACTAATATTTTTACCTATTGTGAACGTTACTCCTTAGAATATGTTAACAGTTGCAACGAATGAAAGCTCTTAAGTTCTGCCATTGCCAAGTTTGCAAGAAGACAACACGATGGCAACACGACGACGTAACGAGAGTACGATGCATAAGCAATGCTTAGCACAAGGTGACGAGGGCATCACGTTATGTCGGCATCAGCTCCGAAAGATCACGATGGCTGTAAATTAGAACACTTTAAACTTTTAATTGCCGTAATCTCAAAAGTTTTCGTTTTTACCTAGGCAATGCCTGAACTTCTAGAATTCAACCTACCGACAAGACATCAAAATAGAATAGCAAAGTAACCGGATCATACGCAAGAAAATCTTCGTCCTTAGAGTTTACATAACTCCGGAAGCAATATCGGCAGTGCGGGCAGAATATTTGGCACCTCATAAATACTCTGCCTAATTGCGAAGTTGTTTTTGTGTCGAATCCATGTCTGCATATTGTCGTCCGAATTTGTGTCATCTTCGTAAACCTTCGTGGGGTCACCGGTACATAGCGGAAGGTGTTACATGAAGCATGACGTCAACATGAATGCAACATGACGACGACACGAATTCATACATCTCCAAGGGACAAATGGCATTACGAAAATTACATGTTGTAGATTTTAATCACCCTCCCGATTTTGCCACTGAGGCCAAAAAAACCTCCTGTGGTGATCAAACGATGACGAATGGCGAGAAAGACTACGTTACTTTGCATATTTGAAAAATATCAGAAAGAATTTCCGTGTTCGACAAATGCAGCACATGTTGAAG